>CM061532.1:218734851-218867921 GCA_030545055.2 Neoaliturus tenellus
ATACTGCCACTGCCTTCACATGTCTAATCATCTATACAAAGCACATGCTATTGCAAGGAAACTGGCTTGATTGTGTTTTATGTTTAATTGGAACAGTGCTTTATTTCATCGTAAACAAGCTTTTTTGCTCAATATTGCTTCTGGTTGTAAATTGACAAAACACAATTCATACAAAAAACCAAAATCATAACAATTTTAAAATATCATGCATAGTTTTCAAGAGATTATTAAACTACCGTAAAATTGATGCTACTACACATCTACACGTTTTCATAAGACTTATTACTTAAGTTACATACCTTGCCTTACAGTTCAATTTAATAAATTATATTAAATTACACAGAATGGATTTCAATATCATATTCTGATGTTATATATAAATTAACAACAATCTACACACCAAATTAAAGCTAAAGATATTTTTTGTTCTCAAAATTTTTTACACCCCAAAGTGAATTTGAACTCACCTAAGTTTGAATAAAACAATAAATATCTAACTGTTTGAAGTTTTAGAAAGCAAATTTTGTGATACACTTTGTAGCTTTTAATAAAAACAAAAAAGAGAAAGAGTACAGTAGTTCTAAATTGTAAAATGTAACCCTAAAATACTGTCTATTGCTACACATGTACGGACAACACAGTGAGGATCGAGAGATGTTTTGTCTTTTGCATTGTTGAAGAGTTAATAGTTCCTTGCTTGGCCACCAGTGTCACAGCTTCGCTTTAACATCCTCTTACAATTTTCAGCACAAGTTTACTGAGCGCTTTTCGTGTAACATTGCATATAAATGTTAGCTGATTATTACTTATTACAGTATAGTCCCGCAAACCCGGACTAATGTGGACTGAATGGTGTTCGGTTTTGTAAAAATCCCGGGTTATCAAGAAAGGTGTAAACATAATAAAAAATACAAATAGTTTGTGTTATTTCTATAAACAAAATTTATTAGTAGAGTCGGATTAACGAGTATTTGGGATTAAACAAAGCTATACCTAATATTATCATAATATTAAATATATTGTGTAACTAAGTTTACTAGTAAAGAATAACATGATTGACTCCAGTTTAACATTTAATAGTCCAAAATGCTCGCTCGGTGGTCAGATGGCGTATACTATACATCACATTATGCCGTGAAAGTCAAATCAGTCTAAATTTAGACATTTATACAGAGTACTGTAGTTAAGTTACTCTGTTGTTACTGTAGAGTACGGTCTCTTTTCAAAGGATTGCTTCTTTATATATACCGGTAGTTCATGAAAAGAATATCACACAACTGATTTTTGGCTTTAATTTATTTCATGGAAATCGTATGAAAAAGTGGGCAGAATCTGTTTTGTATTCTACAATTGGTTTGGATTTTACCAAACTGTAATATGGGACGGTTATTCATATCTCTAGAATAAATACCGCGGCCCTCTACTGGAAGTCAAACAATAGATAGAAAAACAAAAATAAGTCGTTCAAGGTCAAGAATTTATCACTATATTTTTCTTTTAAATGTGATAATCGAGTGTTGGAAGTAAACAATAATGGAATTCAGTACGGTATAGATTACAAATATCCTTTTGTACTATTCATAGCATGCATCTTATCTCTTCCTAAAACCAGTTTACAAATTTGTCCGTTGTAACTGTTTTAACTCTGTTCTTTCGTAATTTTATATTAAAAAAAAAAAATCCTAAGAGTGGTTTCAGATTAAGCAGACTTTCGGATTACCAAGGTTCATATTAACGGGACTCTGCTGTAATTACATAATGTACCCAATTTAAAAAACTATAAAATTCAAGCTTATCTGTTAAAACTAACCTCAAGAAAAACCAAAACTGTTCTGTAGGCTCCGGCCGATACAATGGCGCATTGCGCCTTGGAACCCAGTGCACTTTACTGCTCGGGCAGGCTTTCCAAGCTATCCAGAATTCAGGGTTATCGAAGTCCAGGTTTGCAACACTACTGTGTAATCCTTTATCCAGAATTAGTCTTTAAGTTCTTGTTGTAACTTCATGCACACAATTTTTCTAATGAGAAAAAAAACATTCAAGGCCACACAATCTAGAGAAAGTTTTTTTAACGTCAACGCAGAAGCCATTTTTTTATGGAGGACAGTTTCAAACAAAAATATTCTAAAATATAAAAAAGCCTCATCAAATGAACATTAGAATGCCCAGGTTCTTCTGACTATGATTTTGAACATGTTCATTGATCAGTCAAAGTTTAACCTTTTACATCTGAACTATTTGTAGCTGATGTCAAGTAAGATTTCAAATAATCGCTGTGATTATTTATTACTTCTACCTGATCCTCTAGGGACTTTTTATATTGGCCAAGAAAATTAATAATTTAATAAAGATTATGTGGATAACTGGACTTCACTGTATTATTTGTAGCTTTTTTTGTTGTGTGCTTTACTCAGTAACTATGGTCTTTTATTACTTTTCAAATTAAACATAAATGCATGCCTATTGATTATTTTACTATTTTTTCTCTATTTTGTGCAATTGAATTATTAAATTCAGTGCAACACGTAAAACTATTTTAAATAGATATAAGCTTTTAGATTAAAAAATCTAAGCACATTCCAATGTTAAGGCTCATATCATACTTACAGTTAAAATAGTTCAAGTCTTGTAGTACATTCCTCTTTAAAAAAAACTTTCAGTAGGCATTTGTGAGAATCATTTTCTACTATTGCGATCGATCAGTATTAGTCTGCTGCTAGTGATTAACACCGGAAATCATGTATATATTTGATATATATTTTTTTAATTGTATGTAATCTTTCCGCCCAGAGCTCTCATAGTATAATAATTAATTTGATTGATTTTAAACAAAATTTTTAATATTATTTGTATGTTTTGTATCCAAGTTGAAATTTTAAAAGGTAACTGTTTTACCACTAATTTTCACTTTATATCCAAGCAAGAATATTTGTGTTTTTGTGTATGTGTAGTTTTTTTTATTATTTTGCTTATGATTTTTGAGCAGTCATATATCACAGCTAATTATATAGTCCTATCCAAAATGTATAAACGATTATAAATAATAACGTATATGATTATAACCTATAAAATATTTTTGAAGTATAGTGGAAGCTCTCTAAACCGACCTCGGATCAACCACCTGCCTGTCAGATTAATTTTCCAGGATTTTACAAACTTCCACTGTGTGAGCCATACCCCACCGTACGTATCATACGTGGTCGATCGTGCGTTTCCGTAGCAAGTCAAGATCAGTCAGTTGCCTCAATAGTTCGTGCAGGAAGTTTTACTGTGCTAACTGTGTTTGCTTATTTTGTTATTAACAAAGTTTTTTAATATCATAAAACTGTCTGTTTAATTCATGAAATAAATGTTTGTCTTACGAACAATTGGTTGCGTTGCAACAATTTTTAACATTTTTCACTTGTATTATTGATTTTAACACACATTTCTTGTATTATTCCATTCCACCAACCTTTGTTATCCGACCGTAGTCTGGTCCCGTAAGGGCCGGTTAAGAGAGCTTCTACTGTATGATATATCTAAATTAACTGTATTTCAAATGAAATTTACTTTAAATTATATGGATACATCCCCATTATTTGTGTACAAATGTTAAAATCTTAATAAGAAGAGGAAATTATTGTTAATTATTTAACCCTACAAGTGTTCAATGTTAGACCCCCTCCCCAATATTACATAATTTTTTTAAGGTCTGGCAGACTTTAAAACAAAAATTAATAAAAAAATATTTATGAACTAGGGATATAAGACTGTTTATTACATGAAAGAAGATAAGATGGACTATCTCACAATACAAAAATTGTCACCCTTACTTTTTATGACCAAAGTTTGGTCATAGCTTGATACTGTATTTAAAAAAAGTTAAAAGAAAATTAGTGTAACTTTGTAATTCTCTAAAATAATTTTAGACACATGATAAAAATTCCAAAGTATAAATTTTGTTTAGAATTTTAAGGAGAACAAGAAAATATCAACGCACTGAGCATAAGACAAAATTTTATGACAAAAAATATCATTGTACGATACTTACCCTAACCCTCAAGTAAAAAGTCAACATATCAACCTAGGAACATTTCACTAATTATTATTACTCATATTTATGGCTTTATAAAACATATTAATTTACCGTACCTCAAAAATGTAACAGTAATAGTAACATTTTTCGTTACCTTAAAACCATTGGTCAAATACATATTTCGTGGACTATGAGGTTAGCAGCTGACAACCAATATTCTGATATCATTTATAGTTTGCCAAAAATTTTAAATCAACGCCTTATAGATACTGGAAGAAAGCTTGGAATCTGCACAATACAGTAGACTCCCTCGTAACCGGCTACCTTGAGACCAGGCCACAGCCGGATAATAAACTGGCCAGTTTAACTGATGTACATTTAAAAAGTCAACCTAAAGTTTTATACAGCTTAAATGCAATTATGGCTTGAAAAAACACTTAAAATATATTACTGTATATAATTCTTAGCTAACATTCCACACCCATGAAATCCACCACTAAACATTTCTCTATTGTAGTCTACTGGATAGCAGGTCCAAACTCCTTGTCTTCCGGTGGCATTGACTTCCAACCAGGACAGTACATTTTGATTGTTTGAGAACGTTAATATTATATAATGTTGAATTGAATGATAGATAAGAAAACCACGTTTCCGGCGAATCACAGCCGGTTTAAGCGATGTTGAGATTAAATGTGCCTTGTTAAAAAGATAAGTGTATTTGAGTCAGGGTAGGCCTGTTAAAACGGAGCTCGTTTAAAAGGTGGCCAGTTGAGAGGGAATCTCAGTCTACTGTAGTACCAAATTTAATCCCATTTTGACTGAACTAAAACAAGATTGAACTGATTCCATAAACGACAAAAAACAGTAGAAAAATCTACTCTTAACACTTAAAGGTTGGCAACATGAGTTGAAAATTCGACTAATAACACTTGAAGGGTTAAAACAAAAGGAAACCAATGATGTAATACTGTATACTTAATAGTTTTACTTATTTGTATATTATTTATATTAATAATTCTTGTGTTACCCTAATATGTATATATTGATTGTGGTTGTTTTTTTAATGTTTTTTTTTTACCCTCAGTTGTTTCTTTCCTTCCAAAACATATCAAATATTATTTATACTCATTCAAAGAATTTTAATTGATGTCTTGTATTCAGGCCTATAAAAATTATTAGATGCTTCTCTGTTTTCTTTCTTTATAACTGTAGTACGATTATTTTAACCTGAGGTGAGAAGAGAAGAAGTGAAATGAGTGATTAATTGGAGGAATAGGGGGAACTTGTTTCATTATTCTAACAACTAGCCCAAGAATGTTACTTAGGAACCCCCCCTCCTCTGTTTTCTCTACTTACATTTCCTCTCAACTACCACGGTTAAAGTAATTGAACAATCACACTTAAACAAGCTTACTTGAGATTACATTTGTTATGCAGTTTTATAAGGCTGCTGTTCAGTTGCTTTTTATCTTAGAATGATAAAATAAGTCTATCAAACATATGCCTCTGTTTAAAATAGGAACTATCTGTATTGTGAGCAGTTTTGTCTCTAAAATTTGAATTAACCTATACTCAATTTTGTGTAAAATTATTGATTATCTATAGACCATATGAAGACTGTGTAAAATATGTTTAACTATTGTTGTGTTGTTGTTGTGCAGATCTTGTAAAATTTGAAACAAGATAATTTTATTTATAAGGTAAATTTGTAAATAATGATCATTGTTAAATTAAACTCTGATAACCATGGTTTTCTTTTCTTTTTCTCTAAGAATACAAACCACCACATATAGTAGAGTCCTAACTTCACCTCAATAAATAAAGACATTTTTCATTTTATTATATTAGTAAAGCAAAAAGGATGGGAATGAAAGTCTCTCGATTCTTAGAAAAGGTCAGTTTAACCGACCATTTTTTATTTTCAGGGCAAATAAAGTGACCTTTATTTGGTGCCAGGGCACAGGCAGTTAATTAGAGTGCTGATTGATCAGAGGCTGGTTAACAGGGGGTCTACTGCAATATACTTCACGCACTTACTCATTTATAACCATTCCACAAATTTTGGAAAGTACTCTCCACTCTCTATCTATTTGGTATTTAATTTCAAACCCTAATGGAATCAAAGGCAGTTGTATCTCTAAGCTTAGTTTAATAGGAGCTCTTAGCAAAGGAGACGCGGGATAGGTTGCGGACGCTGGGCTTGCTGAGGATGTCCTCCTTGAACTGCTGCACCCTCCGCAGCGTCTGCCACAGCTGCACAGACGTCGTGCTCTTGTACGGCTCAAGGCCCGCGCCGCGCGATGGCTCCCCTCCGCGCGACCGCTCTGCCAGCTCCTTCACCTGCGGGCGACAACCATCGACTTTCACAAGTAGCACAATGACAATACAACTTGTTATTACAATTTGTTACTTAGACACTTAAGCTTATAAGTTATAACTTAAAGAACACATGAAATAAAAATAAATAAAACTGAGTGAAAAATTAATCTGGATTACACTCAGACCAACCAATTCCATAGCCAGAATTAATGACCGATAACCAATGATAGATAGGCCCAGGTTTAATGTCTCGCAACATTGAATTTAGGATTGAGGTTTAGAATTTCAGATAATTAGGGCTTCAACACCTGCACCAAAATCCCATTCTATTTTGTACTTCTTTGCCCTTCCTCGTGCTACTGATCCCCAAAAAATTACAAAGGGTTAAATAAAGTTATTTGAGATGTTATCGAGAAAGTTAATTTTTAAAAAATTATTTTTAAAAGGGGTTGTTGGTGGTAAACTACAATAAAAATTACAAGTAAAGTAAATTAATGATACACCTAGAGCTACTGTGAATTATGAAATACCCAATAAATTTAATAAAAAATTAACCATCGGAGTCTTTTCTAGTTTGTTAACATTCAGACACACTAAAAAACAAACTGGCAATACTCTTTGAATCTAACTGTTTTTTGTTTAGGCGGTACTAAAATAAATGTTTCAACTAACGAAAATTCAAGAAATTGTCCGCTGAAAATAGTGTTTCCTCCACATTATGTACAGTAGACTCCCTCTTAACTGGCCACCTCAGGACCAGGCCACAGCCGGATAACGATTTGGCTGGTTAAACCGATATACCTTTAAAAACGCCAACCTAAAATTTATATAGCCTAAATGTAATTATAACTTGAAAAAACAACTCTTTTGTAACTCTACATTTTCCGACACCCATGAAATCCAAGACTAAACTAAACTAATAATGATTTGTTTCCTTATTTTGCCTACTGGATAGCAGGGGTAAACGCTTTCACTTCCGGTGACATACACTTTCGTCCAGGACAGTTCATTTGAATTGGTTTGAGAAGGTGAATAGAGTATGATATAAGCTTACGTTGAACTGAATATATAGCCTAAGAAAATATATAAGAAAACAACGTTTAAGCGAAACACAGCCGGTTAAAGCGGAGCCGGTTAAAACGAGGCAGGTTAGGGAGTCTACTGTAGTTTAGGCAGGGCCGGCTCTACCATATAGGCGAACTAGGCAACCGCCTAGGGCGCCGAGGCCCGAGGGGCGCCATCGCGGCAGAGACGAGCGCCCCTGATCTGCAGTAAAGAGTGTCCCTAATCAGCTGTAATAAGTGCCCCCGATCGGCAGTAAAATGCCCCCAGCTGGCGGTAAACAGCGCCCTTGGTCGGCGACAATGTGCGCCCCCAGATCCCGGTAAAGAGCCCCTCTAAATATAGTTAATAGCCTCTTGATCGGTGGTAAAAAGCACCCCCAATAGTCATAATTAAACCGGCATTAGACAGCGCCTCCGATAGGCAAAATACACCTGATCAAAGTTGAATTGCGCCCCCAACCGACGGTTAAAAGCGTCCCTGTTCAACAGTAAATAACGCCACTAATCGGAGTTAAATTAATCCATCAACCAATGGTAAAAAGCGCCCCCGATCAGTGGTAAATAGCACTCCTTATCAGCGGTCAAGAGCGCCCCGACTGGAGGTAAATACCGCCTAGACCATCGTAAAAAATTCCCCTGAACAACGATAAAGAGCGCCCCAACTGGCGGTAAACATTTGCCTTTGCCTTCTAATCAACGGTAAATAGTGCCCCTGATCATATCAGTGTTGGATTGCGCCCCCAACCGGCAGTAAAAAACGGACAGAGAGTGCAGAAAATAAGTGAAATTAGCGCCTTTGATCAGCGGTAAAGGACGCCCCCGACCAGCTGTAAACATCCCCCAATTGACGGTAAACAGCGTCCCCTATCAGAGAGACCTCGATCGGCGGCAGTAAAGAGCGCTCCTGTTGGGGGTAGAAAGGGCATTCCCAATAAGGAAATAAATAGTGCCCGCGATCGGCAGTAAAGAGAGTCAACAATCGAGGATGATTTTTTTCTTCATGTCTGAAATGGATAATAATAAGAAAAATAATAATTTTGCATCTTTGTATATAAGTACATTTAGATCCAGTTAGAATTTTTTCATCTTCACAATAAAAAAATTATTGTGCAATTTTTTTACAATAAATTATGAATAGTTTTTATCATTCTAAGAGCTTTATGTCATAAAACTGTCAATTAAAATATTGTTTTGTTTTAAACGTTGTTTTCTTCGTAATATGTAAATAACGGCTACAAAAAAAACGGCTCGAATGGTTTTTGAGGAGGGTGGTTGGGGGGGGGGGGGGGCGCCTACCGTCACTTTCGCCTAGGGCGCCAGAAAACCTAGGGCCGGCCCTGAGTTTAGGGAGAGTAAACACCAGAAGCCTTTTGACTTTATGAAGGTATAACAGTAGTTTCATTGTGCAGTATGGTCCTTCTTGTTAATGCAGAAAATATTTTTTCAAAGTTTGTAACAATTATTTTTAACTATCTTTTTCCCGCGGCTTCCCTCGAGTTACTCGCCATCAGGTTTAACTCGTTCGCTACGCTCGCCCGCCGTCACGCTCGCCCGCCGTCACGCTCGCCCGCCGTCACGCTCGCCCGCCTTCACGCTCACTTACAGTCAGGTTTAGCTCGTTCGCTACGCTCACTCGCCGTCACGCTCACTCTATATATAAATACCCCCGTCGCAGCAAACCTGCGTACTTAGCGAATTTCCAAAAACTTTTTATTTTTCCCATAAGCACTATGGGCATGAATATGTAGGTTTGCTGCCATGGGATGTTGTTAGACAATGTTGGTTGTTAGGAAATGTTAATGGTTAGGTATGGTAAATATCAAATTGTATCAATATTCGTCACTTTTTTCCATAAAACTATGGGGGTGAGTGTGTAGGTTTGCCACCAGATGCCTGTCGTAAGCAGATATGTTAAACTCTATCTAGTGAATGTACATACCAAATTTTACCAAGTTATGTAAATAAATAAGCGAGATACAGATTTTTATTGATTTCCTATAAAATTAACATGGGAAACCTATTTTTAGCTTTTCCCCGGAATCTGTTAAGCTAGGTTAAAAATTCAAAATACTGAATTGTTTGTTTTTTAAGCTCTTTTAAATGTTTTCAGTTAAAATTGTTGAATTTTGAAAATTAATGTGCAAAAATGCCAAAAACCCATTTTTGACCCCTTTGAAACACCATAAAACCCTGTTCCCATAACCCGATCATTCTGATTTGCGAACTCATGAAAATAGACCTGGTCTTACACCTTCATACCAAATTTCATCAAAATCGGAGGGCCCATTCAAAAGTTATCGGTACCATGGACACATAGATAGATAGATACATACATATATATGAAAATGAACAAATAGTGTTTTTGGCTTCTGGGGACCTCAAAATGAAAAAGTAAAGTGGTCCCAGGCTTAGGTCTTACCATGGCTACTACCGTAATATATATATATCGTATGGCTCATTCAGCCAGCCACCATGGTTTAAGAATAATAAAAAAAATTCTGCGGTGCAGAGCACCTGAGTCAGTATAAGTAAAAATCTAAACACTAAAATAAAAAAAATAAAAATTAGATCTCTCTTTATAGAGCTAAATCCAGGGCGCTAAGCCATTGCAGCCCAGCTTCACTTGAGCTATGCAGACCGGCCAATCCTTCGGGGAAGGCACTCAGTGGGCACTCTTCGACTATGTGTTCCATAGTTTGATACTCTGCTCCGCAGTCGCATGACTGGTCTTGTGTCATTCCCCATTTGTGCTTCCAATAATTACATCTCCCCACTCCAGTGCGGAAACGATTGAGTATAGTCCACTGCTTCCGAGGAAGATTCATACCACCTACCGCTACGGTCGGGTCATCTATCAAGAAGTGGTTCCGACCTTGAAAAGCGTCCCAGGAGGAAGTCCAGTTTGTATGGATGGTGAAGTTCGAGTCCATCAACTGGGAGGCTGTTCGTAGAGGTGGTTTTCGGGACCACTACCGTAATGCATTCCCTTTAGAGAAATTCGCTAAAAATTGCTTTAATACCTAAAATTAAAAATTTTCATTCAATTTGTTTCTTAGCAAACCAATAAAAAAATATAAAATCTATTTTCAGAGATTTTATTCAAAATATTTTTTAATCTTTCGTAAAAAAAACTCTGTTAAAATAAAAGGTATCCTATGTTACTTCTGATACCTCCCAGAAAATGTGTACAAAGTTTCATGATGCTTCGTCGACTAGTTTTTGTGTGAAAGCGTAACAAACATCCACGCTTTCATATTTATAATATTAGTAAGGATTACCTACTATTTTTTTATTGTTATTGGTTAGCTTCTTATCAATACAGTACCTCGTTTATGCGTGCAATTATCTCTCTGATTTCTTCTTCTTTAGTTTCAAGGATCATCTCTAGGCGTTGCAGCTCTTCTTTTGAGCAATTTGGGTCGGCTAACAACTCCTCATACTTGCTAAAAATATGATTTGTATTATTTCATAGTCTAATGAATACACAGCATAAATATATGATATAATCGATTGTAATTTGCTTGCTGTCAATACCAAAATTGAGTCTCGGTATCATATAAAGGTAGGGAGAGGTTATAATGATGTGGTTGCCCTCTTTCCATTTAGGTTCCCCGTTAGTCTTCTTGTTTTTGCTAATTTTTTTCGAGGACTAAAGTAATTTTATAAGAGATATGAATATTTTGCATCGTTAGGGCTTAGCTCTTAAATCTTCCGTGGTTTTTTTGAATCCATTATTTTTTCTAGTTTTAATAAAAAAACTTCTTTTTGAGGTATTAGGCCTACTAGAGACCATTACCTATATGGACATTCCCTAATTTTAAACATTAATAGGCCTACCGTATCTTTTCCTACTTTTATTTTCAATGGACAAGCATCCAAGCAGAATGAAAATTGTTGAAACATATTAAAATTGTTTTTATCATTCTGCACGAAATCAACCTGTTTTTCGTTCTTTCAATAGTACCAAAACCGTTTATTTTTTGTCCTATGACTGAAAAATCAGCTGGAATATTGTTTAGGTCCTAAGACTGAAAAGTCAGGAGTTTGCTATAGTTAGATGCACGAAAATAGTCCGATGAAAATTTTAACAGCTGTGTCCCCCCTCACCCCCTCTCGCCCTGCAATGTTGTCATTTGTGGTTTTGTTTACCACGTGTAATACAGTATAAAAATGTGTTTTAGAATAAATCTGGCAACAATGCATCGACTCTCATCGGACTATTTTCGTGAATCCTACTATAAGTATATTATTGTTCATTTATCAATTTTGAGATGCAGAATTTTGAAATTCAAACGTTTTAAAGAGAATTGTTTGAAAATAACAGAAATGTAAACACTGCATATTACTTACTTTGTAAATATAACCTCGAAAATACCACTTTATAGTTAATATTTTTAACGATTAAAAGTCTAATCCCGCATTATGATAAGAAACGTTGTTCATCACTCGGAGCAAAAGTGTCTTTTTGATGTTTAATTGTTTAAAAAAACACTAATGCTTTAAAAAATCCACTTTTGCTCCTAGGAATAAAAACAACTATTTAATACAAGTTATGAAAATAAATTTTATGTGTCAAATTACATAACAATTTTTTTTTTCAAAATGGCAAAGTGAAATGACATTAAATTTTAATACACATTTGATATTAAACTCAGTACAAACTAATACTAGCAAAATAGGCATAATTTATTTTTTATTTCAATTTGAAAACTAACAAAAAATAAACAAATTTTAAATTATAAAATATTTATTTTATTTTGTAGTCCATTGGGATTTGAGTTTTAATTTAGTCTCTCTACAACACAGAATATTACATAAATGTAAAATAAGCATTCATTATACCAAATTATAACAAATAAAAATGTGTTGATTAAAATTGAATATGTAATATATCAAATTTATTTTATATTTATTTGCTGCTAAATACAATACATGAAAGTCAAGTTGCATAAAATTTTTTTAAATAAAAAAATTTTAACTAGTGAAAACCATTTTAGTTTAAAACATCTGAAAATGGACAGTTTGTGAAGAGTCTACTTTTGACATTCTAAAACAGGAATGAACACACAAACGCGTTGTTTAACTTACAACACTCTCAAGTGCACCCGTGAAGGCCAATTTGTAAAAGTATAAGTAGTAATTCAGCCTACACACATACAGCTCAAGTAGCTCACTTGGTAAAAGCAACAGTTCATTGAATTAAACAATTAGTGTCAAGTCCTTAGTTTTAAATCTCAGCCATCTTGAACCTTGTTAATTTGAAATTAATGTACAAACATGTAAATTGGTGCAAACAGTGGGGAACAGATAATTAAATAAAAAATATCTATTTTTAAAAATTTTATTGTATAATTTAAAATTTGTTGGTAATAACATTTGGTCAGAAAAAATCGAATGTTTACTGCTTTATCTATCAGCAATTCCTTTGATTCGTTCTATTAACTATACTTTTTACTTTAATTTTTTATGTTAGATATAAGTTGTTCATTTAACAAATACAGTAGTACATTAAATAGGCTAGGTACATTGTTTAGTAACAGTTATGTTTATTTTATTATTAAGTTTTTATGTATTTTAATTGCTGATAAGGACTCGTTTCCCCACCCACAGGCGAATGCCCAAGTGGGGGACATTTCATGTTTTCTATGTATATATTTTATTTGTATTTTTTAAATAAACCTTTTCATTCATTCATAACTTACTTGTTCAAGTTCTCAAACTCCTGGGTGAAAGTGATAAGCACTTTGCGCAGTTCCGCCGTGTAGTTGTCCCCCCCGTGGTCCGCCATCTCCTCTCTCGCTCGGCTCAGGTCCATCGAGTCGTCGCCTCCTCCGAAGATTTGACGCAGCACCTTCTTGTAACTGAGGGTTGCCTGGGGCAGGCACGAGCATCTCGGTCGGCTGAAGTTCGGATCCAAGTTAGCCTGCATGCAGTCCGGGTGGTTCTCCCACTTCAGCCCATCCTCCCCTTCAGCGCTGGTTTCCGGAATGTCGTACAAACCTTCGGTGACCAGCGCTGGACACTGGTGAGGCTTCTTGACGCTTTTAGTCGTCAGTTTTGACAACACTGATAACGGCCTGTCACTGTCTTTATCCTGCGACATGTGGACTTCGACTGTCTGCGGAATGTTGTGTTTGATGAGTGAGAGAGCCTCTTGTATGTTAACCCACAGGTTGTGGCTCTTGTTCGTCGATTGACCGATGACAAACGGTAAATGCTGATAATGCCCATTGAGAAACCTCTCCACCTCTTTTGACCTCGAGGATTGTGTTGGTAAAGTGTAATGGAACTGCATTGGTTGTTCTAAAAACGCTTCATTTGAAAAATCACTACCCATGTCTTTATTTTCTGCTTTGTAGTTATGATAATGGTTGGATTCCTTTACAGAAACTTGTTTGTGTAGTTTTCTTTCTTCTGACACCTTTTTGTTTAAAGTGTTTTGATTTCTTTCCGCATCTATTATTTGGGACTGTTTGCTTAAAAAAGAAGTAAGTTTTTCACTTTGTATCTCTGGAAAGACAGATTGGTTTTTAGATGCATGTTCAGCCATACTTTGAACTGCATCTAGTACAGTAAAATTGTCATTTTTACCAAATTCTTCTGCTTTATTCATATTTGCTACCTTCCCAGTTTTACAATATTCTTTTGGTTTACGGTTGTTAGGTTTAAGATTCGACTGCTTTCTTTGATTGTTTTTATTATCATCAAAGAGCTTGGGATTGTTTTTAGTTTTGTGAATGTCATAATTACGATTCTTCATCGAGTTTTTACTTAGTTTCATCTCTACATCTTCATTACTAGACTTAGCCACTAGTTTTCTTTTCAAGCTAGGTTTTTTTATAGGTTTTATATTACTGGTTTTTTTTCTTTTTGTGCTAAGTCTACTAGATTTCTCTATAGGTGCTAAATCCCCTTCACTAAAATTTATATCAAGATCGTTAGTAAATTTATATTTTACTTTCTTGCTTTTCCTCGAGACAGCTATACTACTTGCTTTGCTTGATACGTTATTAGCATTCGGTATTTTTTTCATTGAAGCGTTTCTGCTCACCCCCGACTTTGAGCCTAATGTAGAATCAGATTTAAGTTTCTTCATTTTATCACCACATCCATAGATATTCATCAAATCTCTCATCCTAATATCGTGATTTGTCATTTCTGACATGCCCAGTTTCCCCTTTTTTTGTTCAGTTTTCTTTTCCTTGTGCAACTTTGGTGGTTTTGGTTTCTTAGAACCTTTTTTCTCCTTCTTGATCAATTTAGCTCTGGATGATTCGGTTTCAGTGATGTCCCTGTTGGCATCTCCCCGGGGAGACACGCAGGGACTGATCATGATTCCCAGGTCCTGGCTGTAGAGGTTCAGAAGCTCCTCGGGGGTCGGTTGCGGCTCTTGTGGTTCTGAGGTCTCCTCATGATATGTTAATGTCGGGGGTGCAGGTGGTGGCGGCTGTGGTTGAACCCGCGGAGTAAAAATGTTTGTCTTTGCATTTAAAACTCTTTGCATTTCTTCAATTGTATTTTGAATCGGGTTTTCTAAAAATGGCAACGCGATTGATTCATGTGACATTTTCATGTTTGTGAATGGAAGCGCATCATAAAACTCTTGGTTACCCTCATTATCCATGTCAGTCTCGGGCGGGGGTTGGCTTTTTTTGGATTTCAGATTTACGGGGAATTTGATGTTTCATAGTTTATTTCATCTTGCTTTTCTGGATCCTGGAACGAAATTGAGAGCAATATGCAGAGTACTGCACTAGAAAATCTGATAAAGTAGGCTAATATTTTTATGATAGTTTAAAAACCTAATTTAGTTTGGGATTTTGACTGCTGCAATAAAATCATGTTTTATATGACTAAATTAAATTGATAAACTAGCTGGTTTAGTTAATATTTTTATAGTAATTTTTCTAGCCTCAAATATAAAAGGTGAGGTGTCACGAATTGAAAATATTTACGAATTCAAAATTTACAACTTAAAAAAATTTTAAAAGTTTTTGTTTATTAAAATTTAGTTAAGACACTAAAGAGATTAGGAAAAGGTTGTTGTTAGTTATATTTTATAATTAATTGAAAGACTTTGGTGACTAGCACTTTTTCTTTCAATTTATTAATGATGCAATCTAACAAGCTCGATGTTGGGAATCCAGCTAGCCTAACTGTTAGCGTCAAAATAAAATGAACAAAGGTGGATATTATACTTTCAAATATGTTATTTTATTTTTGTTTTTACCTTTTCATAACATTTTTCCTTGACAGTATTTAAAATTATATATTAATTAATCTTGTTAGTTTTAACAACAATTCTGTTACAGTAGAACTTCGATTGTTCAACACTTAGTGGACTTAGAAATTGTCTAACTATTGAAATGTTAAACTATAATGAGAATGTGGGAAATTTTCACATAGGTTATAACTATAAAAATCATGAGTTTAATTTCGGAAACACTAAACTTCAATGAAACCATAAATTTATTAAATAACCTTTAACATAACCAACATTCAAATCATTCGCCACTTTGTTTACATTTTCATCTTTGTCAGTCTCCAACATGGACAGTATCGTTCATTATTGATATGTTAAGTTGTCACGACTGTGTTGAACTATAAGGTGTGTGGAACTATCTAGGTCCTACTATAATGTCTTGTTACTCTACCATAACTATAAGATGTATTGTTGTGTAATGTTGACAGTAATATTTCACTATTATCTCAAGCGAAACAGAATAATCAATTAATATTTATTTACAAGCAGAAGTGTAAAGGGAATCAAGATTGTAGATTATTTAAGACACTCCTTTTCATATGAGATAATAATGTGTTACTTACGTGTAGGGAGACGATTGGGTCATCAATTACGTAAAGTTGGTTGATTCCTCCACCGAGATCCTTAGAATTAAAAAGCGCCAATGCATTCTTGATGGATTGCTCAATGTCTGAAACAGAAACATCCTGAAATGATTATTTTAGTAAAATAAAAGATGTATTATAAAATAGAAGTGGTTTCTATTATTCGAGAGAAGATTGCAGACCTAAGCAAAAAGTAATTACCAGTATGTTTTCTGGATGGGTGATCCAAGTTTACTTAACTCTAGCCTATTGTACGTCGTGTCTCCATGCCAAGAAAACCGTAATATTCTACTTTAAAACAATTAACAACACTTGATAAACCAGTAATGTCTGCTGTAGTAATAGACTATTTTTAATCAATACTAGCAAAAAAATAATTTAGAATAAAGGGTGTGTTAAAAAAATAATCTGTTAAATTGTTGAAGAAAAATAACACAAAAAACATTCATTGAGCAGCTTTGAAGTGTTTGAAAGGAACAAATAAGCGTCTTGGCACTCTGGAGGTAAAAGTGTGGTTGCCAGGTGTAGTGTACGTATTCAGCAGACGCCATTGGCTGAGGTCACAATAGCCTTTCTCAACAGGGAAAGTGCTCCCCATTGTTGGCCGAGCTCAGGATTTTCTCGTTGCATTTTTCAAATTTAACCTCAAACTCCTAAAATACTTTCAAAATGTGAAAATGTTGGGGGTTAATAGAAAACGATACTGGTTGAAGTAAAAATATATATTTTTTGAAATGAAAACTCAAATATTTTAGTAGATAAAAAAATTAAGTTTTAACTAAAATGAGGAATTGTAGATTTCAGATTGATGTTTAATTTTATAAAGGTAACTTGTTAACATACAGCTTAGAAAAACTCACTAATTTTATTTGGAAAATCTGTATTTTGTATTTTATGTATTTTCCATAAGATTGAATAAAAATTAATTCTTAATCGAAAAATTCCTGCTGATTTTTGTAAGCGAATTTTCTTTTCGTATACAATGAGTTATGCATGTAGCCTGTTGACCGTAGGGTGAGATTTTCTAAGCTTAAGCTTACAAATTCATTTCTAACAGCTTAGAAAATCATTAGCTGTTAAGATAATAATTATTGACTTTCAAAAAGTATATGCACTATTAACTTAAAATTGAACCACGACTGGTGTCAACTCAACAAACTAAAATTATTAACACCCATCAAATTCAATCAACACAAACAAACTAATCAACCTCAAGTTGGGTGACATCAAAAGCGCCACAAATTCATAAATTAGGCGTCCAATTGCCGGATTGTGTGGGGCGCGGCCAATAAACACAATGTTGTGATTGCGAGGGTGGCCGCAATTGGTGTAACTGCACCGGACCGGATACGGATCTGTAATTGTCGCGATATCCGGTGCGCGGTGGCGGGAACGCTCCGTTGGTGTGGTGGTGGTGGTGGGAGGGGGGGGGGGAGGTGGTTACCATGGCGACGGCCAGGTGGGGCAACAATTTATGACACACTAAGATAACACTGGGGTCGGCCTAAGCAGATTGAGAGCCGGCTGAAACGTGAATTTCCCTCCTTTTTCCGAATAAAAACACCTCAGAGTTGAGAAACGCGTTCGGGACTTTGAATTGCAAATCTTTTATGGTTTGGAGAAAAATAATGGCTCTGTTTTGAGTAAATGGAAGCGTTTTGAAGATGAAATTCTGTTAAAACTGCTTATATGTTCTAAGGAAATACAACTGTTTTCTTATTCTATCTTAAGTTTAGTTTTTTAGTTTTCAATTTCATTCAGGTATATTTATGTGGCCCGTGAATTGAGTAACTGCAGTGCCTACAATCATAAAAAATATATTGTACGACATTTATATCTGATAAAATAAAATACTTTAGCCTATATTAGACAGAATATTCCTTACAATATTGAAGACTTTAAATTACACAATTACGCATTTACCGATCAGATTTGGTCCTGATCATATTACCACTAAAAACACCTCAAAGCCCAAAAAATTAATAATTTTTTCCAACTTATTATATGTCTCCATCGGTAGATTGCATTTTTCGTAGAAAACGGAGTTCTTGCTTCGCCATCTTGTATCAAACCTCTCTAAGACAAATTTGCAATTAGCTATTAAACGAGGCCTACCTCGTTTAAATTCCGCCGCCGCTCCGAGTCGGAGGGGAGGGGAGGGGGCGAGAAAGGCGCTCATAGCGGTTAATTACGGCACGTGGTTTGATCGAGGCGTCGAATTGATTGAAAAGTAAGCCCGGGGCACCATTCGTGGGGGGGGGGGGGGGAGCGGGCGATAAAATTATCCCCGGGGACGGCGGTTCAAAGGGGAAGATCCCCAATAAAGCAATCCCGTGGGAACTGCACGTGAACCAACATACGTAGTGTAACAGTCCGGCGGCGGCGGGCAAATGCCTCCACTAGCACTGGCACTGGCAAACATGTCGCCTCGGTGTCTTGATTAGCCCTCTGTAGACATTAGAGGGACGTGCGAGGGTCGGTGGGGGTGTGGAGAGGGGTGGTCGATTTGAAACTATAGTGCAGTTTTAACTAAAGGTTTAGGATCATTAATGTAACACACATTTCATGCGTTTTTCTCGAATGCTCATTTATCGAGCAAAAAATTAGTTTGCTTATTAACTGAACAAATTTAATCACGCCAGTGCTCAAGATTAATTAATTGTAAATCGCTTTCACCAACACGGCAGAGTAATTTTTAGCGTAAACATCGCCAAAGATACTGTATAGCACCAAACTGTTAAAGCCGTTCAGAATAATCGGTAATTAAATTACTATATCTTTTGCAACATGCTGTGGTTTTCAGGAACATATTATGGCTTGTTCATTTTGTATTTTATGCCCGTATCTTATTGTTCTTTAAATTAAGCACTTTCTGTATGCGTAAAAAAATGTACCGAATGATTTCTTTTACGGAGAAAATGTTTGGCTCCCGGATTATCCTATAAAAATATTAGGCTTATTTGTAATTTTCCTAATGATCGGCATTATTACTGGAAACTATAAATTTTGTATGATTTTTTTAACAAAGCGAATTATTTTTTCACCATGAAGAAATAAAAACCTTAAAGGCGTTTTCTCTTGACAATTTAAACTAAAATTTATTTAATTCAATATTAAACTTATGGTCAACTTTGCTAAAGTGACTTAGGGAAAGCAACTTTTAGTAGACCGACTGTATGGCATCATAAGAGTTAAAATTCTCATCCGTCCATTTAGGCCTACTGACTTCGGTTTTGTAAATTTCCTCCAACCAACGTAATTGTACTCCACGATTAAAGGCCATGGTCAATAGCCTGTGAACTTTTAATTAGGGCCCAAGTTTGTGAAGTGCCTTCAATGTGTCACTGCAATTTGGATACACCAAAGCGCTGTCGGTGCGGCACGACAGGGCAAGGGCGCTCCGAACATTAATTTGTACGTGATTTTGGAATCACTAATTTATGGTATACATATTGTTAGTGTACGGTAATGATTTTATGCTTGTAGTTTTACATGCTAAGTAGATTAAACTTATTACACTATCTGTTAATTGATTTTTCAAGTACTGTACAGTACACATAAATCTATTAAACATGCTGAGTCTACGAAAAGTTGAATAATCAGATATACGGTAGGAAGTGATATGTGGAACATTTCTAGGGAATTTTCATACCGTAGTCACGACGTCTTGTAACATAAACACATAATATATCATATGATTATTGAACTTTAAATAGTTATCTACAAATCATTTAGGACCAAGGTTCCAATAAAAATATTTGAGTAAAATGCTTTAAATAGGCCTGCTTATGTTATGTTAAGTTTCCCAGCAATCTCTCTGGGGTCTGACACCATTCCGGTTGAAGAACAATCAGAGAAATCTCGTCTAAGGTTAAGTGTTACAATGGTCTCTATTCATGTGTACGTTACGCTATAGCTTATTACTACAGATTAAATATGTATTTAGTTCACTAACAATTCATATATGGGTAGATTTGTGTAAGCAGTCTTTACAATTGTGTTACAGACAAAGCAAAAGATTTCTTTCATCGCTTGGCAGAGTTAAAAAATGTTTGCCACCAATTCAATGTCACCATGCACAGGAGTATTTTCAAGGAGGGATTGCCTCTTTTTAAAATATGATTTTTACTCATCTAGCCTATTATTATAAATCATCTTGGCATTTAAACGGGCTATTAAATATCGCGACTTACTATACGGGTCATTACAACGCGACTTCTTTTTTTACCTGGCCACATAAAAGTCTGGATTAATGTTTTGTGGATTTGAAGTGTTGTGATTATCTCCACCCTTGTTGGTGTATTTTCATTGGTATACTCCACAACATGCCAGTTTTCAATAAATAACAGCCACCCTCTGAAGGAGGACAACCTAAACAACGTGGAACCATTTCTACTTTTGATATCGAAGCTTCCTTTAACTATGTAACATACTGTAACTATTGGTAACTGTTTAGTCATCAATGTACGGCTAGTGTGGTGGTTGTGGGTAGTTACCGGACAAGACTCGTGTTCGCTCGAAGGCCGGCGGTGGATCCATGCACAAAACTTGCAATTTACTGTTCCGGACGACAAACTGATCAACAACCTAGAAACGGTGATCGAATATGGTGATGTGGTTTAGCCTAACATTTTGACAACTCGTAAAGAATTTGAAAGTTTTAATTAGAAAAGGAGTCATGAATATTCCCACGATTTACTAAAAATTAACCTATATTTTGAAATTACGAAATTAAACAACTAGAAAATAATTATTGAATCAGCTGTCATTGTTTTGGGGGATCTGTTGATAACGATTTAACAACATAAACAAACAGTTGAAAATTCTAATGAAACATGTTCAATTCACTAAATTATTTTTTAAACATACTATCATCAATTACGAGTTTATGATTTGAAGGACTCCTTATTTTGCTCATCAAATGACGTGATAAAAATATCGGAAAGATTGTGTGAATTAATAAAAACGCCATATTCTAACTTGTCAATTTACCTAAGAAATAAAACCTCCTCGACCGATTTAGGCAGCAGCTTATATAGGTCCTTTGTATATTTCATTGTCAAACCATATTATAATAGTTTAAAGGTTTGAAATAGAATTGAAATTAATAATTGAAATTGAGCAAAACTTTTTAATTTAATGGAAATTGTGTTTATGGTTTGTTCAGAATAGCAATTATACTTACCGTTCAACATCAATAGGTTATATTAAAAGGGGAGATTATTAGGGGAAAGATTAGGGATATTATAAGGGATATTGTTATATTAGGGGAAAAGCGAAGTCAACATAATTATGATGGCTGTTTTATAAGCAGCAAACTCAGGCTTTGCACCTCACATGGCAACAGCATTCACAAACGTTGATCTGCATTCAAAACGATATTCGACACTCAAAACATATTTTCGAATTTCCCTTCAGCAACACCACGAAGCAACACACTCGACATTGCGACCTAGGGCTGGGGCTCGGCGCTTCACGGTCGGGGGGATCCGAACCAAATGCATCAACGGCAGCCACGCTCCGAAGACTCAGATTTTAATTGCTCGCCGTGCAAAGGGCGACATCTCTACAGTTGGGGATCCGAAAATCATGGAGGGAAAGTAAAATGTTGGTTGATGGGATAGAGGTCGATGGCAACTCTCATAGCTGTCTGGTACGTACTGTGTCGTTGGAATTTGATGCAATATTTTCACTGAAATTTACTTGAGGAATAGTAGTAACTGTATTTATTCTCTGCCCGGTGCTATCGGATGATAAAGTGCATTTTGAAATAGATGGATGACTTGACGGGTATAGGTGGGGGAAATGCAGGGAAGCCACCCCACCAGCTGGAAACGTCAGTCATTATTTACTTCTGAGATGAGAAACCACGCAATATTTTAGCTCACTCGTTTGTCAAATCTCAAATCTACCCGTATATTACTTGAGATGGAGGCTTCCACATTTTTAGTACAGTTTTCAGAAATTAATCTAGATAATAAGTGATAATGAACAGTTTCCTCGGTTATGAATTATTCCTTATGATATTATGATCGACAAGTACTTATGTCATAAAATTTCTAAAACAGGATTAAAAATTAAACACCTATAAACCATTAAAATAAAGTAATAATTTGCGTTACAATTCTACACGAATGATGAAAACATTTATATAAGAATATCATTTACTCATACCTCACAAAACAAATCACATTCACATTGACTTCCCCATTTAGTGAACATAATGTGAAAAGTTTCTGCAAGTTAGACACATTACGGTAACATAAACAATAACAGAACGCAGACAAACAACGCCCGAGGGAGTGTGTGCGTGCGTGTGTGTGTGTGTGCGCGGGCGCGCGTATTGACGGGTGCGCGCGTCGTCGCCGCGTCGCTGTAGCGTCGTCAACGCCAGTTGTGTGCCGGCCGCGCGCCGTCAACGGACGTCAGTGCGTGTTGTGTGTGTAGAGTGTCGTGTGTTCGTGTCTTCTCTGGAGAAATGGGTGAGCACCTCCTTCCCACTACCGTGCAGATGGTGATGTAATGTAGGGTTGTCCGTGGATATGTATTACGGACAACAATGAATAGGCCTACGTATAGAATGGTTGAAAAAAACCTGTTGCCTAAAAAAATAATACGAAGGCTTATCTAATAATATTATGCTTTTGTGATTTTATTTCTATCAAAACTCAACCATATGAATGTTTCTGCTGTCTTCAGGTTTTATATAAAAAAATTATAATAAGTCATTACGATTCCAAATTACTTGTTTGCTTTTAAAGAAAATGGGTTTAAAAATGTAGGGCATAGGTTAAATTTAATGTGTGATATTTAGTTACAAAATAATAAATCCTTACTAAATTTATTAATTATGTATGCTAAAAAGGTATACTAAATGGGCTTTAACAAGATATACAACCTCAAAAAATTAAAACAAATACGATGGAAATGTAATATATAATGTTACAGCTCCTTTCTTATTTAATTTTTATACATTTTCACCATGTTAATATTTACTAAAATATTGGCTACCTACAAAAAAATTAAATACCATACAAAAATACCATAACAATACCATAAATACCATAAATAAATACAATACAATAGCTATACAATCTTATTTATCTTATACCCTGCAATGTTTGTACGTGCAAAAATATTCCATTCGAGAATTTTTTGTGGGGGTTTTTGTCAGAGGAATCGATTATTGGAGTTGGTCCCTTGGCTGGGAAAATAGGATTTTCGTTCTAGAGCCCTTTAAAGTTACCATGAAGTCTTTTTGTAGCTATTCTAATATGAACAAAAATCGGCTGATAACAAACTGTAAATAAAATAAACCAATGTGTTACATATTTACCTGTGGTTTAGCAAATTTACAATGCAGTACCCTTTGGACTGTCGAGTGAGCAAAGTGAACGAGCTCGTTAAAAAAAGGAAGAGGGCGAGTGAGCGGAGCGAACGAGCTTTGTCTATAAGAAATGAAAGTGACGCTTAATAATTTTACCGAGAGTAGGCTTGACCCCCCTGGTACTATACTCTAAATCAAGCAATGTTTGCACAAGCAAAAAAAATTTCCCCTTCAAGGATTTTTTTATTTTTTTAATCGAATGTGGGGGTTTTGATCATGGGTAATCGATTGGAGTTGGTCCCATAGCTGGCAAAAATGCGGTTTTCCTAGAACTCTTCAAACTTGCTATGTTCCTTTAATGTAGATTTTTTGTAGCAGCTAAACTGAACAAAAATCAGCTGATAATTAGAGACCAATGTGCTAGGACTACATCTTGAACATGCAGTTCAACAAATACACCAAAGTGCACCCATCCTTAGGGCCAGCGAGTGAGTGAAGCGAACGAGCTTTGCCTAAATAAAGAAAAGAGGCATTTAATAATTTTACTGAAGAAGCATACTACTTTGAGACAGAGGAAATATTTATTTTTTCGATAACCAAGGACAACTTGAAAAAAAAACAAAAAAAAACTAGGCACGCTTGTTGATCAACAAGATAGTTCTTGGATATTGGAGCTTTTTTATGGAAAAATATTGATATGTGTCTGAAACTGAAATCAATTTGTTTTGGATATTATAAAAAGATGTTTGAGGTCAAGCCACTGTAAAAATCTCAAGTTATTTTAAATAGATTTAACACAAATACTGTATCTCCAAGAAGGAGAATAGGAATTGCTCAAGAAATTTTTCCATCTGATACCACCTATATAATTTCATCGAACTGTACCGTATAGCATATAAATTTGAGCCATTCTTTAATAAGTTATAGTTAAGTCAATAGTTTAGTTAAGCCACTCTTTAATTATTTATGAATTATTTATGAATCGATAGTTTAATAATCAACAAAATATGTTCTTCAGTCCACATTTACATGTCTTTAAACTAAGCATTATCACTGTTTAGGCTTACGTCACATTGAAAATTACCTTAATATATTTAACTGTACCATATTTTATTGTTAGCGACAGTCTAATTAGTAGAAACAAAATTCATAGGGCCTAATAAATGAAGTAAGGGCACGTGGTACGCCCGTGTCACCCAGGAGAATGACTACAGTATAAGGATTACTGGATGAACCTTGGACCTGTGTAGTAATTACCTTTTGGATTACGATCTTATACAGATGCGAAATATAATCAATTTTCATAGCTTTTGTTAATTTATTTTATTTTATATTACACACTTTTTATATCGTAACTAGATATTTTGCTAAACAAGAAGTAAAACATGTCATTAAAACTCAGTCATCAAACTATTTAATCTTTTCAACCACAAATCAACCAAAATTAATTAATACAGTATTCAATAACATGTTTGATCGACAGGCTTTGAATTACATAAGCTTGTGAAGTTACCTGCTGCAGTAATATCTATTACAGTAATTGCAATTAATTGCTATTTAAAGTTTTTACTGTTTTACGTAAAATTTTGTGGATGCAGCCCAACAGTTTGAACAACCACATTGAATTTATTCATGCACAACATTAGTGTGTCAAACTTTGGAGTCGGCATCAACATAATAATGATTGCAACAATCAGGTTGATAATGTTTTTGCAACTACAACTGACCGACAATGGTCGCATGATCTACAGCAATGATTGCTCGAGTCCGACTGTTAAGCTTATGTATAATGGAACGCCGATGAGATCGGTAAAAATAGGCGATAGGCTGTAACTTATCGATTGGGAAATGACAAATCCAACAGTCGCGTGTCGCGCCGCATCAAACTGTTTTTTATAGTCGAGGGATTTTCGGTAGGTGAGATTGCGAAATTAGCTAATAATCAATTCCTTAGCATTGCAATTAAATGGGGTCAAACTTTTTGTAGTAAAACATTTACAAGTCTTACAGCATTTGACAGCGGGGTTGAGTTTAGTCTAGTTTCATTGTATTTAATTGTACATAACGCAAAACGCAAAAAGAAGAATAACGATTATATAAGAATGTTTCCTATATCAGTTATTTGATTATGACCTTCTCGACAAAAGAAAAAAAACTCTACGACTAAGAAAATTAATGAGTTTTACGACTGCCTCCACTGCGGTTTAAAACTAGCCAAAAACAATATGCTCGTATTCAGTCGCCATTATTTTTGTATCAGTTGTTATAGTCAAGGATTGCTAACACTCAAAGTCGTAGAGTTTCTGTGCTATTGGGACGCCTACAGAGAATTCATCAACTTAATGTTTAATTTATTACTGCTTGATTGAAAAAGACAACATTTCATACAAATTAATATATTTAGAAGAATACAACTGAATAGGTAATTAAATACTATTGTTTACTTTCTTTAAAATTACATGAACCAACAATTTAAAACACAATACTGATCAAAGCGTGGTTAAGAGTTTTAATTAAGAACTGAATACGAATGTATATTCCATTATGTGTTTTATGATTAAAATGATATATTATGTTTATGTTTTCAAATAACCAACGCAATGGTAACCCGCAAGACTAAGTTCAAGATACATCAGTCGGCGCCTTGCAGGAGTGTGGGCCGAGGGACCTACTGGGGCGTCTCAATTGTTGGATCGATCTTTAATTGATTGTCTCAGCCTCATCCCAGCGATGCCAATCATTGTATTCTTACATCAAACACATAATTGCAAGGCCTCCGTAGTTGATCGAGAACTTTACAAATAACATTTTTTGTGATAGAGGAAGGAAAATAATTTTGTCACCAATGTGTGCTCTTCAGAGGTAAAATTAGCAAATTAGCATAATATTTTCTTTGAGGTGTAAAACTTTTTTTGTTTTAAAGCAGTTTTTTTCGTTTGGCTCCCATATCCCCTAGGCCCCGGGTCCAGCAGATGTTTATGGACTCAATGGTCCGGAGATCCGGGCTCCGCGAAATGCCTTGCTAATATGCCCCCCCCCCACGTGGGCCACCACCCCCCCCCCCCCCCCACTCTGCCCCACGCCCCTTGGAGGAAGTGTTATTACCCTGCACGATTCTTATTTCCGGTGATATGATCATAGTCTATCTGAGAAATTGCTATTTTTATCTGTAATGGGATTGTAAATAGAGCATTTGTTGAAGGAAATTTGATTATTGTTTGTGCTTATAGTCTTACAATTAATTATTGAATTTACCATCGTAAACGTATCACATGCTAGAACGGTACGACTATCTGAATATTAGAAATTTGAAGCCTCTTTTCTCCTTGTTTAGAAATAATTGTTTTTTGTCTTAGTTGTAAGTTAAGAATTAATCACAATAAAACAATTGCAGATATGTACGGTGGAGATAAAGAAGTTGAACAGTATAAAATGGCTATAAAGTATCGTGTTTATGGTAATAAAACAGACGGCGTACGTTTCCGCTTTACTGCGGGGCTTAAAGTAACACCGGCAGCGAACAACACGCTACCTAACAAACCTACCGGAGTCTGCTTGTTGTTATTAAATTTTTGAAATTTATTGGTAAAATTCACCACTTTAAAATAGGTTACATATGATTTTTCGAGACGGTATAAACTTATTTAAAAATTTAATTTATCGTGTTAGTCTTATACACTGTTTTAATACGACTGATTTATTTCAAATACAGTTGTTCAAAAAGATAATTATTCTTAAAATTAAAAAAATTAAAATTTTAAGAGAATAGTAAGGAATGAAACTCAAACAATGTAATAAAAATGATTACTAAAAATTTTGCACAATAGTGTAATTTATAGTTTAGGCTGTTTGTGTTAAAAAAAAAAAAAACAAGTTATAATGAATAAATTAAATCTGTTCTGTTATAAAAATCTGTCAAAAGCTGAAGTGTAAAACAATAGCAAATTGACAATTTTTGTTGAGCCGAACTTGGCCCGTCAGGTACTTCATAAAAACCTATCTTATTCACCATAAAGGTCCGTTGTCCCTGAAGCGACTCTAGCGATAGCCGCTGACCGATAGTCGCTGAGCGACAGTCGCTCCGGCACTGGTAGCGTTGTTTCAAATGGGACCGTTGTCCTTGAAGCGACTGCGACTGGCGCGGCTAGCGACTATCGCTGGTCCGGTCTGGGGGCAGGTCGAGTCGCAGTCGCGGAGCGATTGGTGTCATTTTTCACGTGTTTAGTTGTTATTCGTAATTTCTTCAATGAATACGGAACTGCAATGAAGATGAAAAGCTTCCTAAGGCGTCTTTTATATTAACTAGTGTGCTTATTGCTTGAAATCGAGCAATTTAATTTAAACTATGACGTGTTATTGTTAAATTTATTGCGTTTAGTTTTCCGACCAATCCAATAGTGATTAATTTACCCAAAACTACACATATTTTCACCCGTACATTAAAAGATTTTGAATGCTCAACTTAATCCCATTATGCCTAATAATATTCGAATGGTAAAATTTCACATTTCAATTTTAGATATTGCCCTCAATTTTTGATTCTCATCAATTTTTGGCGAAACCAAGTACATATTAAACCCTATTCATCCAACGACACAAAAACTTCGGTTGAGAATTATAGGTCCATTAAAATATATATCCCTTTAGCCAGCGTGTTAAATAAGTATAGATATATTAAAATAGCCTTCTTGTCTAGTTGAACAATATGTCATGAGTACCAATTCATGCAGCAAATAATATTTCCATGACATCTTCGTCATAGACATCCTCACCTGAAAGGTAATTTTTGTTTTACTTCTGCTTCAAACTCATGGTACATTTAAAACTCGCAATTCAGCATAACAATGCACTAGAATCGCTCTTTAAAAATCGCTTCAGAAACAACGACGTGATTAGCGACTATCGCTGAGCGACTATCGCTCAGCGACTATCGCTCCGCTACTATCGCAAGAGTCGCTTCAGGGACAACGGGCCTTAAGATAGGTGTTGTGAATAAGACCAATAACCTATTGATGGTGGTTAATTGTTTTCATGCAATTCATTCGTCTTCGCTGTGATGATAAGCATCTCAAAATCATTATTCAACTGCGCGTAATACAAAATGAGAAGTTTGCCAACGGAAGTCAGGTGCAGGTGCAGGTGTAGGGTGCTGGGTGATGGGTGCACTTGAGTGAATATCCGATGATGTGCGGATAACAGGTGCAAAACGTTTTGTTGAACACATGTTATACGCGGCGATCAGCTGTTTTGCATGCGCTATCAGCTGTTCTCATTTGCAAACCGCCCAGCTGCACGTGCCACACATGACTCAGAACTGCCAACTGAAGTTATTAGCAGACGGCCGCCAGACACCAATAAGGCATGGCTTTGCTGCGACTCCGTTTTAGGCGACTTCATTATGTTCATAGGACAGTGACGGAGTTGCATTAGGTTGTATTAAAATCTATTCATGTTGTACTTAGCGACTTTTAATTTAAAAGCTAAAACTCATCTTATATTATTACAAAGCTAAAAAAAATCCTACGGCACATATACAACGATTTAGATATTTTATTAAGTAAACCTAGCCAACAAACAAATAATTGGCAGACCGAACGTTTTGAATAACTTTCATTGTAGTATAAAATACCAGGAATAAATTGAATAACAACATAACTACATTTAATTAGTCCCCTCAGTCCTGCCTGCAAATTTAGATCAGGCAACCAGAAAAAACAACCGATCAGTTGCGGTGATGGAATCACCTATTGATTAAAAAAGGGATCGAATATAACTGAAATTTTAATATTTTGGTTGACAATTTTTTTTTATATATATTTCAAGATCGTTGTAGTTTGTTGTCTAATTTAAATAGTTTATCTTTAAGCTGGTGTTTAATAAAAGTCGAACAAACAATAAGAGTTCAGCTAGTGATAATTATAGTGTAGATTATCAAACCACTGTATTAGTTTGGAGGAAATGCAGCAATGGCTTTTTTAAAGAGTGAGTTTGAAAGGGTGTGTTTTCGCATTCACATTCCAGCCCCACTTAGTCCATGGAGATAGCTCCAAAAAGAGCCATAATATTTCAGTGCTGGATACTGGTCTAAAAGTTTTTTACACTGCTTCTACATCAAATGGTATGTACAAAACAACCGGGAGACACTCTCTCAATAGTCCGGATCACCCCCATATGACGTCATCAAAATGGCGGCCAAACAAATTTGCAGTGTTTTAGTTAAATACTTATTACTGCCCAAGTCAACCAATTTTGACTTTTAATGTGTCGTTTTGTAAGTATTGAAATTCTGCAACTGTTAATAGCCTTAAAATACCCATACTCTTTTTGACGATCGAGTCAAAAATGGTAAGCGATCAAACTTATAACTTTATAACTCAATATGCATTAAAATCATACTAGAGATTGCCTCCTGGTTAATTTCGACCAACAGTTCATTTGGACTGTCTGGTCGGGACCAAATTAGTTAAAACAATATGTTATAACTTAAACATCTGTTCTTCCTAATTTGCTTCCATTTATTATTATAACAGCTGTCTAATGATGCAGTCAATTATCTTCTCCCATAAGATTAACATTGAAACTTTGAGAGCCTGTAGGGCGTAGCCCTGAAGGCCAGTGTGAATTAAAGCGTGATTCTGCTCATCTACAGGACTATACCTTTCTAACGGTATGCCCGGATTCCTCCTACGATGCACACAAGCTGAGAATAAAAGGAGGAAATGAAACATGCTTGCCTATTAATATATAGAAGATTGCTGAAAAAAAATTCAGTAACTCCCGATCCACTCGACCTTTTGAGGTCTGGTTTGTGGCAAATTTCATACAATCATTTTGACGAGCATTACAAAGCCCGTCAAAATGATATGTCATATGACGTATAGCCCAATGCAGTTTTCCTGACGACCTCTACTAGGGACGTCCCTAAAGAAAGTCTGGGATAAACCTTCATTGGATTACGTCATATGATAATCATTTTAAAGGGCTTTGCATTCTGAGGAATCTGCCACAAACCCGACCTCAAAAGGTTGAGTGGATCGGTAGTTATTGCATTTTTTGTTTTCAGCAATATGATTTTAATTTAAAGTTTGATTGCCTGCCATTTTTGACTCGATCATCCTTTTGAGGCCGGGTTTGCGGCATTGTTCTCTATTCTTTGAGACCGTTAATTTGATGTACATATTGACCTATGCTTACATTTAAGATTTTCTTCTGACTCCTTGCGGACCGTCCCCCTTTGAGGACCAAGGATACCAAGTACCTTAGGAAGTAGTCTTAGTCACTCAAAATCAATTTGTAAAGTTTTAGTTTTGTTACTTAAATACTTTTAAAAGTATTAAATCGTTTCAAGACTTTTTCCACCCTGTACATTAAATATTATAGCAAAAATTAATGAAAAACACCAATTATTTTATTAAATTATTATTTATAAAAAAGAGTATGGGTATTTTAAGGGTATTAACAGTTGCAGAATTTCAATACTTACAAAACGACACATTCAAAGTCAAAATTGGTTGACTTGGTGGGCAGTAATAAGTCTATCCTCTCACTGCAAATTTGTTTGGCCGCCATTTTGATGACGTCATATGGGGGTGATCCGGACTATTGAGAGAGTGTCTCCCGGCGGTTTTGTACATACCATTTGATGTAGAAGCACTGTAAAAAACTTTTAGACCAGTATCCAGCACTGAAATATTTTTTTGCTATCTCCACGGACTAACTAATGTCCCCGGAGAACTGCTGTAATCAGGGGGCTACATTGGGCTACATCGCTACGCTAGGTCTACATCTCGGTAAAAACAGGACGATGTAAACATGCATTTCACAAGTACAGAACATTCTCACTCAATGTATTATAATGTATCTCTTGTCTTCATCAGCGTTTAAGTTTTTGACGATTAAATCTTCTCTTGCTAAACCTTCAAAGTGGCAAACGTCTGCAAGAGATCTCGTCAAAATTTGATCGAAACTATGATTGCAATGTGCTCTATAGGGGATGGTGAGATGGAAATATGAGCTTAGGTATTAAAAACTCTTTTATACGACATTTTAAAACCTTCAAAAAGTGTAACATTTGGCCAAGTAATTAATTGTTTGTCACGTTGATAACATTACCAAGAGATCAAAAGGTAATTTTGAAACGTTCATTTGAAAATTATCAAAATTGTTTTTCAAGGACTTTGGGGAAAGAACCAGGTTCAGCTTAACTGGTTTAAGCATACTCCCTCGAAAAGTATACTCCTATTTAATGCTGCACTATTGTCAGATAGTAATCTATGTAATTGTTTAATACGCTAAGGCTTTATTTGTTAAGAGAACTCCTCTAACAATATCCGCCGATTTTCAAGTTTTTGGTGTCGTTATATAGGGCTTGGTCTGTAGTTGTTTCCGCAAACAAATTGGTGAAATTCGGGCTCAAAATAAAGATGCTATCCATAATTTAAATTTTAAATTATCCCTTTGGAATAACATGGGGAAAATTTAAAACATCTGTTGTAAATCTGTAGTAGTTTTTTGTACTGATAATCACAATATTGATGGATTGAAGTAATTGAGTTTGGACTAAAAAACATGTTTAGCAAAAGTCTCAATTAAACTGCTTGGTTTAGAGCAACAAGTATACTAGTTTTACAAATTTATACACTTGGGTAAACTCTGTTGACGGATAGTAATTATTTCAAATCACCTCTTTTTAATTTTTATTTAGAGCACCGCGGGCGCTCGGTTCCGACTTTATGATTTCCATATTTCCTAATTAGGAAAAATTACTTAATTACCTTAATCATTCTAACGTTGCGGTGCCAACGAGTACCCATTGCGTGTAATTATGACTCCTGCGATATAGGGTTGCAACCCTTTCACGCTCTTCCTACGCGTGTTTCTGAGTATGTGGAAAATGACTTTAGTACTCAAGGGAAATGGCGAGCAGGCGAAGTGCTGAGGGGAGGCAAGCTTCTTTGAAAAAAGCTGTAAATTCAAGGCACAGACCTCTCTTCAAATTAAACTACACAGTTATTCAGAATTTAAAACTAAATTCGAGACGGTTTTGTTAAGCTAATAATTTGGAAATAATTGTAAATATAATTTAGATTAATTACATTTTATTTACCTCGATTGGAGTAAACCTTGAATAAATTTCGACTTTAATAAACCTATAGTATTAAGGATGAAAGTTTTTAGCGTAGTGGTTGGTGCACTGGGTTCAGGGAACATGTCAGCTATTTCGTGAATTCGAATATGCGTTACGTCCAGTAAATTGTATCAATACCATATTCTATTTTAGAAGTTCACACCGCAGACGTAAAGGAACTCTGGGGACCTGGAGTTCTTATACCTGAAGCTCACATTATTTGTAAAATATGTTGTACGCTTAGATCTGCAGTCTGTGGGTAATTGAGAGTAAGGCAAAATAAGCTGCCAACTTTTTTTAAGGATGTAGAAACAACGTTATATCTAACAAACAAATACACCTAGCTCAAAACAGTAGTAGTTATTAGTTTTATTTTTCCATTACTTTTAATTCTATAAAGCTTAAGTGGTATCTCCAGCTACAGCAAAATTGCATGTAGGTCTAAGCCACATAGGCCTACTCATGTGATTTTCAAAGCCCTGTGTAACGACTGTATAGCTCCGACGCCTGCACGCCCGTGCCCGTGCCGTGTGACGTCAGTGACGTGCCGTGTGACGTCAGTGACGTGCCGTGTGACGTCAGTGACGTGCCGTGTGACGTCAGCGACGTGCCGTGTGACGTCAGTGACGTGCCGTGTGACGTCAGTGACGTGCCGTGTGACGTCAGTGACGTGCCGTGTGACGTCAGTGACGTGCCGTGTGACGTCAGTGACGTGCCGTGTGACGTCAGTGACGTGCCGTGTGACGTCAGCGACGTGCCGTGTGACGTCAGTGACGTGCCGTGTGACGTCAGCGACGTGCCGTGTGACGTCCGTGACGTGCCGTGTGACGTCAGTGACGTGCCGTGTGACGTCAGTGACGTGCCGTGTGACGTCAGTGACGTGCCGTGTGACGTCAGTGACGTGCCGTGTGACGTCAGTGACGTGCCGTGTGACGTCAGCGACGTGCCGTGTGACGTCAGTGACGTGCCGTGTGACGTCAGTGACGTGCCGTGTGACGTCAGTGACGTGCCGTGTGACGTCAGCGACGTGCCGTGTGACGTCAGTGACGTGCCGTGTGACGTCAGCGACATGCCGTGTGCCGTGTGCTGGGAGCCGGCGGGGATGGGCTGGGGAGTGGAGGGTGGTGTGAGTCGCCGACTCTCCAGTAATTTATGGTAACAGAAACGCTGCATCTGGGCCGCCGTGTAATTTACGGCTGTCGTGCAAAACGCTCCATTATATTGTCCTTACGCCCGCGTTATTTAGCTTAACACCGTCGCATTGAGTAAACCAAGTATTTAGAACATAAAATGAGATTCCCACAAAAAATATGGCTGAAAATCTCTGTCACATGTTTAGCTAGATTAAACTTTTGAATTGGTCTACTGTTTCGATCAGAGAAGGTTAAAAATAAAGTTTGAGTCTAAGGGATTTCCAGCCGGGCCGTTTCTGTCGCCGGCTAATTCAGTCCCCCTCTCGTGATTGGTGTTGTGTGTCAACGTTCGAGTTTTGAAATCTGTGCCCTAAGAAATGTTCTACTTCTATTTTTTCAGATTTGTTTTTTTATTTGTATGGTCTTATCAATAAGGTGTATGCACTATTTACCCGCTTCAAAAGGTCTACTGAGCTGTTATAAAAATTATATATGGAGGAGAAATCTCAGTTGCATAAAAGGCTTGGATGTTGATGTATAAAATGGGGAATCCTTTCATTAGAAAAATGGTTAAATGTGGATTGTCAAAATTAAAATGGCCATACATAAAATTATTTCAATAAAAAGTTGACATATTTTTTCAATGTAATCTTAAAACAATTAGATTATGTTGTGTACACATTTAGAGTGAATAAAACTTCACAGAATACTGTAAAACAATGGTTTGTATTATAATTTTGATTATGTACAACTCTGGCCTCGCTGTCGGCGGTGCATCGCCTGCAGCCGGCAGGTACAACATAGGCTCGGGGGGGGGGGGGTGGATCAATGCAGTGGGGAGCCTCAGGTAATTACCCCAGTACAAGTAGCTACAGTACCCCCCCTGGCCCTGGGGGACCGGGAATGACACGAAAAATTGGAGTCGCTCGCGGCCGAGGGGCGAGGGGCGACGACAAGTCATTTGACGAATATTGGGGCAATGTCACGGGAGACGCACCCGAGTGGCTGACTGTGATGCTTCCGCTACACGAGACACCGCTCCACGGCGTTACTTGCTCAGTTAGGTGTATACATTGAGATAAACCAAGGAAAACAAAAAAAAAACTTAAATCTGAAATTTTTTGAAGTACCGGTGTATTAAATCACTTTTATTAACATTTTGTGATTTTTTTATTACTGGTCATATTCATCTTTTCAACTGAGCAGTGCATTAAATTTCAAAACGAGAAGTTGGAAGATTTTTTATGAGTAAATGAGTGACAGAGTGTTTTGTAATGATTGGCTATTTTGTTGACCCTCCAAAGATTACGTTGTTTACAAAATTAGTAATTTGCATATATTTTTTAAAGATATATTAATGAAATGATAAAATGTAGTGTAAGCAAAAACAAACAATTAATTAAATATTCAGACAACAAAATACAAACCTATATTTGGGTTGTATTACAACTACCATATGGGTTCCATACGCCCAAATACTGGCTGGACCAAACCGCCACTAGTCCGAAGAAAGAAGTAAATTTTACAGTACACTAGTAAAGTACTACCGTAACGAATACGCCAAGGGTTTTTTGTCTTGAGAACTCCTCCTACAATTTTCAACCGATTTTCAAGTTTTTGGTGTCGTTGGATAGGGCTTGGTCTGTAGTTGTTTCCGCCAAAAACTGATGAGAATCGGACTGAAAATAAAGGCGCTATCCACCATTGAAATCTCAAAATTTCCCTTTTAAATAACATTGGGATTGAATAAAGCATTTTAAACATGTGTTATTAATCAGCTGTAAATACGTGTTGTTTTGGTGATTACAGATACTCACAATATTGGATTGGGCGGATGTCATTGATTTAGAGCTAAAAGTAACATTTGTATTGTATTAAAATAAATTGCTCGATTTCGAGCAACACGTATACTAGTTGTTGTAATTGCCTTATTTCTGCAACTACTTGTTACGGAACATTGTTTATAAACTTTGTTGGAGCATGTAAAGGCATTTCTACTGAGCTCGATATAACGATTGTGTAATACTATTCATAATGAATGTGAATTTGGCAAAAACTTACTTAATAAGTCAGAGACATATTAATGAACGTTATCTTGAAATGTGAATTATTGACTGATACTACATCAATAGATGTACTATTTCATAGATGTGTACGTTATTTAAATGAATTTTCGTATACAATTTTTATGAAACCTTCAACAAAAAATATATATAAACAAATGATTTTTTTTAAACAGTAAGATTAATGAATTACAAAGGCCGGAAGTTTAGAGTTAAGATGAAATATTCATCCGATTAATCTTGATATTTTGAGAAACATCAGCAATTAATGCCGCATTTAACTTTCCGAGTGAATTTGTTATTCCGCTCGGTAAACAATGGAGAAGTTACTCGCCAATTAGGGCTTGCTCATCAGAGGCAGGCCGACCGTCCACGGCCTCTGTGATTCATTGGATTAGCTGCACTTAATTGGGGAACAACGTTTCTGTATCATTGAACCAACTGAAATGCTCATCTGTATTGCATTACGCATGGGTTTCCAGAGGAGAGGATTCGCGATATAATTTGGTTACATTCAGAAAACTTTATGATTTCGGTTTTGTAGCTAACGCGTGAATTACAAGCACTATTATAATTTCTATCAATCTGTGGTAACAATTGAGATGATATTTAAAATTTAAAATTTATTGTTGTATACTTTGGGAACCAGGATGAAAAAAAAATGAACGCCTTAATACGCACTAAAATATGCTTAGTCCACACTATATCTTAACGAGGTTTATTCTTAGCACAATACGTGTTCTAATGTGGCTAACACTCTAAAACTTATAGCTTGAGAAATTCGTTATTCATTTTTACTTATTCTCTTTCAAAACAAGATTTATTACAAAACCCCTTTTACTTTATTTCAACGTTTTTACTTTACCTGGGTGGTGTTATTGAAAATATTTACAACGTCATTTTTCTCAAACACCAAGAAAATGATATTTTAAGATTAAAAATATTTTCAACCTATTCGTTACATCCAGTGACTTCGTTTCGACACCTGGACCAGTGTCCTCTCTCTGGCAGCAGAGCAGGCAGCTATATTGAGTTGTCCGGTGTTCTCATCTAGCACCTCCGAAACTGTTGTTTACAATGTTGTTGTTGCCGTGTTTGCCGTGTAGGTAAACACGTTGCGCCACATGGCCCACCACGTGTACGCGTGTGTAGCCGTAGCCGTGACGTGCGGCGTAACGATTGCGTCACTCTAGGTACCGGGACGCCGGGACGGGACGCCGGGACGCATGAGCGGGACGTCGGGACGCCACGGTAACCATGGTGACGCTCGGTGAGTCACGGCACGTCCTAACCTAATTGTATCATCCGCTCGCGGATTTCCCGGCGAATCGTTACCGGCCGTCTCGTCTTGAAGTGCCGCTGACATTCTGGCCCAAGGTTCACTTGGAGGTGGTTTGTCATGTCGGGAAACAAACTTTTCAGAGTATCAAATATTAAAGTTGCAAAAATGAACACGATTGTAATGGTCGAGGGCTGTTCGTCCTTCAATAATACTACATAAGTCATTACTCAACTAAACTTATATAAATTGAAGTGATTAGACATACTTTCATTACACCCTTTATTTAATTTCATATAGATATGTACGCAACCCAGATAGCACAAAAACGTAAAAATCACGTGAAATTCACGTTTTGTTTTTACATTTTTCACGTTATTATTACGTAAAAAAGATGTAAATTTCTTGTAAATTTTACGTTTTTTTCACGTGAAAATGTCGTGAAGAGGTCACTTAATTTCACGTGAAAAAAACGTGAAAATGACGTTTTTGTTTCACTTAATTTTTACCTTTTTAAATTATGATTTACTGAACATTTTACAATTTTTTTCAACCAAATTTGTAAATGAATGCTTTTTTTCTAACCAATACATTTTAAAAATGTAAATAAAGTCGATCAAAAATTTTCCACCTTTTCCTGGATTTGAACCCACAACCTTTCTGTCAATGTCTTAGCGCCTTAACCCTCTCGACCACTTTTGCTATACCTCAGAGTGATTTAAATTACTATTTATACACTTAATACTCAACCTTCCTTGTACTTAAGCAAGTCAAAATTAAAACTCTGGCCCAGTTTGAAATAACTCTGTGTTTGTAAATAATAATAGTTTTTTAATCTTTTATAACTATATTTACTATTGCGTGTTAAATATTTAAAGCGTTATTAAAATTTGTATAACCAACGCATGAAATTACATCCTGTTGGAATAATGTAAAGGCTAAAAATATAATTATAAATTGTTGATACCACAAATTGAAATTCAAATTTTTATTTCAAAAGCTATAATTAGACAATATCTCTACATAAGTAAATCTGATACTTTTACAGTCAAATAAAATTATCAATAACTAAAAAACAAAATAAAATTTTTTAATTTAATTTTTTTAAATATACATTTTTTACATAACTTTTAAATGCAAAAATACCTACTCTCTCGTTTACCCGTTTTTAGATTTAAATTTTGCCACATAATTTGTATATGAGAAATATTCTATTATTCGCCTTTTTCTCATTTGACATTTTTCACATAATTTTCACGTTAAAATGATATTAATTTTTCATCAGTTTTTGACATTTTACATTTTTAACGTAATTTTGACATAAAAAAATATTCTTCTTTTCACCTTTTTTTCACGTTCACATTTTTCACGTAATTTTTACGTGAAAAAAATATTCTTTGTTTCACCTTTTTTTCACATTTACATTTTTCACGTAATTTTGACGTGAAAAAAATATTCTTCTTTTCACCTTTTTTTCACGTTCACATTTTCACGTAATTTTGATGTGAAAAATATATTCTCATTTTTACCTTTTTTTTTCATATTTACATTTTTCACGTAATTTTGACGTGAAAAAAATATTCTTCTTTTCACCTTTTTTTCACGTTCACATTTTTCACGTAATTTTCACGTGAAAAAAATATTCTTCTATTCACTTTTACATAATTTTTACATTTTTCACGTGAAAAAAACGTAATTTTCACATTTTGTGCTGACTGGGAAGTTTCTAATTTTCAAAAGAACAGTCGCGGCACTTAAATGCCTACATGTTTGTATATGTTGTTTGGTAAATTTCCCACAAACACTTACAGTATTTTGTATCTATCTACGCCAGTGGCATTTTTTAACGTTTTGATGGGCAACGGTCCAAACCCCAGTCTTGTCGCTATCTAACATCAGCTAGTTGTTAGAAAGCATCATTAATTAATAGCCAAATAATGACAAATGGCAACTGGGCCCGGAATCGAACCCTTAAAAAGCTTTAACTTTTCTCAGGATCCAACCGGCAACCTTTGGATTCAAAGGCGAGCACTGCAACCATTCAGCTACCCAGCCAGTTTCTTAATGTAGAGAATGTCAAAATAGAATAACATTTTGCCATAAAAGGATCGTCTATCATAAGTATTACATCAAGACAAAAAAATTTCTAGGCTTCAACAGTTTACAGGCGATGTAGGAATAGCATCGTTGCACTTTGGTCCCTTTAGTACGTGCAACGATGCAGGCCGTGGGTCAAGCCACTGTGATGGGTTTTCTGTTGGTATATTAATTCTATTTATAACAAAATATTGGAGCATGCGTAAACGGCCACTTTCCTCTTAACGCCTTAATAGATAATGCCCCATAATAACCTATAAATGTTTTATTTTTCAAGACAAAAATGCAAAGTATTTCAATATGGTCTTCAATAAAGTACATCGTTCAGTTATAACGACGTCGTTCTTTTTAAATGAAAAATAAATTGGTATCACTAACATCTAACACGATCCGAAAACGAGGAATACTTATGGGGGTGCGGAGCGATTTCACGTCTATTTATACTCCGCGGGGGGCGAGGGGGCGGGGGTTGTCGTCCCCACACTCAATATAGCGCTAAGTGATGCGCATTGGGGGCTCGCGGCTTAATAAAGCTATTTACATTTCTTCATTACGTCTGGATCTGAAGGGTGTTAAAACATCATATTTTTGTACTGACTGAGTATTATTTTCATGGTTTCCAAGAGGGAGACTGTAAATCTGAGGTGCTATAACACTAAAGCTAGACAGACTGCTGATGAATTAGAGCATATACCGGGTGTCTCGTGGGAAAGTCCATGAACTGTATAATATTTGTTCATCCGTCAACCTTCGACAATGAAATTTTGTTAGTAATTTTTTGGCGTAAAAACAATCTATTTTTGGGGCCAATATTTGTCATTTCACTCTTCAAGGGTTTGTTTCACTGAGGAAGTATTTAAACTTCTAAATATAAGCATAGGGTGTTATGTACATTAAATTAATGTCACTTTTTAGTAGAGTAATACTAGCCTACGCAATCCCCACCTTGAAGACTTTGCATGCATTTCAGCTTTCCAAGACTTCCTCAATGGGTCGTCAACTTTTAAATGTTAGGCCTGAATGTCAAATATTTGTCTCCAAATTAGTTTTCTATTTTGAAAAATTGCTTACAAAGTGTCATCGTCGTAAGCTGAAAGTAGTGGGGAATGGGGGCTTCTGGGCCAGTTCAAGGTCACCCGAGCGATGACGTCATCGATGACGTCATCGAGGTCAATGACCTCATCGATGACGTCATCGATTGCATCATTGATGACGTCATCACCAATGACGTCACATCCATGACGTCACACCCATGACGTCACAGAAATGACGTGCTGATGACGTCATCACCCCTTACGTCACCAAGATGACGTCATCGATGTCACAAAAGGTCAAGGTCACGCTGAAACCTAAAATTTTTCGGCACTTTTGCTGTTTCTCGCACTACGCTCCGAGTTTCAGTCACAGTTACCATGACCTTGACGACTTGGAGCGAATTTGCGATGAGAAACAGCAAAAGTGCCGAGGAAATTTGAAGTTTGCAACGTTACTCTGCCTAAACCGTCATGTGACACCGCTCGTGTGACCTCGAACTGGCCCAGAAGCCCCCATTCGACCATTACTGCAACCGCGATGCGCACCCTATGACAGACACCGAGCGACTGACTGTCCGGCCCCGCGCACTCTAGGTATATGGGAAGTGGTGGGGGGAACTGCGAAGACCTCGGGAAACTTGAAAATGTCAAGCCAGGTAGCACCGTTTCGGTGCTACCTTAAATTTACATGTTAAAGTGTGATGACCTTGAGGTTGACTGTGAACCTGGGGCTTAGGATTGTGTTTAACAGCTTGACGCTTTCGCCAGAGTTCAAGTGTGGTGACCTTGAACTGGTTAAAATCAAAACTGCACAGCAGACTGCACAACACGGATGTGCACCCTACGACAGCCGCCGAGCGACTGACCTCCAGGCCCTGCGTACTCTAGATATATGGGGAAGTGGTGGGGGAAATTTCAAGGTCATTCAAACGGAGTTTTAAAAAAGTCAAAGAGTAGAAAGACTACTCTTGTGAGTCTATAGCGATTTCATTGATAGTGAGTGCTTCGGTATGCCAAGTTGATCTGTATTGACACGCTCCTAAATAATGTTTGCAAAAACCTGCAAAATGATTGTTGCACAATTTGCAGCCAGTTAGCTGTTTTAGTTTAAATTCAATGCAACGTTCAGGGCAACAAGTGTACTTATGCCCTCTCATTTGTACACATGGAATGTCTTCAACTTCGGTTTCGGCTTCTTCCAAGACTTGCACTTACACATGCACTGACCAAAAGCTTCACATGTTCTACAAGCCAAGCCATCCACCACATCAATGTCATTCGACCATGAAAAACATTTCTGTTCGCAACAGTAGTTGAGTTGACTTTCCATGTTGCTGCGGTGAAGGTGCGCAATGAAATGATGCTGTAGTCAGTGAGAGTGCACCTTAAATAAACTCATTGGAGGGGAAAGGTCAAGGTCATTCAGACGGAGTTTTAAAAAAAGATGACTAGTCGTCCTCCTCCTCGTCGTCCGTTGTACTTGGAGAGCTGTCAGAAGAAGAGCCCCGCGCAGGTGCTCCCCAGATGAAATGTATGTCTATTTGAAAGCGCAGGCCGGGATCTTGTACCATCAACTCCTTTAATCTATTACATACCAATTGCACTTCGTACACATTGTTAATAATCAACACCCAAGGCTTTGGCTGAACATAACGTGTAGTTGAGTCAGCCTCGCAGACAGTTACATCTTCCGGTGATATTGGAGTGTATAAATGTGTAAAATCTCGTTGCTGAGGCTGGCTTGAAGTTGAAGGTTCTGTGCCGACCCTGGTTGCATCAAAATTCAAATCCATTCTACATTCAAGAGGTCCAGGGTTCCCGTTGAATACATAGAGTAACTTTTGATACAAGACTTCCACTTCTGTCGCATCTTGTAAATGAACTGTCCACCGCAAGGGAAATGCTTCGTCCGTAGTGGAGTCAACTTGAGAAAGAGTCCTGTCCGCCATGGTAGCTAAGCAAGGAATGAGGTGAGCTGCAGTCAATTGTAACATTATCGAAAAGTAGAGGGGGAAATTTCAAGGTCATTCAAATTGGGTTTTAAAAAAGGAAGGAGTGGAGGGGGAAAGTTCAAGGTCACCCAAATTGAGTTTTAAAAAAGGAATGAAGGTCACTCCCCATCAACCTCGTCGTTGTCTCCTACATCTTCATCCGCATCAGATTCACTGTATGGGTAAATCGGTGACATTGGTGAGTATTGCGGTGAGTGCTGACCGTTGTTGTCCTCCTGCCGCAATGTAATTTGCGACCAATCATAGTTGAAATTCATTTGTATTATGATCCCAGGGTTGTCCCGGAGTATTTCTTTCATTCTTTGACAAACTGTTTCTAAATAGTGCACACTGTCGATCGACAGTGTCCAACCCGTACTTGTTCCAACATCAATAGTGGAGTCAGCCTGGGTGATGGTGTTGTCAGCCATGGTTGCCTGCCGAACAAGGAATGACGCTTGATGTGAGACCCATGCAGGAACATGGTGAAGTAGTGGGGGCGTGGTGAAGTAGTGGGGGAAGTTTCAAGGTCATCAAACGGAGTTTTAAAAAAAAGAAAACCTAGAAAGTAACATTGAAATTTTCCAACTGATGGTGGCGGACGTTTTCTTCTGCAACCTTGCCGACACATGTAACTATGCCGTATAGTATGAACAGTACAACCATAATAAGGCCGAGCAACAAAAGATAGCCGTTTACTATCATGATATTTTCTGAGTGGATCTGCTTTCTTTTTATCGCCCTCTCTTGCATCCTCTTCTCTAACTTGTGTACGAAGTCACAGCATGCGTGAGGACATCTTTCATCTGTTGGTAGGTTAGCCATTGTCGATGTTGTAGGTTTGGCTGTTGAAGAAGGAATGAGGTATCTAATTGTGTTGTCTCATGTATATCAACAGTGAAGTGGTGGGGGTAGCGAATCAGTGGAGGGGGAAGTTTCAAGGTCATTCAAATTGTGTTTTAAAAAATCCTATCTTGTTACTGAGCATATATGTCAGTAACAAGATAGGTGGTTTTGCTCTTTTACTTCTTTAATATAATGAAGAAATAAACATATTCTACAATTGTAAGGACAAGGAAGACAACTGCTAGTCAGCTGAAGTAATCCAAGTTGTCTGGCTCGGTCTTCATCGACGCCGGTGAGGAAGCAGTCGTTGAAGAGGAATGTCCAGGCTCTTCCTTCGGCTGCCGAAGATTCCGTATATTGCAAGCGTAGACTTGCACGTTTATACGGTAGCCTCGTGCCACCATCAGCTGCAACTCCTTGTACAAGTCGTTCAGCTCCTGTTGCGTTTTGATCGCCACCTCCTCATAGCTGGCACAGCTTACGTTCAGAGACATAATGATGTTGTTCGGTTGGCTGCTGGAGTTGAAATGAAGATGAGGCACAGCGCTTGGAGGTATATGAAAAAGTGGTGGGGGTGTTTGCATTCAAGCAGGTTTGACTTGTAGCGTGGTGGTGGGGGTAACTGTGAAATGCAAAGGTCAAAGGTTAAGGTCACCCGCGAAGTTTAAAAAAAATGCAACATATCAATATGTGACAAACATCACATATTGATATGTTGCATTTTTTGTCTTTTGTATTTTTTTGTCTTTTATGGTTTATTTATTTATAAAAACATTACAATAACATATGTACAACAGTAAAACTTAAATCTAACACTGCTGCTTGTCGGCGATGTGGATGGTTAACTCGGTGGAATTGCTACCCGTGCAACCGTGGGAAACCAGGTAGAGACAGCCGGGTTGGATGGAGCGCAGATCCTCGTTCTTTAGGAGATGGACGAACCGTTTCGGCAGGTAGACTTGGAACTTGGGCTCATCCCCCGGAGTGAATGGTGCCTCGCTAAGACTGCAGCAGATGGCCTCTCCAACTGTAGTCTCCATCTTCTTCATGGCGTGGATAATGTAGTGCTTCTCGTCTTTAAGTTCGGAACACTTCTTGACGGGTAGTATGGTAGATTTGGAGTGAGCATTGAACTGCTCAACCAAAGTTTGCAGGAACTGGTGAGATGCCATGGTCGAGTTATAGATCGTCTTCTTCGTCTTCTTGCTGGGAGATGTTGTCGTCTCGGAATCTCGAGTAATACTCATGCCAGGTCCCGGTCTGCTCCTCACTTATATAACCCCTGTTACCCCCACTACTCCCCATTTCCCCACTTTGAAGGTAAGATGCGAGTTTATAGGCGTTTTTTAAAGCGCAATGTCTATCTTTTTCATGTTCTGGACTTTTAGTACAAATACAAACATTTTCCATCGTATACTTGTAATTTTTATCCAATTCCACATCATTAACCGGAACATGAGTAAATTCTTCGATCCATCTCTTCTTTTCCAGTCCTTTTGTGTAAATATCGGTAAACCTGTTTGAAAACTGATGCATGATGTGATACAAGTCCGTGTAACTTGCAAAACCATCATACCAATCGATATGATGGAAATATTTTGAAATCCACCTGTTGGTAGTAGCGGCTTTGCTAGTTAATGATGAATAAGAACATGGTGGTTTGAACAAAAATGTATATGGAACACTTGTATTGATGTCGAAAAACACAAGTTCTTTTATGATAAACCTATCATCATTACCCCGAAACGCTTGGAACTCAATTATACCAGGTTTGGACTTTACTTGTTCTTCTTCCTTGTCCATTGCGAAGATCACTCGTCTGCTCATGACGAAGTCCAAAGGTCAACTGATTTCCACACCACGGTAGGTACGACTTTTATACCTGGCCGTACAGTTGTTGGCGCGTTGGTGTATATTTAACGTGGGCACCGTCCCCGGTAGGCCTAACCCCACAAAGTGTTTGATATTGTTTTAAAAATTAACCATTGCTGTGTAGTTGATTGTCATTTAGGTTTCCATCTTTACATTTTCCTTGTTTTCATTTTCATCACTAACACTTGATTCTTCTCCTCCTTCTTCTTCCTCTTCTTCACGTTTTACTTATTTCTTATGTAGTTGAGCGTACTTTTCCAATTGTCTCCACATTTGTACTTCATGAGGAACCCTATTGAATATAGAAGTATCCACAGGCCCATACAATATAGGTGCGTCCGGTTGTTTGTCCAAAGTGTCTTCCAGATAATCTTTAATAATCGAACTTGAAAACACCAGTTGTCTCAAGTATCTTGTTATTGGTTCAGTTGCACAAGTTAGAATAAAAAACTCTTCTCGATTAAGTTGAATCTTGTTATCATGTCTTGTTGTGTCTCTAAACCGCAACTGATGATCACCACGATGTTTAACAATATCGATTTCCACATTTGAATCCAAAAGGCCTACTCTTGTCTTTCTTCCAAACATGTTACTACTTAAATAGCATTCTAGCAGATGCAAGTGTTTCATAAACGATTCCCAAGCAGTGTCCGTAAACAAAATCATTTTGGGCCCATGAGTTAAAATTACAGTAGGTGAATAATCCGTCGATTTCATAACACCAATTAAAACACTTTTGTCCAAACTGGATGAAATTGGATAAAATATTCGCAAGAATACCTCACTCAATATGTTTGGAGAAATATTATCTTCAATATCCCTTTTTCTCTTTTGTATAGTCTTTCTTCTTTTACCTTTTTCTTCAACATTATTACTGGCGTGAAGTTTTCCGCAAACGTTTTGTTCACCTCCTTCCTGGTGACCTTGAGGATCTAAAAACTCAGATATCTCCTTCTCAATATCTACCACATTTTCAGGTGTACCACTAGGAGAAGCCATATTGAATACGATGCTACCCATACAACAGTAGGCAACAAACTGATGAGGAGCGGTCTGTACGCTCTGCTTTTATACTCGCGGAATGAAACAAAACCGGTTCTTACAATACATTTTTAACAATTCCAGTTAAAGGTGTGTATGTTACGATTTTATCATGTAGAATTAAACAGTATGCAGTTGTATTAGCCGGTATAGCATCGTTGAATTCCATTTCTATTTTTATATCCACACTTGATGACTTTACTGATTCATTTTGTTTAGAACAATCGATTACAACTATTGGGTAGGCATCGAAATATTTGTCAGGTGATAATAAAGGTGTATTTGTTTTACCGTAATATGAACTTTGGAATCTCGCGTACATATCGTACAATATACTGTATTTCTTCTTAGTGAATGACACATTTAAATTGTCGTATGGAAAGAATTGTGAATTTAAATAAACTTTAATATTTTTCAAGTCACAATGATCAAATTGTCCTGCATGTTTAGTGATGTCGTCTCTTCTACCTGTTTGTAAACCAAATATAATATACCTGGCTCGTTCTACATAATTTGATGTTTTAACAGTCCAAGTGTGTCGATCCGTAGTAGGTAAACTGGGATGCTCATGGAATTCCCAACTCCTAAATGGAATAACAATATCACGATCGGCTTTTAATTTTCTTAAAAGTAGCATTCTATGCTCGTCAGCTAATTTAACATGTGGAACTCTCCATACAATTTTGTCTAATTTTAATTTCCATTCTAGGTTTGCATCAGTCGTATTATCTGCAGCTTTAATAATGTCTTTATCGTTAGAAGACCTCAACAAAACTAATTCTTGTTTAACGTTTAATATTATTTTCCTATAATCTTCAGCAAAACCAAGCAACAAACGTAATGGAATATGAAAATCAAAATATCCATTTGAATTTGGAGTGATCGTGTCAATTGTAGGTAATACCCATCCGGCAGGTTTAAGTAAATTGGTTTCATTGGGTGTTATAGATGTTAGTCCTTTTAAAGTCGTTGAAATACCTACTTTTTTAGTAGAATCAACTGTTACACCTGATATTTCATATCTAATTTCATCAAACAGGAAAGCCATAGGATTATTTATAAATGGAACTGTTGTACCAGCAGTAGTACCGTCCTTTTTAGTAACTTGTCCTTCAATATACAAGTAACTTTCACATGGTAGTGTGTAAATGTCTTGATTTTGTATGGGGATACGAATTTCATCGTTATTGTTTAATTTCGATGAAGTGTAAGGGTTGTGGGTGTGATATTCTTTTTCCCATAGGGTTTCGTCGAATGTTGGACCCTGCGCTATATCCAGTATATCCATAATCGGTTAATTTTAATCCAATTCTCTCTAAGAAACGAATGTTCTCGCGTGTTAACTCCTCCACAGCTGAAGAGCTACTAATGCGGTTTCCCGTAGGTTGTTCGCTTTTAAATGTTAAACCCATGATTTTGTATTAAAGTGTCGATTTTAAATGTAATCTAACCGTAATAGGCTCTTCTCTGAAGTCTACCAAGTTACCGTCTTGATCCAATACGCTCAACACGATGTCTGAAATGAAAGTGGTGTTCAACGGTAGATATACCAGGTTTTGTGGCTTTTCAACAATTTTAAATCCAGGTGGTACACTTGGGTAAAAAGTATGTATGATATGGGTGTTAGCCCCATCCCTGTAAGCTCCTTGTATAATGTTACAAGTTATGTCTATACTATTGACTTTTAATATTGTTACTGTTTTTTTACCGGAATGTGTTACATCTGGTCCTAAAATTGGCTCATCTTTGGAAAATCCCAATAAATCACCAATTGAGTTTGGTTGAGTAAAATCTATATAATATTTGGAAGTAATTTCAGCTTTCATCGTATTATTATTACCTTTTAATGTTATATTGTCTTTTCCCATTTTAGTTTGCAAAAATTCATTTATATGATCAATTTCATAAGAACCTGTGGGTAACCTGCACTCTTGTAAGTCTGTAAACTTCCCACTGGCATCTTTTCCCTTATAATAATGCAATACGTTATTTTTACCTTCCGTAACATTGGGAATAGAGTTGTAAGTAGTAAAATCTAATAGTGCCGCCTCCCAAAATCTTCCTTTTTGCAAGCGTAACGCTGGAAAAAGGATACTTCGTAAAGTTGACGATTTTCCTGTTAATGATACCGTATAGGAAGACATCTCAATAGTGACTGATACTTTTAGCTAGAAATTCCAAACATAAATGGCCGCATATTGAAGTATTATCAGGTTGTTCTCTTTTATAGTTATAATATATGTTTTTAGCAGATTTAAAGTAATTTTGAAGTTCTTTTGGTGGTGGCAGGTTACCGAAACTATCAAAATAATATACATTGCTGTTCAGTTTCTTATAACACACCCAATGGGTGCCGGGCCCTTCAGTATTATCCAAATTTACGATTCCAGTCTCATTTTTCCATATTTTCTTTGGTAAACTGTCCTTCATGAATACTCCGCGAAAAAATGGTATTTTCAAACAGGAAATATATCTAAATAATTCAACATTGGTCAACGCTTTATGTGGTATAACTATTTGATTTCTTTTATTTAATATGCACGATACGGTCTCAGGTATAGACCTGCCCCGTTTTTTACCATTGACCATATAGTCGGTTTTTTATTATTTTTCTTCGTAGAACGTCTTTTTAGTCTAATATTACCACCATGTTTCTTCATGGTTGATCCTTTTTTATTCCTACCCCTCCTTTTTCCACCTCCTACCGCTGTTTTAGCCTTCATACCTGCTGTTACCGCTAAAGCTGCTGCTTTTTCCGCAATACTGGCGTCACTAGACTTAACTCGTTGCCAAGCTATATTTGCTAGCTTTTTATCAGCGATTGACCTATTTTTTGAATCGGTAAATGTGGAATATGCGATATCGTGTTCTTTACAAGCCTGATCTAACTTATTTATGCCTGGATCACCTCTTTCCAGTCGTTTTTGCAATTTAGTTCCTGGTCCGCAATATTGATAACCTCCCGGTATGTGAAATTCGTATGGTAAAGCGTCTATTGCTCTATTTACGATAGATCCTACTGGAATACGATTTAAAGCTTTACTTAACAGAGAAACCGCTGTGGACGTGATACCGCCTCCTTTCCGTATAGTGTCTCGATATGGACTGGTGTAATGAAATGTCATAATTGTCTTTTATATTCGAAAAGCGTAACCTATGTGTTACCTCTATGACGGGTTGCACATAAATGAAGTCATTTATTGGGTTATTTAATTAAATATCAATATCACCCCAATCTGATGATCTAAACTTTTGCGTATTAGGGTTAATAAAATATTTATTAAATATTTCCCGTTTAATCCAATTACCTCTCTCGGATTCAGACACCCAATTACCATGTGTACGGGTTCCAATAAGATTGTATATATCAAATAATGCATTTCCTAAAACTTTAATAAGAAAATTAACAGTGACGGCATTATCCACATGTTCAGGGTCTTTAAGGTCTGTTATACGTTTATTATTACAAGTATACACTTTGCTATCCATTTGTGATAATGTGATAGCCTGTCCTACAGTTGCAGCATCATTTGCTTCTCTTCCTTGCGCCATGTTTGTTAGTTTTTTATTACTACATATAAAAAACGCATGGTAATTATTTGGATCTAGATGTACTGTTTGTCCTAAGGCAGCCGCGTCTCTATCTGCATGACCCCATGACACATTTGATAACCTTCCATACATGCAATCCCAATAAGCGTTTTTGTATGTCAATAAATGAAATTTTTCATTACCTTGAATAAAGTCATCCCCTTGCTTTGATAATACTTCATCTCGTTTTGCAAATCCAGTTGTTTCTTATTTTAAAGTCTCTTTCATTTGACCCACTGTTGCACCATCAGATGGTGCTGAACCATCTTTTACATTCGCCAAACAATTGCCAAGACAATCGATAACTCCCACATCATGTATGACACAATGATCTTTTATATATTTGAGATTTACGGCATCATTTTCATTTTTTGGATAACCTATATCGTTAATAACAAATTTATAAAAAGAAAATCCATCTTTTGTCTTTTCAGGTATCAAGGAATGTAAATAGCGTCTATTTACGCTGTCTTTTGCATCTTTTGGGTCATCTACGTTGGATATACGTTTATTGTTAGCACTATACGTTTTCCCATTGAACTTTAACGTATTTTTTAATTCAGATGACAAATAACCTTTGTTTATTGCATCAGCGTTTTGGTTTGGTTTACCAACGTTGATAATTCTATGATCATCTGCGTCATATGTGTTATTTTGTAGTCTTAATGTTGGTGATATCCTTTCCTTTAATATTTTTAAATTTATTGCATCGTTTTCATCCGTAGGATCTTTTATGTTTTTTAACCTTTTATTACTCATATCATAATCTCCATCAGGTGTTTGTGGTAAACCAGCACTTCTTTTTAAACTATTCGCATAATATAATCCATCCGAGGAGTAACGTCCGAACTTGTCGACACTCATGGTGCAACTGAATAGTATTCTAGGGAGTACCGCATTTTTATGAGATTACCCCACGGTTTCGGAGTTCATCCACTAAAGCCACCCATTCGTTTTCCAATCCAGTATGACCCGCTTCTTTAGCTTCATGTATTAGTTTCATTCTATCCACCAATTTATTGATATTATTGTAATAAATCACATTTGTGTTATATAGTTTCTTCATTAAACCTGTACCCGTAACGGACTTACTTCTTTTTCTTCGTTCCTGAGCACTTACATCCAAAGTGGATGCCATAAATCTTCGTTTTACAGGTTTTCTTTGTGTTAACGGCATTGTTTGTCTTCTAGTTGGTATTAACTTGGATACAAATTCTTTATATTTTAAAGACTTAGATCTAAAAGGAGGCTGGTCAGGTAAATACTTTCTCCTATATGCATTTGTCTGTTCCAAAATATTTTTATATGCTTCCATGTCTTTTTCTTTCACTAACGATACTGAAGGCTTATTTTCAAATAATAATTCAAATAATCCTTTTGTGCCCTTATACCTTTGATCACCAATGACAATATTATCATGTTCGTCAACGTTTAACGGGCTATTACCTATCATTAAACCATCTTTTGTTAATCTCGCTCCATAACTATGGTAATTCTTATTAGGAATTGTTCCGAGTAACATTTTTACCATGTATTTCCTTCCTAAAGGTCCTTTGTTATGAATGTTTTCACCCAACAAGCTTATGTTTGACGGACCTTCCCTTGCTTCTTCTTCTTTTTCCTCTTCACTAGCAGTTGATACATCTTCATGTCCTCTTTTAGCTTTTACTTCATATAATTCTCTTATACCACTATAGTCTGGTGATTCTAGCTCTCTTTCGGGTTCTCCGCCGGTAAAACCACTATATGTAGAGGATTCCGGGTCTTCGTCACTAAAATCTTCTGATTTTACATTTTCTCTTTCAAACTTTGTAATAGGTGCAATTGCATCTCCTTCCAAAACGGGTTTAGCAAATTTTTTGTTTAATTGTTTCAAGGGTTCAGTAATAGGTTTAAAAGTAGATTCAAGAAATTTCTCCCTTTCGCTAATACCTAATTTTAATGCTCTGTTTTTATCCCGAATAGAATCACTAAGTGATTTTATTTCCTTTATTAACTTTTCTTGGTTAACCATGTTTGTAGCAAGACGTGTTGTACAACAATGAATGTTTTACATCATGATCAGTGTATTAGTATAAATTTATCAAATCCTATCCTGTATCGACCATTGTTTAGCGGTTGTTCCTTTATAATTGTTAAAAACCCATACTTTTCACCCCAAGCCTTTCCACACAACTCTTTAAATCGTTCAAATGGCATATCCGCACTTACATGGTCATAATATATGTGTTTTAGGTTGGTTTCATCCTGTTTAAATACAATTAACATGTTTGCATTGTCTCTAATGAGCTGTTTCGGTATTTTGCTGTAAGTTTGACCAATATAAATGCTATCTATGTTGTTATGTCGACCCATGGCGAAGTAATTCCTTATTGTATTTTGATTTTCACAAGATACATCGTCAAATATGAATACTGAGAATGGTGTAGCCTCTTGCGGTTGCATGACACTCTCGCTTGCGTTAAATCTAAAATATTTAACTTCAGGCACATTATTGAGTATTTGTTCCAATAACTGATATTTTGGTTGTTGTAGTGACTTTGAAAATACATATAAATTATTAAAACGTAAGCCTTTAGGGTTTGTAATCAAATTGAATACTACATTTGTTTTTCCACAATTGGAAGGACCGGTAACTAGACAACGAACCGTGTTTGGTAACAAATTGCCATGTTTCCCACTATTGAATTCTGAATTATCCACTGTGAGTTCATCTATATTATTAATAGTAAAATTGTCTTTTTGCGGTATTATCTCCATCCTTTGTAATGGTTCAACCCAAAATGATGCTCTATCGTTATATTAGATCCTTTTTAGGTATCCATGAATCTTCCGTCTTATTAAATCCTAACCATCGTACTTTAACCTTATCTTTTTTCCGTTGCAACACCTTTTCAACTAAATATACATCACCTACTGTTGACTTTAACATTTCATGTCCATAAAACCCTCCTTCCAGCAATTGTCCTTTATTATCTTTTAAAATGTAAGTTTCTGGTATTGTAGGTTGCACCTTAAATACGGTAAATACCTCATTTGTCCAGTTTGGAAGATATCTTTTACTAAATACACCTTTGTATTTGCTTATTCGCACTTTATCACCAACATTAAACCTTTTAGGCTTCAGTTTTTCAATTTTTGGTTTAGTATTCATTTTTATACGTTTTAATACAAGTTTTTCATTTTTATTAGTCACTTGGCTTGGTTTCATACCGATAGTTCTATGAAACTTGTTATTGTAATCGCTTATAAGTTTTGGTAACATATCAATCCATACGTGTGATCCTCTGTTGGAAAACATCTTATACATGGCACCTTTTAAAGTTCTGTTAAATCTTTCAATTATTGATGCTTTTACCTCTGAATTAGTTGAGTAATGGTTAATGTTATGTTTTTTCATTAAATTTGCAAATTCCTTATTAAAATATTCTTTTCCATCATCAGTTTGTAAATGTTTTATAGTATGTTTGTCTCTTTGTATAGCTGTTTCCATTGCTTTTGTAACACTTTTGCCACTTTTATCTTTTAGTGGTAAAGCATCTGCCATTTTTGAAAAACAATTAATAATAGTCAATATGTATTTAAATCCTCTATTTTGTTTACTGTAAGGAATCATTTCGATTAAATCCGCTTGATATAAATCATTTATTCCTTTTATCACTGTATTTCTTCGCGGAAACTTTCTTCTTGCAGGTTTATGAAGCTCGTTGACAATTTCTTGCTTCAAGTTCTTCATATTGCAGGTTTGAATGTTTCATGTATCACATGTATAATCACAATGAATGTTGTCTTAAATATTCACATGATTTATATAGGTCAAGGTCATCCAAACTTGTGTAAAAAAATGGGGAACACGGCGTTGGACTTGCCGTGTTCCCCATTTTTTTACGGAAGGAGAAAGGAATAAGGTCGAAGTTGTATAAGGACGAAGAATAGGTTACTAGTTGATAGGGTTTAGAGAGTAGTGGCCGAAAGGAAGAGTATGGATTTTATCCGGCATAATATGCCTTTTATCATCTTGAGCTGATAGTGCTCTTTTAACTTCAGTGACACTGTAGACCTCATGTTTAAAGCTTCTGATAGTGTTGAACGTTGCAGACATTGTAGAATCTTCAAACAAGCAGGTCTTGTAATGGTCAAATGTCACATGTTTCTTTAAGTATGATGTTTTGACTCCTTTAGCTTTCTTCACTGTCGGTATGTCATTTTCCATATACATCTTGAAGGAATATAATTTGGACATCAGCGCAACTATTTCCTCCAAAGGCATTCCATTTGCTTCATCTTTAAATTTTCCAATTACTTTTTTATTCTTTTCATTATAATTTGGATGGTTCTTTGGATAGTCAGAGAAGTCTAAGTCGTCTTTGTATGGGAAACTCCTTAGATCTTCATACATGTCCAAAGTCTTTATCCAGTAGATGAATGCGTCGGTATCCATGTATGCAACTCCAATGTTGTCTCTTCCGTAGTGTTTAACCATTTTGTTGTAATGGAAATCATACATCAGAGTTTTACTTATATCCAAAATCGACATTCCAATGTATAACGGACGATCCATCACTATTGTTGTTTTCTTCATACTAACGGCGACTAGATCTTCGTTTATAATCATGGATGTTCCAAAATTTGGTTTTTGCACTAATTTTTCCAATTTCCTAGGATCACTTACTAATTTTACAATCTTGTGTTTTCTTTTGTTTTCTAAGGTCTTCCCAAAGATGGCGTTGTTCATCAATTTGTAAAAGTCCTTTTCAAATGCTGATGTTGCTGCTGCTCTTCTTGTAGTGTTGGAATCAATATATGGTTTCAACCAACAAGACTGGGTGAATTCAATTGCTCTATGAATTCTTACTAAACGTAGACCCAATTCAAGAGCTTGTTGAACTACCCAGTAGTGAGCCACATACCGATCTTTATTCTCCAAGGTCATCATCAATTTTGGCCATCTTCCTGTTGGTGAAACTTCAGTCTTGGCTAAGAGAGGCAAGTCGTAGTGATGATCATGAAGGTGCTCTGGATATTCAAAATCACAGTCCAAAATATAACCTTTTTGACCATTTTTTGGGATCTGTGAGATGTTGCCGATGGTGGCCGGGTCGATCCATTTGAAGTCAGCGTAAGGAAGCGGATTTGACATTGCCCAACCATAAAGGTTGTTTGCGTCAAAGTAGCCAAGGTAGAGTGATGGTTGTCCCTCGTCGAATCCTGGGATGTACTTGTTGTTAGCTTTGACATGACGTGTTACAGCTTGTGTCAAACCACCTCGTACACCAGATTCTATCATGAGCACCATATCAATATCTGTTAGAAGTTCCAATCGACAGTTGGTTGACTTCAGCATAGCTTGCCATGCTAATCCTGGAGATGTGTACGAGTGCAGAGGGTCCAGTCCATAGGCGGAGAAGCAGGTGTTTCGAAATTCTTCCATCACATCGCACAGCAGAGTTACGTCCAATTTTATGTAAAAGTCAGAATATTCCCCTAAGGTTTGAATGTTAAGTTGGTTCCAAACATTACAAGCATGATTGTAGTCTTCAACGGTGATTGCACTTTCATTTAACTTGCTATTGAAGGCTTCAATCGGTGGCAGACTGGTTTCTTCAAATTTTTCTGCAGAAGTTATGTAATCATAGGGGAACACTCCTTTACGCATTACTAAGTCCAATTTATCTTCAGGTACAATTTTGCTGGTTTCTTTTAAGTCTTCTCTTCTTAGGTTCTCAGACAATTTGCTCAAACTAGATGACATAAATCTATAAGAGTCTACGAAGCGAAGTTTAATTTTACCTACTGTTTTTTAGAAACTGATGTACTTCTCTAATGTTTCAGCTAATACTTCAATTTTTCCATCATCCCGTCCTAACTCTGGGATAATGAAGTGGGAGTCATAGCCGCTAAGATTGTGTAACACGACAGGGATAAAGTTTGGTAGTTTGTAATTTATATTGCATGAATTACAAGCAGCTCCTCTGTATAACCCTGTCAGGTGATCGTGATCTCTTACTTTTTGATTTTCTTCACTGAAACTCTTCTTGCATAAATAACATCTTGTTGCTGAATTGTATTCTTCTTGTTGATTTTGGTTCAAAGGTTCCATAGGTAAAACATTACCGAATAAGCGTTGCACCTTTTCAGCAATATCATACAACTGGTCTACAAAATACTTAGCGGCTTTTTCCCCACGGTAGAGTATTGGAGTGGATGTTAACCCATAGTCTTGCAACTGTTCTTCAGGCAAAGTGGATTTCACCAATAAGCAAAAACTGTTAGGTTGATGCAATTGATATTTGGTTCTTCTAGTCACCTCACCATTCGGAAGCTCCTGTGGTACTAACGTGGATTCGAAATCTGCGTAGACGGCTACTGGAATCCGATATTGGTGAACTGTTTTGTTGAATTGGATGAAAGCTCGAGATGGCGGTGGCAGACTAATCTTCACTTCATAGTTGTCATTACAAAGTCTTTGATGTTCCATCAACCACTCCGATCCTCCACGTCTCAAGTCTTTATTTGTGAAACAAAAGCATCTCTTACACACTGTTACTCTAATTTTCTTTTTAGTCACTTGTCGTCCAACCAAAGTTTCAAAGTTCTTGATGTAAACATAATGTGATATTTCACCTTTGGTCAATAGCAGCAAATCTGTATGATTTTGACGTTCAGTCTTTGTAACTCGTAACGGGTATACATTATTTGATTCGTCTAAACCAAACACATTAACTGAAACTCCTGGGTTTTTTCTTTTGAATTTAGCAACATCATTAAGACTAACAGGATACGACATACCTTGGAAGTTATAGCGGTGTTGAACAGTTTCGTATGCTTCGCTAGGTCTACAGGGATGGTCTTCCACATATTTTGCTAACATTGCATACCGGAAACATTCATTATCCTCATTTTTCACATTGATACATGATTTAGTATCTTGGATCACCTTTGGTAGAGGGATAAAGCTGCTACCTCTCATACCATATCCATGCTTGTGAACCCTCACATCCATACCTTCAATCGATGATAGCGTCCAGCCAGATCCTCTTCCTTCGTGTTCTTGGAGTTTCATTAGCAGTTCATTCAAACATTCTTCTAGAATTTCGTTGATATCAGATGTGGTCGTAAGGGTTCGGTTTTTAACAATGAATGCTCTCGGTGAGTTTTCACCATCGGTATTAGTAAACATAGCCTCCAACACCAATCCAAATTTAATAAAGTTCAATCTTGCCAATTCTTCCATCAATGTTTTTACAACTAGATTTTTAGCTTGGGTTATAAAGTTTTCCAATTCCAATTGCACATTATTAATTTTGAAATGAGTTACAACTGGTCCTGGCAAGGCTGTGGTGCGCAGTTGTCTTATATCTTCCACTTCTTCTGTATCCTCTTCTTCCATATCCTCTTCTTGGGTACGCGGTTGTTTTACATCTTCCATTTCCTCTTCTTGAATAAATCCTCCAGCTGTAGATGGTCCAGCTCCGGCAAATTGAATAACACTTGGTCTTTTTCTCTGCATTAGCTGTAGATAGCTAGCCCAGTCCTCCTTCTGCTTCTGGGGTTTTTCCAAAAACCGATCAATCGCATCCAAGTCTTCTTCACTTACTACAATCTCTTCTTTTCTGTCCTCTTCACGATGCAATTCTCGGTGTAACTGTAGATAGCTATCACAGTCGTCCATCTGCTTCTGGTAGTTTTCCAATAACCGATCAAACGCATCCAAGTCTTCTTCACTTACAACAATCTCTTCTTTTCTGTCCTCTTCATGATGCAATTCTCGGTGTAAAACAAAGATATCTTCATCTTGGAAAAACTCACCACAAATATCGCAAAGAGCCATTTTTTACAGTTTGGCTTTGAGTGTGCACTCGGTGAATGTCCAAGCAATAATGAGCAGCGCGCTTAACCGGGTCCCTTTATACCCGAGGTTGAAGGGTGGGGGAAGGTGACGCCATATACATCCGGTTTATCAATTATTTAGTACATTTAGCTTTTAAACACCCATTTTCAATATATTTCTCAACAGGCTTGATAAACCAATAATGTTTGGTCTAATTCTACTACTTTGTACAAGTTTTTTCAAAGATGTCTTTTTGAGCAAGTTTATGTGGGTCAAGGTCACGTAAAGATAGGGGGTGGGGGAGGGGGGGGGTTATTTAAAAAAATAAACCCTTATGGACGTTCTTATGTTGCCATCGCTATAGTCTCCGAAAAGATACAACTATGGGGAACTCCAGACTTGTGTGTTAGTAATACCTACCAGTTAAAATCCAAAGAAAAACTTTAATATTTGGTTCAAGGTCACGCGAAACTTTTAAAAAAATAAGCCCCACACCCCCCACTTCTCGTCCGGAGCAAAAAACTTTTTGGTCAAGGTCAAAAATTTTTCCGAAAAAAAAGTTCGGGGGGGGGAGGGGGGAGGGGGTGGGGGAGGGGGGGAGGGGGGGAGGGGGTGGGGGGGAGGGGGGGAGGGGGGGAGGGGGTGGGGGAGGGGGAGGGGGGGGTCACTTTTCGTCCGGAGCAAAAAACTTTTTGGTCAAGGTCAAAAATTTTTCCGAAAAAAAGTTCGGGGGGGGGAGGGGGTGGGGGGGTGGGGGGGGTGGGGGAGGGGGGGGGGTAAGTGGGTCAAGGTCACCCACTACACTTCTACTCTAAGTGTTGGCTATACCCCCACCACAACTGAGTCCCTAGGCTGCACAACACCGCTCCGCCAGTATGTCTCCAGCTTCCATGCGGTGCGTTTCGCTGTTCTCTAACTCTCTATATGTAAGTATTTTTACAAGTTTTGAATCTAGGTCAATACACTTTAACTCTGGGACGATATGGACTTGTACTATTTCTGTGTTTTGACTCAAGGTCATCACACTTTAACTCTGGGATGATTTCGACTTATAGCATTTCAGTGTTTTAACTCAAGGTCGTCACACTTTAACTCTGGGGCGGGATTGACTTGTAGTATTTCTGTGTTTTGACTCAAGGTCACCACACTTTAACTCTGGGATGATTTCAACTTATAGTATTTCAGTGTTTTGACTCAATGTCACCACACTTTAACTCTGGGACGGTATCAACTTGTACTATTTCTGTGTTTTGACTCAAGGTCATCACACTTTAACTCTGGGATGATTTCGACTTATAGCATTTCAGTGTTTTAACTCAAGGTCGTCACACTTTAACTCTGGGGCGGGATTGACTTGTAGTATTTCTGTGTTTTCACTCAAGGTCATCACACTTTAACTCTGGGATGATTTCAACTTATAGTATTTCAGTGTTTTGACTCAATGTCACCACACTTTAACTCTGGGACGGTATCAACTTGTAGTATTTCTATGTTTTTACTCAAGGTCATCACACTTTAGCATGTAACTTTAAGGTAGCACCGAAACGGTGCTACCCGGCTTGACATTTTCAAGTTTCCCAAGGTCATCACAATTTCCCCCACCACTTCCCATATACCTAGAGTGCGCGGGGCCGGACAGTCAGTCGCTCGGTGTCTGTCGTAGGGTGCGCATCGCGGTTGCAGTAATGGTCGAATGGGGGCTTCTGGGCCAGTTCGAGGTCACACGAGCGGTGTCACATGACGGTTTAGGCAGAGTAACGTTGCAAACTTCAAATTTCCTCGGCACTTTTGCTGTTTCTCATCGCAAATTCGCTCCAAGTCGTCAAGGTCATGGTAACTGTGACTGAAACTCGGAGCGTAGTGCGAGAAACAGCAAAAGTGCCGAAAAATTTTAGGTTTCAGCGTGACCTTGACCTTTTGTGACATCGATGACGTCATCTTGGTGACGTAAGGGGTGATGACGTCATCAGCACGTCATTTATGTGACGTCATGGGTGTGACGTCATGGATGTGACGTCATTGGTGATGACGTCATCAATGATGCAATCGATGACGTCATCGATGAGGTCATTGACCTCGATGACGTCATCGATGACGTCATCGCTCGGGTGACCTTGAACTGGCCCAGAAGCCCCCATTCCCCACTACTGCTGAAAAATAAAAAACATATATTTCCAAGGCGGCTCCAGGGCTTACGGGACACCGGTATATGTTAACATATAGGCCTAAGGACTATTTTGATACTTGATGCTAAATGTGTGTTGATGTTTCAGGTAAAATATATAAATAAATAATAATAATAATAATATCGAAACCATAGCACGAGAAAACACCCGAAATGGACGGATGTCTAACATGTAATATTCAAGCAGCAGCCCCTTGTGTAGGCCTAATGGTCTAAAAGCCCGAGCCGTGTTGTGTTGACGGAATATTGCATGATGACCAGGCGTGGCTAACTCCAATATCTTCCGACTGCTTACGCTCACAGAGTGCTTTTACACGATGAAAATGCAATCTTCTGTATTATTGATGTATTTTGAAATGTATCCCCTGCCCTTTCTACGCTCTAATGTTTTCATAAGTGTTTTATGTGTCAAATGTGTAGGGTTTTACTGTAGTGTTACAAATTTTGTTTCTGCACTTTAAATTTATTAACTACTTTAATTGTTTTCCAGACATCCTGCTGCATTCCTGGATCAACAATACTTTTCTATGTATATTTACATCCGAAGAAGTTAAGGCTGTTCTTCCCCACGCAACAATGCTAGTTTAACACATCACTGATGGTGACTGCGTACTGCAGTTCTCACAATTATAGAATGGGACGCACAAAATTTGTACAAAAGATAACAGTTTGAACGTATGCGCTACATTTACTTAGCAATTCTTCTATAAACGTCAACATTGCAAATCCGGATGGACCAAGAATTTCAAGTGACGAAAGATATAGATATTGTAATGTAGATTTAAGAGGACTCACCGTCAGTAGCACCATTTTCAGATATGGAACTCCTCACACATCAAAACAGGAATACATAATTTTTCATCATTGGGCCTACTAAATCAAAACAGATCATGAATATTTTTGAAAGATTATTACTTTAATATTTGAACTTCCACAAATACAAATACTTTGTAAAGTACTTTGAAACGTTGAATGTACATGACAATCCAATTAAATTATGAATGGGAAAATTTAATAAATAATCACTACCTACAAAATAAACCAGTCGGTTTGGATGTTTCTTTGAACAATAAACTAAGTTATAACCTGATAATTAGACCAATGAAAGAAAGAATTGCTGGGATGAATCGGTTTGTTACGGTGCAAATCACGTTTACGGTAGTGTTCTCCTGTTCGGTTGAGTCAGTCGGAGCGAGAGCAATAACCAATATATCGGTAAGCCTCTTTACCACCGACGGGACGGGGCGCTATGGACATATTGCGGGCACCCGGCGCGGCATCGCAGGGAAGGGTTCCTTGGCGCCTGATGCGGAATGCTGCGATAAAGCGTATTTGGGGGACAATTAAGAGGAGGAGGGTCAGAGAGAGAGGGCAGTCCGCAATCAGACGACCCCAGCACGGGTCAGCCGCTCCGTCCGCTGCTATAGCTATAAATAATGTCCACAATAACACCGACACCGCGCGAGAGCGGCCCACAGATTGCTACTCCGAGATAACTCGGGCCATTCAGCTCTCATTTGAAATGAACTGAAATTCTACTATTGTTAATTACAACATTTTCAAGAGAAAATAAATTTACACTTTAATAAGTGTATACTTCCAAGTGTTCTAATGAAACATGGGTTTTTCATTATGCTTGGAAATTGGCAAGGAATCAATAATACTAGGGGACCCGTGCAGCCCAATGTGCTGCTTTTAGCCAGAGTACCTCGTGATCAAACCTTGTTCATGGTAATTTACCGAGTTACTTTCAATAAAAATTTAATCTTAGCAAAAATCAGACCACACCATATTGGTATTTCATCAATCGATCTTCATCAATAATTCTCTAACTTACCACTGTGATAGTGTTGAGATTTGGTGTTTTTATATACAAATTAGCTAGGTTTAAGTAATGGTTCTTATGCCGATTTGTCTTAGAGCCACTGCCTAAAAACTCACATTAAATTTAGAATAAATTCACTCATGTTGAATGTAGATAGTTCATCATACAAATAACGTAAATGACAACATAGAAAAATTCTGTATGAGCTATGCAGGTTCTGCGGCTGTTTTCTGGTAATGTATGAGTTAGTAGTCGACACAGTCAATAAACCAACTCGACTATACTATTTATAACAGACTAAATCCTCTTAAACTTAACTTTTTATGGCATTATAGGATTTAAATTAAGAAAAAAATTAAAATCTACATCTTTTTGGTGTGGCACATTTTGGTTTGATGTGGTGTCTACATTTTGATTTAAGTTTCACTTTAAAATACAAACCATTTTTGCAAGAAGCGTGTTATCTTTACAGAAGGTAAAAAACGTTTATACTTGGTCTCTTTTAAACACTTGTTGTAGTATGTGTAGCATTCTTGATTAAATTTGTTATAGAATATCACATTAAACAGGTTATGGAATTTACCCTAACAACCAAATATCCTTTTTCTTGGTTCACAGCAGTTTGAAAACTCATGTGCAAACATTAGATGTTCTATTTTAATTTTTGTTAACTTTCTTTGTTGTTTCAATACCATTCTGATAACCCATAAGAATTACGTCAAAATTTTGAATTTCCAAGCTTTTTTTGTACAGGAAAATTTAAATTTTTGAGGTTAAGTTACTAAACTTATTTTTGTGCCCAAATACAAATAAATACAAAGTTCAAGCAAAATATACCAGCTACATTTTGAGGAAAAGGTAATCCACATAATAGACACTCCTCGTATTAAAATATGGAATTGTGTTGATATTTCAGTACCAGTTATTCAATTGCTTCAATCCAGCTAGCTTTTAACATGTGTTTGTTAGTTTTACTATCAGCAGTTTTATTTTGCAATTCAATATAAATTGTTCCCCATGTTAATCTTATGGACAAAAAACGAAATTTAAGGGCTTCCCGTGGGCTTTAGAATTAAAGTATCAAAAATCTAAAACCTTATTGCAAAACTACAAACTGAGACCATTCTTTTGACACCTCAAACGTTAAAATTGGCCCAGAAATAAGGGAGGAGTAGTGTTAACAAAAAAACGGCATCATGTATTATATATATAGAATAGATAGATATTTTTCTAATTGAATTTAGAATTAAAATTGTGAAAATATAAGTGATTTAATGCATTTCAAACGTAAAAATATAACATTAATACCGGTAAAACCTTTTCCTGCGAAAAAATAGTAGTTGAAGGACTTTAATAAAAATTGTTAAATTTTTTAGTCTATTATGATTCACTATTGAGGATTGTACGGATACGTTTGATTTTAGTTTGAATAAGTAAATAAATTGTTCCATTTTAAGTGAATAGTGTACTTGAAACAATTGCTTGATATCAAGCAATTCAGTTTAGACAATCATAACAAATTAAACATCATACACACACTTATTACTGTTTATGTTCTTTTAACGTAGTTCATCAACCAGTATGCCATTCTTAGTTTACCATAGCCCCTTTGAGTATATAGATGCTCTTGGTGATTGGTGATCTGTGATTATTCTTTATAGCTGTTTAACTTTAAAATCAATTAATTACCTTACTAATGTCAAATGGGGGAGTGACAAACTTAAGGGCTACTAGTGCCCTTACGTTTACTTGGAGATTTAACAATTTGTGTCTAATATAGAAACCACTTAAAGCCAATCTCTAACAAATAACACATCAATCAATAAAATGGGTTTAACGCTTTAGAGAAGTATCTTGTACAAAAAATGTCGCGTTACATTATGTATAGATTAACTGTATTTTCTTATTAAAAGTTGAGGCCTTATTGAATAAACATACCATCAGTAATAATGAGGAAGTATTTGTATAATATTTTAAAATATTAAAACTATGTAAAATTGTCGTTACAGATACCTGTCTCCATATACAATTTTGTACTTTTTTACCTGACCACTGCAATGTTTTCTAACGCCAAATATGTTGTAATAACCATCTCGTTTCTACCTTCCCCCACATCACATGTCAAAGCTCTCCTGAAATGTCTTGACATTGACTCGACCTTGCAATAGCCGTTCCTTACAAAGATCCGTTTCCGTAATAAGTTAAAAGCCTTAGACATCCCCTGAGTGACGTTAACCTTCAATCAACGACCCTTGGCATTACTCGTGGAGGGGGGGGGTGGCTTGGGTGGTGAGGGGAGGGGGGGGGGGGGTAGTAATAACAGTAATAACTCGGGACACTCACTCATTGCACATGCCTCCACTCGGGATATCAATGCAAATCAGAACACGGGGTGAACCATCGGGGGGAGATATATAGAGATGCGTCGATATATTCGGTTATGAGTGTCCGCGAGATTGGTTTGCGTTGGGGCTTCTTTACTGGAGGAATTTCATCGGGGAAGTGATTGGACGATCAGTTGTATGGGGACGGCTTAAGGGGAAAGATGTTTTAATGTATACTTTATCAAAGCAAAGCTGCAAACGCAATTAGAATACATAGTTTGGCATTCTATATGCAATAGTTTTTCCAAAGGAAACAAACTAAATAGATATATACCAATTAAATGGGAAACTATCAAAATTAATTTAGTTTGTGATTTATGCGTTATATTATGGAATGTAGGTTGATATTAAACTACCTTCGTATGTATTACAAAAGTGTCATTTATAACTAGGAAGCATATTTCCAAATGCAGGCTCCTTACTCTTAGCTTTATTTTAAAACTTATAAAACAAAATTAAAACAACGTAGTTGTAATAGTTCAACTGACTGTATGTCTTCTATAGCTTTAAATGGATGTGCACGTTTAGTATATAAAGAAAAAAAATGGCTGTTCAAATCTACCAAACGTATTTTTGTTCAAATAAGTCGGTCTATAAAATGTTTTCACCAGTAATCTAAATGTTGACGAGACTGTTTAGTTCTGCATACACTGTTCGCGCTGCGGGAGGATGTAGAGGACACACATGGCCTGCACAATGAGGGTAACTCCGTTGTTTATTCACTAACGACTTGGCTGCACTGCGGTCCCCCCGCGCCGCGCCGCGCCGGAGCCGACGATTTACTGGCTTACCGTAATGAGCACGGTAATCGGACGACGTATCTTCCCACAAATTTGTTAAAGGATGTGTTTTATTTTTCTATTTAAAGAAGTTACTGAAAAAGCATAGTTTCTATTGGCAAAACTTGCAACTGATATATGATTACTTTTCTCAAGTTCGATTCAGAAAAAAAACTTTTCCAAAGACGAATATTGAGTTAAAAATTATAAAAAACTCAATAAGAATACAATTTGCACACATATGTCATTGACATTTATTTGAAACAAACCTCTTGGATTCATAGAGGTATTCCAACTGAAGATGCATTATAACGGCAGACCGTACCACGCGCCCTTGTGGTGGGGGGGGGGGGGGGGTGCGGTGTAATCCCTCCATTGTCACCGTGTTATCCTACCGTGTCAGGCTTCTCTTTTTACTTCATTTTCCTTTCACCCTCTGACAACAAATGTACATTATCTCCTTTCTTAAAATCCTCCTTCTATATCATTATCGTATTCGTTTGTAATCATTCGACTGCCTTAACGTTCCTATACTAACATCGGCTGAAGACGTCTTAAAACTTTGCTTAATGTTTCTCAGAATCCTACATGACTTGAAGTAATATTGAAATTACTGAAAACGATACATCTTATTACCGCTGTTCTGAAGGGGGCCCCAAGAGCTTTACAGGAGCAGAGTGGTACTTATTATAGGGTTTATTCCATTTATAGTTTACGTGTAGCATTATACAGATTTTGATATTTTACCCCTGCTGTTATCCACCCCACCTCTAACCGGCCTCCAAACGATTATTTCGTCTCCCCATCGCTGTTCGGGCTATCATCGGGCATAATCTGACAGTTTGGCGACCGAATTAGAATTAACAAAAGCAATGTACCGTGGCGATGGTCAATGGGTGTTCCCAACTGAGCATATAGTAGATGGTCAACGCTGAAATCACTAAAACTTTACATACATTTAATGGCAAATACAGCAATTAAATATAAGCCTCAAATACAGAAGTAAAATAGTGAAATTTAACTAGGCTTAACTTACCGGCTCTCGAACTTTTGAGATGCTCATATCTTGAAAGACTATGTAGAGCCACCAATATATTAATGTATAGATTTCTGTTGAAAATGCGCCATAACAAATGGCATTATGAGTCATATCGCAAAGTAAAAATAGGCCTACTTATTCTACTTTTAAGCAGAAATCAGAAGAATTTTCTGTATCAGGAACCTGCTTAAATTCCTGCTGACGTAATAGGCTGTGCCAGTTCTTTGAATCCTCTCTTTTGTTGTGGTTCTCTTTTTGTTTTCCCGCTTAGATTAAAAAATGCCAAGTTAAAATCTTACGAAAACGTAAATTAAAACTATGCTATACACTGTTACCTACCTACAGTGTAGTTGTATTTTTAGTTTAGTAAAGGGAGGACAAATAGTACTTCTTCGTCGATTACTTTTATTAATCCTCGTCACTTCTGCATTGACCCATTGGGCATGTATAACCTGGGCGCTGGGGAGACACCACACTCCAGCGCTGGCTGCCCGCCTGTACCGCCTAGCGCCTACCCTCGCCGCTGCCGCCGTGTCGCTCCGTCGGCTCCGTCTCTCCCAGCCCAGACCGGCCGCCGCCATTCCCTATATTTAGCCGTTTGATGTTGCACGTGGAACACAGGAAGAGGTTCTATTAGTTGCCGCGACAACTTAACCTATTCTATTTCTGCTCTCGTAATATAGCGTCATATCGTCCATTATGTAGCCGACCAGGCCGTCTACAGTCTTCGCGCGTGCCGGATTTTTACAATGAACTTTATTCATGATATGATAGGTCGCGTACTCCATTCTTGGTACCCATTGTTCCATTTGTTCCTTTTAATAAATAAAAATAATGTACATTTATGTATATTATATATATGTATGTATGTATATTTATATTTTTAATCAGTGTAACACGACTTTTCCAACTTTAATTTCTTTGAGCAAACATAGCTTATTGAGATCTTAAACAGTAGAAGTAATGTAAAACATTGAAACACAGTTTTATCACAATCGTGTCAACACACAAACAGTTTTGACCCAACTTTTAACTTAATGTCTCAGGATAGGCAATAGGAAATTACTAAAAGTATGTCAGATCTGGATTTTATATATCAAAACTATTTTCCAAGTGCCTTTACCCTGTGTTTATTTTAATATAAAGCCGTCCTGAAACTTTTTGAATACCCGATATATTGCTAAATATTTTTTAGTATTAATGTAGGTTGTAACTAAAATTTTATTTTTATTTATACAGACAGCAGTTTAAACTCACATATCAATAAAACAAAACTTGCGTGTACAATTTGTTTATTGCAAATTTAAAAGAATAATATGATAATTTAATAACGAGCTATGGATTCACCTTCAATGTGTTCCGATCGTTTTTATCGGCGGATCATCATCCATGATTTTTGCAAGGCTCCAAACGTACTTGTGAAGTATTCTGTTGTAACGTAGCTTCTATTATCCTTGTTCTTGAGTGGGGCCCCATAAACGTACTTGTGAAGTATTCTGTTGTAACGTAGCTTCTATTATCCTTGTTCTTGAGTGGGGCCCCATAAACGTACTTGTGAAGTATTCTGTTGTATTCGTAGCTTCTATATTATCCTTGTTCTTGAGTGGGGCCCCATAAACGTACTTGTGAAGTATTCTGTTGTATTTGTAGCTTCTATATTATCCATGTTCCTGAGCGGGGCCCCATAAACGTACTTGTGAAGTATTCTGTTGTATTTGTAGCTTCTATATTATCCATGTTCCTGAGCGGGGCCCCATAAACGTACTTGTGAAGTATTCTGTTGTAACGTAGCTTCTATTATCCTTGTTCTTGAGCGGGGCCTCATAAACGTACTTGTGAAGTATTCTGTTGTATTTGTAGCTTCTATATTATCCATGTTCCTGAGCGGGGCCCCATAAACGTACTTGTGAAGTATTCTATTGTATTTGTAGCTTCTATATTATCCATGTTCCTGAGCGGGGCCCCATAAACGTACTTGTGAAGTATTTGTTGTATTTGTAGCTTCTATATTATCCTTGTTCTTGAGTGGGGCCCCATAAACGTACTTGTGAAGTATTCTGTTGTATCTGTAGCTTCTATATTATCCATGTTCCTGAGCGGGGCCCCATAAACGTACTTGTGAAGTATTCTGTTGTATCTGTAGCTTCTATATTATCCATGTTCCTGAGCGGGGCCCCATAAACGTACTTGTGAAGTATTCTGTTGTATCTGTAGCTTCTATATTATCCATGTTCCTGAGCGAGGCCCCATAAACGTACTTGTGAAGTATTCTGTTGTATCTGTAGCTTCTATATTATCCATGTTCCTGAGCGGGGCCCCATAAACGTACTTGTGAAGTATTCTGTTGTATTTGTAGCTTCTATATTATCCATGTTCCTGAGCGGGGCCCCAAACGGTACGTGTTGAAGTATCTGGTACTATCATGTAATCATCCGTGTTTCATGGGGAGGGGCCTAAACAGTGTGATGTACTTGGAATTATTTAATACTTTAATTTTTACACAAAATTTTGCTGTGTTTTAACGCTAAAAAGTTACAATTTTTTTATCTCCATAGAAACCTATGAATTATATTATGTCGTTTTAAATAAATTGATTTATGAAAGTAGGAAAGTTATATGTGAATCTTTATATTTTTCATATAATTTCCTTATTTAAATAAAACAATATAATATTTGAAAGAATTTAAAGTATTATTACTTTAAATATTTTAATAATTTATACGAATGAACGAGTGAATTACCAGTACCTAATTTTTTCCTACACATAGCCTATGACAAATTAGTTTATGACAATAGCCATTATAGTTTTATTATGTTTCACATAACTTAAAAATTACTAACTTTTAACACTAAATGTTTTTTGTTTGTTTTTTAAATTTTTTTATCAAACAATAACATCTATTGGAAATTCTGTAAGTACACAGGTCTGCTGCGACGGGGGTATTTTTCGTTCTTTTTTCCTCGACCATCCAGTTACTTATTTCGTCTCAGAACTTAAAGTATGTGTTTATTAAGTACTGTACCTCAAATTGGCAAACATTTATTTCAACCCTATAAAGTGTAATGTCTAAACTATATAGATTCAGTCTGGAGAGGTGTAAGGGAGATAATGTGAGGCAATGTTTAGGGCTTTTCAGGAAAGTTCATTCAGATTATTGTTGTACTCTAACAAACTTTTATCTCAGGAGGGACGATTCTTTACAAATATTTTAATTTTCAATTTTATATCTAGTTATTATTGCTCGAACCGACAACACGCGTCCACCTAGCGACGGACAGAAATAGACTTTAATCGACAGACGACACGGCGCGGCGCGGCTGTGGCGCCGGGAACGACGGTGACGGGCGATCCGTCTGCGTCATCGGGAGCGAAAAAAAACCAAACCGGGCGTCTGATGACAGCTGTTACTGTGAATAATGGAGTGAGCGATAGCGATATAGGCCGGCCTCACGCGATAGAGGCGTCCCCGTCACCGTCACCACCGCGGCCACGGCCCACGTGACACCGTGGCCGCAGCGGCCTTATGGGATATTATAATGTATAATGTCCATATGGCAAACCCAAAAGTTAGGTTACCACTTTCTTAAAAAATAAATATCCTCCATAAAAACATTTTTAATCTCCACCTGAGTCATATCTTAAAATTTGGGAAATCGGTCCCATATTCCGTGACCTCCGTGATCAAGTTGCTAATTAATTGTCAGGTAAGCAAGACAACCTCAACACACTAAGTTTGGCCCATGACACCTTCCACGTTTAATACCTTTGATACCTTTAGTACCTTTACTGAAATGGCGACCAAACCTGAAGAGTGAAAGGGAGAGCTGAGATATATTAAATCCCAACATTACTTCTTTGCGAGTTGCATTATTATTTGTTGACACCATTAATTTGATATCTCAGTCACCTATTCTATATTTTAACCAAATCCCAACGATAACAGAACGAAACTAAGTAGCGTTGCTTGTGAGTGTTGTTTAGAGTTACAAGTTAGATGTATTGTATCGTTTCGTTTCGTCCAGTATCACATGGCCGGCACCTGATGTTGCGCACTGCTCACGTGTACAAGGCTCAAGGTTCTGTTAGCCGCTGCTGACGGCGAGTTGCTTGTGTTGTGTGCCGTTCGCGAAGGTATGCCGGTCCAGTGGCAATGTGGCCCGGAAGCGGAAGGAAGTCCGCACTCAGTTCATTACCCCCTACTCCCATATCGTGTCGCCAGTGTCGCCGTGTCGGTGACACACGGCCAACGTTTATTGACATTCCTTCGCTTCTTGCTTTATCGGCTCTAGAAATGCGTTCAGTTCCAAGTCGTTGTTCGTGAGACCTTATCTACTGTTTCAAACCTTATTGTGTGCTTGCCTCATTACAGATGTTATAGCTTTGGGTGGAGTTTGAGATTGTAGCTTGAGAGGGCACGTCCAGCCCATAAATAGATCTTATGTAAAACACAACAGCATAATATTTATTTGCAATGTTCTGTTTTTTCCTTTTTTTGACTATGCAATTAAACAAATGACCTAATAAATAATAAATTCCTGACTACTATTTTGATAATTTTATTTTATAATGCGTGGGTGTATTTGACTCCCTAAATCCACAAATAATTATATTCCTTTGCTTTGTAAGTTATTTAGCCTACATTATATAATGTATCTTTAACATAGGTCTTCTCCAACATTGAACAAAAGCTTACATTTTATAACATGGTTTACATACCTTTATCGTCTTCAATCCTATAGGTAACATGATGGGTTACCAAGGATTCAGCACTATTGTGCCACGGTCATACCAAGACGAGAAACGTCCACTAAAAATTCAGTCCATGGGTCATCGTGTTATGATAAAATTTTTCAAAAATGTACAGTTCACAAACACTAAATACGAAAATACTTTGGACGCGCACTGACATATCATAGAACTATAAACATCACCGGCCGGTGCGCTGGAGACTGACCCCACCGAACTACGTAAACCTTGCCCTCTCTTATCGCTACTATATCTCAATTCCTTCCTCTCTCACACCTTTTTTACATTTTTGCAGAACATCCACATGGTTGAGACTTTTACAAACTGTGACCCTTTTCAATTTCAACAAGGTGCTGTGCGTGTTGTGCGAAACTAGATTTTTGAGTTGCCAGTTTGGGATTAGGCTTGTGCTCTTTTAATCTAGTGTCATAGAGCGGCCCGTTTCCCCTACATTACATTTTATTCTTATTTTTTGGTCGGATATAATAATTTACTATATAACATTAATTAAAAAGTTTTTAACCTGGTTATTCCCATACCCGTAGGTTCTCAGATTAGTTTAAAAAACATGAATCCATGTTAAATGGTTTCTAAAATACACAAACGGTAAAAAATACATTGGTAAATAAGTAGATTCTCGCCATAAACCCAAATTATACTCTTGGTAAGCTCACGTGAAGAGAACGGAGAGTAAAGGAAAATACTTCTAAGGTAGAAGAGCGTATGAAATAATCTACGAAAATGTTACAAAACATGGGCTTTGAGTTGGAATTTTGACAAGCGTAATAAGTATAGTAATAGGTGAGGAACGCAAACAGCAAAGTAATATGAATAAATGTAACCATACTCATTTCAAATCCATCACCAAAGTTACATGATGCCTTTAAAATTCTTTACACTGAGAATCAAGTGTGGAAAAAATTATAAGCATTCGCCCGTTACGATGCTAATATTTAGCAGCAGCTTTATAAGCTGACATTACAACAAAACAATGTTTTTTGCACAGTTCGTGTTCACCGGGATAAACACACGTGCAAACAAATGTGCCACCTTCCAAACAAAGTGTCAAGGGACGGCCACACGGTGAGAGGGGGGGGGGGGGGGTAATGCAGGTCCGGTAATTCGGTTACATTTGTACCCTTCGCGCTTCGTTGGCCGCCCCCCCCCCCACACACACCAGCGACGGCCCTCGCGTCAAAATAGTCGGAATTGGCACTCGGCTCCGTCGGGGAAGTGTTTGTAAACAGTTTATCCTCTGTTATGTCGGTAGTTTGGGCTCTTAATTGAGCGTTAAACTGCATGAGAGCAGAGTATTTCAGTTTAGTATTGTAAGCGAAGGTTTATGGCCTTGCTAGTCAATACCTTCGATTGAAACATAGAAAAACAAGTGATGAGATTTGAGTGTGGAAGGTTAAAAGATTGTTTACATACAAAAGCATCGATTTATTTTAATTTAAAGGAAATATCCAGTCGGTTTAAAAAAATATTTTATAAATGAGTGTTAACATTACAACCACTCTCTTACAATCCGCATGTAACATAAACTACAGCGTTAGTTTAAATCCCTTTATAAACTTTTTACAAGGTTATTACAGACAAATGCCATTTAAAATCCATTTAGAATTGTACCTACTGTATTTTGGGTCATTCTTTTTAGAAGCAGTGAGAGCTAACTGCCAGGAGTCTGAAGAAAATCTTTTATATACAAATAAATATTAGTTGATATATTTTTATTAAATTAAAAATATCTAATCGAAAAAAAACTGCAATAACCTGATATTAAATGAGGATCAAATCAAACGTGAAGGCAATCATACGACAATATACAGTACAACATTATAAAGGTAATTGTACCTTTTGACATTACTAACTTTTTTGATAGGATCCTTGAAATATTAAAACAGGATTACGAAAAATACCTGTAGTTAAAGAAAATTTTAAAAAAAACTTCGTAAATCTACATTCTTCAAAGATTATTTATTTACAAAAAGTGATGGTACTGTAACTAACTGTAAAAATTGCAAAATTTTATAGAGAAGGGTGCCAGCAGCTCCTACCGCGCTTTCTCTGCAAAATAAGTACAGTATAGATGTTTTGCGTCACACCCTGATACGGCGCTGCGTTAGCCACTCAGTGATCACAACTACTTTAGCCATACGCTTTTGGTTGAACAACGAGTTTCTCAATAAAATACAGAACATATTGTGGTAGCCGTCTCAGTTACCTGTTTACAAATTCTTTACCCAAAATGAGCTGTACAATTGATTAAGTATAATTTTTGTACAATTAAACACAATCAAATTTTAAAATCTGTTTTAAATGAGAAATAAATATTCATGTTACACATGTTAAGCGAGGTATTAATTTCACAGTATGTAGATATTTTGTAGGCAGGCCTGACTCGCTCAGTCATTGAGCAATCCGAAGTAATGTTTATTCACATGTTGCGGGCCGAACAGATGGGCGGGGATCGAGTGTCCGGTTATTCAGTTATAGCCCCGCACATTTGTCTTGGCAAGATAGGGAGATTTATTTGCCCAACCACTTGTCTTTGTTGGGGCCTAAACTGATGGAATTGGGCCTCAGGCGGATTGAGCTACTTAAGGGCCTTACAATTTGTTTATCTAAGTTAGCCTGGGGTTCAGTTTTGTTGTATATAATTGTACAAGAAGAAGTATGTACGTATTTCAAAGAACTCAAAAAAACGGGTTTACTCTAGAGAAAAAATAGTACCATTACGATGAGAATGTGTCAGAGTTTTTGTTATTAAAAATTGTAGGAATGTTCTGTACGTGACCCGCGGGTCACACTGCAGACATCAGTTCCATAGTCAAGTTCTGACCAGAATTTTGCAAGGGTATTGACGTCAACATTCTCTCGCTTTTATTGTTTGCTGATTTAATGATCACAATCCGGAATTAAGCGGGGTTATGTTAAAAAATACAGTTTTTCCCCATCGCCTCTTAGAGCTGATGATTTGAATGAGAAGTTCTGCAGAGTGCAAAACTCTTTACAGCTCTTCTTATGTGTCATTGACATTCTTTATGTTTAAATTTCAAATCTTAAGTTAAATTTGAACTTAAGGTAAAGAACATTTGCAGAGATGTATTAGGCTACATGTTAAATATGCCATAAAAATGTATTATTTTTTTACACTTTATTGGGCATAACTTTTGTACTTTTAAAGAAGTGCCTCAAGTCCTCTGGTATTGCTGACTTGAAATAGTATAAAATTCATGATTTTTAGAAAGAAGTAATGGCCGAAACACACTTCTACTTTCCAATATGAATATTTTCTACTTTATAATTGCGAATGTCATGTTTTTCACAGTTTTTCTAATTACGTCGAAGATGTGTAAACCGTAGGTGTAGGAATGAGATTAAACCCTCCCCGAGGCAGGTTCGGCCACCCCACCCCCACACCAGGGACTGATATTGATAACCGGTGTCCAATAACTCGGTTAAGGCCCCGCGCATTTGTCGCCGTCTGGTAGCGTTATCCTCCCCCGCCGAGCAACAGGGCGAGTGGACAAGGTCATCCATAGGGATTACGCGCCGGATTGCCCGCAGTTTGTCAGCTCTGGGCTTAGGGAGTTTTGGGACCGGAGAGATTAAATTGTCTACAGGAGTTAATCGTAGGAAGTGATTCGAAGATGAATATCGGGCTTAAAACTCTCGAACCTTTGATATTCAATATTTCTTTGACCAAACGTTTTATCTTTCTTTTCAAGTAAAAGGAAAGAATACAAACCATTACCATCTTTGCAAAGCTAAGTCATAATTGCTGTAATATACAAAAATTTACTTTAAAGTAATTCCTCGACCAAACGTGTAAGTAATGTAGTCTTAATTTTTCTCTGTAGGATGAAAGTAAGTTCCCCACAAACAAAGACTATAAGATTACAATTAAACATTTCACTATATAATTTTACTTGATTCTCTAGTTAGAAACGTCCTCAGTCCAACTTTAATTAATGTTGCCAACTTTGGATATTTGCTCGATCAGGAAAGTATCAGAATACCTAGAAGGAAAAATCCTTGAAATGCCGTGTGTCACTTTTGATAAAACCGTTGTTTTCACCTAGTTCTGGTTGTTGCAGGTAGAGGGCGGCCGCCGTCGCCGGCGTGATGGAGCCCCGTGGCCGGGCCGCTGCTGAGAGTGTGGTGACATGGCCGCCTGCATCCGAGGACCTCGGTCCGTCCAGGAGCCCGTCGACGGCATACACAAGTCCAACAGCGTCCAGTACAAGTCCATCATACAGGTGAGACTGATATACAGTGTTCCAACTGAATGAAATAGGTTTCAAATATCAACTTTTGGTAAAAAGTAATACAAGCTTTATATTTAAAATATGTAAAAAAACTCAGGGACCATAAAAATTAGTTTTAATTGAAACTATGAGTCAGAATGACGACCATGATATTTGTGGTTTAGGGTCCTAGGAATGTGGCATTAATTAGTAGACGAGGGTAGTATGGGCGGGGGTGGGGAGCGGGGAGGGGTGTCACACATATTGATGAATTGATACATTGCCACCGGACATAGACATGACGTGGCGGCCGCAGCGCCGGCTGTGCTGCTGTAACATGGGAGTGGTTGTGGTGGGGGGAGGGGTTGAGGGGGTGAAATGAGTTCCTTCCTCGGGGCTGGTGGAGTGCCGACCACAGAATTTCAAGAACAGCACCAGAAGGGTGGTCAACGGCCAACATCTTGTCTGAATACCTATCGTGACCTCTTAGATATTCAGGAGTATTATATTTACGATTTTAAGCAAATATTCACAGCAGGGCTGCTGATTAGTCATATACCATTCATCAGACTTCGATTAGTTTATTGGAGTGAAATAATGGTGGTCATGAGTATCGAGTGTATACGTTAGGTGCTCTACAAGGAGGATCTTTCGATCAACCTAGTGTACGTGTTACTCGAAATCGAGCAATCTAGTCTGTTTATTGAAAAAATAAACTTCATACATATCATATTTATTGTTTACGCTATTTTAATAGTTTGTTAACCAGTGTATATCGTGCTTAACAAAATAGGCCTACAGAGTTTTTGCAAATACGGTAAACACTAAACGCTATTCCATTTATGTTGATACTACCTACTTTTACTGTTTGAAATTATGAAAAACTTGTTGAAAAGTGGCCTATGGTAAACATTATATATAAACATTATTTATCCGTTTTCACCACCCTGCTCAGTTAATTATCTGTAAATTGACTAATATAAAAATAGCGTTTAGTGTTTACCTAAGATTTACCGTATATTGCAAAAACTCTCTATTCTATTGCCTTTAATGAGAATAGATAAAGGCACTGTGTTTACTCTTGGCAGATGTTAATCTTGAAATATTTGGTTAAATTTTAATTATCTTTTAATAATTTTTTACTATTGTTTTACTATTGTTGATTGAATGGGAGGACTGAAATAGCGATCTTTCCGTTTGAATGGGTTTTAAACAATTGAACAAATTTGACAATTTAACAACTTCTCGCTGATTTTCATCCAATGAAACCAAAACCATTAAAATTGGTTGTAAAAAGTGAGTTTCTCGAGCAAAAAATGTCGTGTGTTAAATATGCATATAGATACCGTATCAGTAAATTAAGCTAAGAATGTTAAAGTTGCAGTCACAAAAAAACTAATATTGATGGGTTGCGGAGATAATCCATCGAAAAAAGAATGGCATCTTTAATTTACTTAACGGTAAACTCTAAATGTTTTTTGTGGAAACACTTAGAATCCGTTGTTGATTCTCTCTCGTTAGGGTTGTGTATTGTGTAAAAGGCCTAAGTGTTCATAGTAATTTATCACAATTTCAGTAATTTTACTTTTGCAATTTTAACGAAATATTTCCTGTTTATGGTTTCCACTCGGGTTGTCAAATTTCTAATAATCAATACATAGCAGCCCTAGATATTGGATTTTTCCCTCCCTTCGTTGTAACGCCAGATTATAACACAAATAATGTGGTGACGAGAGGGTTGGTGAAAATTAAATATTTAGTTGGAGGGGAATGCCCTAAATTGATTTTTGTCAGCTTCAGGAATGTAACACATTGTGTAACGAATGACACTATATGCTGTCGGTTATGGGAGGGGAACTAATAATAAGGATCGCAAAATTCAATCATCGAATGTAGTTGCTTTTACTTTACACAGACGGTGAACTAAATTTAACTGTTAGAGAAACACTCCTATATAGAATAAAAATTTATCTATCGATGTAGGCTGAAGGTTTTAAAACTCAAAATAAATTATGCTGTCGCGTTTTCCTAGAGTTTAGATTAATTGGTCAGATGATCAAATCATCTCTCTTTTTGGTCTTGTGTACAAATAACATTTTGATTTTTAGATGTTCAAAATACATAAAGCTGACGTTAATTTGAATCTATAACAGGCCCTACTACAGTTATGTTTTGTGCATTTATATTGTATTGTTAACTATGAATGTGCATTTTATATTGAAATATCAAGTTTTTTCAAACTATTTCACCGACATTTTTGTGTTCCACGGATGTATTTGCAGGTGTATCGAATTCCCACGACCACAGCAAGTCGGGCGGGGACACATCAGCGGCGAGGGAAGGCGCAAAACAATTACACCCTCTTGAATAAAATATGCGCTTTTATATTGTGCAGTCGGAGGGCGCCCGGGCGCGGCGGCGGGGCTGGGGTTAAAACCTCATTACTGGCGCAAATCTTAAAACTGGGCGGCGAAATTAAACGATGCCCGGTGCCGCATCACAGGCTAAAATTAATTGTTTGCATATTATATTAACTTCCAACTGCAACACTGCAGTTGAACAAATTACTATATTTGATGAATATTATTATTTTATGCCTTTCTCATCAAGTGTTTCAAGTGACTAATTAAACTGATTTAATTAACTATCTGACCAGTGTAATTATTTACACGATTTTTTTCTCCCAGATAAACGAATATTAAAGTTTTGAATTTAGTAAAAAAATGTAAGTAAAAATTTCTTAAAAACTGAATTCGGCTTTTGTTGAAATGAATTAAGTTACTGTTAAGTTACTGTTCTCAGGTACCCATAATCCCAAGGTCGGATTTATGAGAAATCGCATTTTCTTAGATTTAAGGACTATGATAATTAATTAAATATGTATAAAACAAAACAAAATTATTTCTAAACCAATTGCAAATAAAATTAAACGTATCTTTCTTATGGTCTTTTTATTGATTTTTGTTGTCAAGAACTTGAGGATGGAAAATCCGATCCGCCCACATGTATACTCTAGAGATAAAACTGGATCCGCGATTAGCTCGGTAAAGAGATCCGGTTGCACGGAGGTGAGGTGATGCATGGAGGGTTTACCCGCACCCGGCGCCGCGTGCAATCGATACACGGGCCGCGTGAGTGGCTCTACCGCTGCCTTCATTCATGCCTTTAAGGCTGTGCAAGGGCTAGTAGGGACAAACTTCTGCCGGTAGAATGCAGCACTGTCACTCAAAAAAGAGAAAGTGGTTGCCCGTGCTCGTGCGAGTGCTCCAATGAATGTGCGTGACCAACCCCTCTGCATCCCATGACCACTGAAGCGCAGAGGCGGATTTCGAAATTTGCCGCCCCTGGGCTATTCAAAAACTGCCGCCCCTCCTCCCTTTGCCATAATGTCCTAATTTATATCCACAATTATAATATATTTAATATATAGGCCTATAAAATTTTTTATTATAATATATTATTTCGATTCCCATTCTACTTTGAAGAGTGGGGACACCAAATGCAAAAAATAGTGAATATAAGGAACTTCAAATTTAAAAACTAGAATTCAAAGCTTTATAGTTGGCAGGTAAGAACTACCACAAAGTGACTCAAAGCAGTGCTATTAGAGTGTTTGACTGGTTCTTTGACGAATCCGAAACAATAACAAGTGCCGTTGCGAACAGTCAGCCTTTATAGGCGTGTGCGTAGTTCACGGCCGGTGGAATAGGGCGGAATACTGTGACTTCGTTCCCAGTAGATTTTTTAGGTTAGATACGTCTGAGTGTAGCAATACGAAATTGGCATAGTCATTTCAATTTTATTCTAGATACAAAACCCTATAGGCCTATTACAGTATTGAAAATGATGTATTAGATAAACTATGCTATATTATGCATTAAATTAAGGCTATTTATGTGTTTTCTCGTTAAAGTTCGAAGTGTCAATAGTTCAAATTCCCGAGTTCGTAGTGCCAAAATTCGTAACCATTTGTTCAAACTAATGGGGTTTCCCTCAAATGAAAATTAAATAAAAGTTAAATTTAATAAAATATATTTTTGTTTGTATTTTTTATCATGTATAGTAAACACCAAAGAATCTGTTTGATAGTATGAATCATCTTTAAAACCAATTAAGCTTTTTGGTACTCAATGCCAATTTACCTGATAATTTGTTAAGGTTCCAATAAACTAATAATGTAGAAATAATTAACATTAGAATCTTATAACGAATGACAAAAAGACCAGTGCTATGACCAGACCATTCCCTATCAAATTATAAAAAAACCAATCGTGTAAAAATGGAGAAAAAATATAATTAATTGATTATCTTCTATTTATCATCAGCGCCTCTCTCATTCGATGATCGCTAATACTGTATTAATTATCATTGCCACATAACCTAAAATACCATCAAATCACACGCACTGCAGTGGTGTAGCTCGGTGATGGCGGATGGAGAAAAAACAGGCGAGGTGGCGGTTGGTTTCTTTGCGCCGACACGTGGATCACTATACCGTGACAAATCAGCGTAGTGCTGAGTGTTCCCAGCTCCCCTTTAAAGGTCCGAATGACGCCTTGCTCTAAGACATTATGATCTCACTTAGGAAATAGTCACTTTCAATTCTCAAAATTTATGTATAATTCTTCTAAAAATTTTCTGTCTCCATAAATTTGAGACCTAAATAAATTGCCGTTTTTCAAAATTTGCCGCCCCCCGAATTCTGCCGCCCTGGGCTATAGCCCATTTAGCCCATATGTAAATACACCCCTGCTGAAGCGTAAAGGGACTCACAACTCGCTCCCTCTCATTCTCTCTCTCTCACCCCTCTTTGTCGAGCGCTGGCCTTTCTCAAGCTTTACAAATTTCAGTGGTTGGCGTCTCTTGGCTGCCGTGAGACGAGCCGATTGTTTTTCAAACGCTAGCAAAATTCGCACGGCCTGTCTGCCACTCCTCGCACCGGAGCGGAGGTGTGCTCGCGTGGTATAACACTACCGACAATTACTCATACAGATAACACGAAACAACTTATATTAGTGGCACCAAATACAGTTATATTTAAAAAAAATTCGGTCTTCCATATATTGAATAATCACAAAAGTTATTTATAAAAAATAAAATAACAATTTCATTTAGTTTATCAAATTAAATTGTTGCATAAAACTTTAAAAACGAAATGTTATTCCAACCCATAATAATTTTCTTCGTAGTTTTCATCAAGTGCGACTAAAATAAAACAATTCTTGATTTTTAAAAAAATCATTTTATTCAATATAAATAATCATGTATGTGACAATTTGAAACCTAAATTGACTCAAAGGCCTTAAATTGACACTCATGTTTTAATAATTAAAATGCTAAATAGATCAATCAAATTAAAAACTGCAAATAAACATTTGAATTTCTTTTAATTATTAAAAACTTATGTATTTAAAAGTTCTAAATAAAATAAATAATTCCCTTTTTCATGGACCTCCCTATTTATAAACAATTGATTGGCCGCTTCATTGGAAAATATTACGAAAAGTACCAGCAGAAATAAAATAGTATTAATAAAATTAAACTATTATTGAAAAATTGTTCAATAAAATTCCTATATTTTCTTTGGTTAATTCTACAAAGAACTTTGAAACATGCCAGTTCGTAGGCCATACTTCCGTACACTACGCATGTACCACATTGTACACATTAAGGACAAATACATTTTTAGTTTAGTTTCAATGAATGAATAGGCCTATGCACAGCTTAACTTCTGGAAAGTATATCACTAAGAGTCTATAAAAAGGTTTTAAGACAAAACAGCTTTGTGGCTTTGTATTTAATAGTTATGCCGGATATCAAATATATATTTTTTATAAAAATGTTTCTTTTGGGGAATATATTTTTCAAAGTTCATCGACATAATATTTCACTTTTATTCCTGACATAAAGCTACACCAACGTAGTCAGGAGTTGTTTCTTTTTCTTTCTAGTCCGCATTAAGACATAATAATTAATTAAATAGAATAATATACATAGGCCTATATAGTTGATACACAACTGATGTGGTTCTTTGATTTGGATTTTATTTAATTTTAAACTAAAAAGCTCTAGGAAATTTTCAAAATTGTAAAAATTTTATGTTATCCGTACATCCTGTGTTCTGCGAATAATAAGAAAACCTACCTACCGCAAATTTATCGGATACCTTCGGCCTGCAAATTCCAAAAGAAAAAGGCGCATACCGAAATACCGTTCCCAAAGAATCGGGTACCCTTGCTAATTCTCGTACACCCCAAACAGCTACTTTGTGAAGGTTGTCGAGCTGCGTTTACAACATCCGTTGCAAGAAAAATCAATCATTTCCCGAGAATTTATAATGTAAAAATACATAGCCTACTTTGTGTACATTGGTAATATTGTTTGGTTCATTTTTAAATCCTCGATAACCCGAATGAGACCAAGGAAAGACGAATTGTCGCGTAATGCGGTCTATATAGACAATCACTAGAGGCAACTTATAAAATGTCTTTTTTTTTTAAATGATGTAAAACAGAAACAAGTCCTGACTACGTTGGTGTGCTTTACGTCAGAAGTAAAATGTCGATGAACTTTGAAAAATATATTCCCCAAAAGCAATATTTTTTTATAAAAAACATACGAGTATATTTTATATCCGGCAACCATTAAATGTCCTGCTCTATTTATCCTCTTAAACCTTATTACAACTAGTGGTTTGAAGGGTTGGAAGCCCCTGCTACTGTTTTTATCATTGCACTTCATCAATATCACCTGTTTTCGTCAACCATTTTTAACAACGAAAATCATGCTTTTGAAGTCTGGGTTGGAAGTTTTTATTTCTATGTATTTTTTATTTTTATAGAGTTTATTGCATAGTGTACGATAATATGATGAAAAATATAAATCATAACTCGGCCTAAAACGTTTTGCCTACTCACGTTCGGTTCACGTTCTCGAAGTCGTAAGCTTGAAACATGTTCTCGAGGCCGATAAAACGCCGGCCTTTGTAACGAAATATAATACAGTATTATTACCCACATGTTATTTTCCTGCCTTCTGGGTTTTAGACATTTTAATAAACAGAAATACCTCAAATTTTGTGATTTAAGACCCTATAAAAATTTTCGTCTGATGTAAAGAGTATAAAAATTTCATATTACATTTTCACTTCCAACAGCCTTTCATAGTACACTATAACATACAAAGACACCAATTTCCATGTCATTTCCAAAGCCCGGACTCTCCTTTCGGCTACCCTTTTTCCTATGTCTTAGGACACAGCAAAGCCACATTCTTGAATGAAGACAGCATCATTTTTAAATGAGAAGAAATTTAACATAATGAGTATCATGGTAGTTTCGCCAGGCCCGGCTGTTTCGCCGTTGTCTTGCATTCGGACTCCCAAAATACAGCCTGCGGCTGCGAAACGGAACATCATTCCGGGAGTTTTGCCGTCCCGTGTGTCACCACCTTTAGCGGTGTTTTGACACACACTAACAAATTAAAGGTTACACGATTGTTAAGGCGTTATTTTTTTAACTATCAAATAACACCGTCATTTTAATCAGCGCCCCTCCCAGGCCGGTGCTCCATGCGGCCGCATGGATCGCGTGACCCTTGTATTTGAACTGCTCTTACTACCTGAGTTGCGTTCCTCAACCCTTGTAAATTTTTCGTCAGGACAAAATGTTACCTCATTAGCTGATTTAACTAACTGTAAATAAGCGAGTGGGACAAAGTGTTTCTTAGAAATTTGAGTTGGGACAATATGTTACTGTGACAAAGTATTTTGTTTGCAGGCTACATTAAACACAATAAAGGTTGTTTGTATTACATTGGGAATGCACTTGAGCTCAGTGAAAATAGCATAATTGAGTAACAATCTATGAATAATTCTGAAGTAGTATGTGCTAGGCCTAATTATACGACACTATCAAATTCCATGTAAATAATCGAATGATCTAAGAGAAACCGAAATCTATTCAGTTTAAATTACAGTAATAATTTTTTTGGCAATATTATATATTTTTTTTAATTTGAGTAATGCACAAATAAACAAAATTGAATAACACCACTGGATATATTAGATCTTTCCCTATATGAAATTCTTATATGGCAAAGCAAAGTATAATGAGCATATAATTTTCTTTCTAAGGTCGCCACGACGCGACGCCACGCCACAGCTCAGTTGCAAATATATTAATTTCTATAGTAATAAATTAAACTCTTACATAGATTGACAAGATGCACTGGTGAGGTAGTCATTTTCCGATTCATTGTGATAGAATACTTCCCTTTAGAGCTCGTTGAAGCAATGGTTGAAGCTTTCTTTCTTGCGTGAAACATTCCCTTACTTTTAGATAGATAGGCCTAGTACATTTACGCGGACCGTTTTCGTAGAAATTTTGGTACGAACACTAACACTTAAACTGTAACAAAAAACAAAATATTGTCCACAAATAGTAAAACTGATTAAATTAATAATAGAAGTATTAAAGTACGTCACTGTCGCTTTGTATAGCCCCAAGGGTTTATATGAGTAAATTTTTGATGGAGTATGAATTTATTTGTGTGTCTTGGATATACTTTTCGTTCGTGTATTACTGATTTATTTCTTTTAGAGAATTTACTTATGTGTTCATCTTTAGCCCGTACATCCCAATGCGTGCAGAATAAGCATATTAATTCCAGTACTAATAATGGATACTAAAAAGCCTATTTTAGTTGCCCTTATATTTTCCAATGACAAATTGGAATGTTTTCCCCAATATAGATAGTAGGAAAATTTATATAAAACCCTGACCATGAGCAAATGCGCCGAAATTCTGTAAATGATGTTTGCCATGAGTCTTCCCTATCAAATAGTTTCTGAAGGGTGTATTTACGGCGCGGACCGACACAACGGTGGCGAGGAGAGGCGAGGGGCAGGTAGCCCGCGCGTGTGCTCGTGTGTGCGCGGCGGGCGAGTGCGCGGAGACGAGCGGGTTGCAGCTGTCAGCTATTAGGCGTAATAAAAATCAAAATTATTATATTTGGGCTTGCCTCCTGCTTACAAAAAAATTTTTTTAAGTATGATAGTTATATATTTTTAAAGTGCATTTTTGGCCAAAGAAATTAAAACCAATTTTATTCCTATTTAAAGGATATATTCTTTTAGGTCATAAATTTAAGTCGTCATATAAAATTGAAATAATTTTGTGAATGTTTTGTAATAGTTTGTTTTAATCTACATGATTAATTATTAAAATTGGCAAAATATGGGTCCTTAGACTCTAGTGGTTTTGATGAAAGGCAAGCACCAATGTGACGTAAAACCACCACTTTATATGACAATAAGTCATAAAATAATTGTGTCAAATTTTTTTAAGTATTTTTCCATTATTATAAAATATTTGTATAGTCGAATTAAACACTTAAAACGGTATAATTTTCAACTACGAAAAACCCCCTACACCACCTTAATGCCGCGTAATGGCGCCATTCATGCCGCGCCGCAAACGATCAGATCTGGTCATGTAAAATGTTTGGGAATACTACACTTTCCAAAGAATGCCGATCCATTTAGAGATACTCTTACTCTTAAGTAATGAATAGCAGTTAAGGGTTCTACTGAAGTGAGTACCGGGTTAACCTAACCTTGCTGCTCGTTGGTTCACTTTTTGGTTCACTTTTATCAATAGTATCGTTGCAAATTGCTTATTGAGTTTTAATTCAACAAACAACGATACTTTTTTCAAAGTTAACGGCTGTTTCAAAACCAATATTTAAATCAAAACTAGTGTTATTTTATTTTTGTTGTTCTAAAATGGTTCGATGTCAAAACCTATAAAACCAACGTTAAAAATTGCAATTTCAAATTCTGTATAAGAGTAAAAAGATTTTTTATTCGGGTTAAGGCTGTTTCTAAACTATTTTGGCCAAAATATTCTTAAATCGATATTTTAAACCAAATAAACCAGCTAGAGTTTAAGATAAAATGTAAATACATTACCGCAGACACTCCTCGTATTATAGTGTAGGATTAAACTATTTTGTTTTAATAATTTTTTTTAATTTTAGCGTCGAAACAGATCATAGTCAGAAATTTGCGATATCAATGTACTGTATAGCGGAATCTTACTAATGAGAAAAATGAACACCATCCATTAGCTACAAGCTAAAAAAAACTTGTTTCGCGCAAAACAAATAATTTCAATAGGCATGACTTCGTAACCGTAAACACAAAAATGAATCCTCTTCGTGTCGAAATATATTTCTATTGTCCAAACCCTTTATTCCTAGAACAGATAAAATCTTAATTTTGCAAAGTGCAATTAATTAAAACTTATTTAAACATACGACATCTTTTAAAAGACATTCATGTAGCTCTCCTGATAACAAAATATTTTACAATATTGCGTTCTAAATTTTGTTCAAATCATATTTTAAAAGAGGCGGGTAAACTGAAAAATAATATTACAAAATACGTAATTCTTTCTATACATCGTTATAATACCGTCACGAATACTTCAAAAACCAGTTGTTATTCCTCACAGCAGATTGTGCACCCAGACAGTGTAAAATTTAAAAGAACAACCTGGTAATTTGAAAAATAAAAACATGAACGAAAAAGAGGGAGGGTTTAACGCGAACACGTGGCGGGTGACGTAATCCGGGCTTATTGGCGGTCGCGGCCCGTTAACTGCAAAACAACACAGGCTGTTTATGGGCCACCTTTGTACGGCCCCGGCGCGGCGCGGCGCACAATACAGCGCTGACACGAGCAACACAGCACACAGCACACGATGTTGGCTTCTGTTTAATGCGGATAGTCATGTGGAATATGATTTATCGCTGTGTTTTACAATGTGTACCTGATATTACTGAGTTGATTTACGAGATAAAAGGCAAGACGATTCACATCATATAAATGTGAGTTAACAATTTTTCATCACTAAACTGTAACGTTAATTTACAACCTTAATTAACAATTCGGGTTATAAAATAACCATTATACCACCATCGTTTTTAACAACGATAGAGATTCTCCCAGTTTGATGTACTCTTTTTTGTATAACATTACTTGAATCAACAATGTGATTCCTCAACTCAAAAATAAATGTTTGCACAATTAAATACATTTTAAAAGTTATGAATTTAAAATACACTAACAGCACATTAGATTTTTATATTGTCATGTTTTATTGCATAGATAAAGTAATACTGTATTGAATTTATCATTATAAGGAATAGTACAGAAGTATCTTGCCTAGGTTTTACAATACTACGGATACCTAACACGTACTAAGCAAGATAAGCAAGTCTATAAAGGCTTCTATTAGGACGTAATCAAATAAAATCGTAGAAATTCTCCAATAGAAGTTCAAAATCAAATGTTCATTTAATTTTACCAATAAACAACGATTTCTTTTCTTTTCTTTCTTCTTTTCGATTTCTTTAAAGGAACAAATATTGATCACTATCATTTAAATTTATCATAACTCACTTAAGTCACAGCGAAACGTAGTTTTAAGAAAAGAAATCCGTCTTGTAATGGGTGAATTATAAAACAAGTGAAGGATAAAACAGTCGCCTCACCTGCAGCAGCAGCAGCAGCATTAAGCCCCGGGTTCATTGTTTTGCAATATATTCCCCCTCATAATGGGCTTTTCATTTCGCAGTTGAGTGCACATTCCACTAGAAGGACCTCCGCGACTCGCCTCAACTTGGCAAATATAAAACCCATATTTTATTTAAGTGGGTGCATTTGTTTTTGCTGAAGGGTGAGAGTAGCGAAGCCAACTTGTGGTTTTAAGGAACAATATCTGATATCAATGTTTATTTTGCTGCTTCAGTTGGAAATATGTAGACCCCTACGAAAATAAAACTTTGTACAACGTTATACAATTTGAATTTAGTGGGACGGTTACCCTGCCCACTACTGCTTAAATTACATTGTATTTTTGTGTGAAATAACTCCAGTAGTGGGCAGAATAGCTTAGTTTAGGTAATTTTTTAAATTTGGTAGTTCATTCTTAAAGATGTTAACAGTTAAAGCGATTAACTGACTGTGATGTAACATGCTTTCAGACACTTTTAACAGATGTTCAACATTAACATGATGACACATGTACATGTTTATCAATACAGTATTTAATTTTGTAGTTTGACTGTCTTCACATTAAAGCACATTGGAATTTTCAAAATCCCATTCTAAGGAACTTCATACATTCCGGTTTAGTCCTCACCAGTTAAATTGACCAATCTATATTTTTACATGAGCATCAATAATTGGTCTGTGGTGTCCCCTAATGGGTCAATTGTGCATATACTGTAGACAAATTTGTGTTTATATACCTATATAAAGAAAGTTCCGCTATAAAGAATTAACTCCAAATGATTACATACTATGAATATTGCCATTCGGCTATGAAATTATATAACACATTGAGATTTGAGTATTAAAGTTACTTCTTTTTAGAAATCTCAAAAATTGACATTTTCCTAGTTCACTATTTGAAATAATGACAAATTTCAAAGTACACACCGCAAGATATTGTACTCTAAAACAAGCTATGTTTTCACTGGTAAAATGTTTTTCTCTCCTCCAAGGATTTTTGATTTTTTAGTTTTATATGTGGGTTTTGGCCATGAGAGGAACTGATTGGAGCTGGTCCCATGTCTGGAAAAAATCCGGTGTTCGTCCTAGAGCCCTTCAAAGATCCCATATCATCCTCATAGAGATTTTTAAATTGAACAAAAATCAGGTGATAACTGTAAATGAAACAAACCAATGTGTTACATCTTTAACCTGTGGCTTAGGAAAATTATACCAAAGTGGTTTACCAAAATTTTACCAAATTATACCCTTCGGCCTGACGATTGAGCGGAGCGAACGTGATTTGTGTGAGAAACGAAAGTAATAATTTCCCGAGCATAAGCTCGGTCCCCACGGTACTGAATTAAATTAAAAGGAGTTCAGTTTTCATAAGCAATACACAGTAAATAATGATCAGAGAAAGAGCATTTTTTAAGAACTATTTTGCAAAAATAACAATAAGGTATAAATATAATTACATTAAAAAATACCAATAACAGCGTAGTATACATTTTAATATTGCCTATAAAAAGTAAATACTTGACAAAAGAGAAGGCGGAACGGTTCAATTAGGAAGGTGAGTCAATGAAAGGAGAGACGGGACTGAAGGGTAACGAGAATCATACGTGGGGAGAATACACAGCAGCTACAGCGACTGTGCACCCTACACAAACACACGGCTCCGACGACACGTGGGGCAACAACACGGCGTGTAGACGGGTAATTCATTACATTTATAACTTTGTAAGTTGGGGCGGGATATTTAGCATTTTGTTATAATTTCTCTTTAAAGCACTCATTAATCATTCTGGAATATCATTCGGGTGGCCTAATTCTTAAAAAAAAAAAAAAACAAAAAAAAAAAACTGTGATAAAAAACCAAGGAATAGTTAACCTAATAAAATAATATAATTAAAACTTCTGTTTTACATTACATTAATTAGGAGCGTGTTTGCGTGTTTATACATTCATAGCGATGTACTAAAAGTGATTACATACTTATATGCGTTTAAAATGTCTTAGCAAGTAACAAAAATGCATTTACACAATTAGTAATACATTAAATTATTATATAGTAATCTTACATTATTGAAATGTTTTATAACAGAATCCTAGGATATCTCATCGTTTCGAAGGGGATTGTAAATCATAATATAATGAATAGTACAAGATACAGTTTCAGGATAGATAGGATAGGATGTATTACACAAAAGGAATTCGTCATATAATATGAATTGGATTCTTTGTTGGATACATTCATTAGTTTGAAAAATGATATATGTAGTTGCTTTCGGGTTGCCGTAGAAGTGAAAGTTATAAAGGCGGCGAAAAATTCGGAGGCTGCTCCCCTCCAGTAATCGATATCCTCGGGCGATGTGAGTGCATCTACAATTCGTGCCTGCGATCCTCATAATGACTGCAGCGTATTGCTTTACTTTCTTATATGATCACAATTGTGTGTCTGTTCGTTTTTTAGCAAACCAATAAAATATCGTTAAAAATTTACATCAAGAATATCACCCACAACAACATCGAACTGTGCCATGCATAACGATTCTTATTGGAAAACTATGTAAAGTGGTGATATTTACATACATTAACATAGATAAATCAAAAAGTGTTTTACAGATTTTTTACATCTAAGGAATTTTGTGGTTAAAGGCTGCAAGAGAATATACTAGAGAACATAAACATAAAAGTAACATTAACATGTAAACAAAGAGTACAGTTGGTTTCCACACAGAGTTATAACATTAGTTTTTACTCCCCCCTTCCTAGTCAAGCCTCGTTTGGCATGATTTTACGAGACTTGTTTGTTCAAAAATACGCGAACCCGAATTTCATTATTTTAAATTGACATTATAACCATTTATATGCATTGTAAATGTGTAGTATTTTGGGGGATTAAAACTTTTTAAATACATAAACTTTAATTTTAAATACACTAAACTTTTTTATATTATGACAATAAGAAATATAATGTTAAATTGTTTAATCTCACTAGTCTACTTGTTGCTCGAAATCGATATATTTATTTTCATACAATTCAAAAATAGCATTTAGTTCTAAATCAACAACATCCAACCATTCCAATATTGTGAATATCAGCTATCACACAAAACTACACGTATTTACAGCTGTACACTAACAGATGTTCAAAATGTTCAACCCAAACCAAATGTTATTCTAATGGGAAAATTTCAAATTTAATTAGTGTATAGCGCCTTTATTTTATGTCCCATTTCCATCAGTTTTTGGCGAAAACAACTTCTGACCAAGCCCTATCCAACGACACCAAAAACTTGAACATCGGTTGAAAATTGAAGGAGGAGTTCTCAACACATAAAAACCCTTAGCGTATGTAGATTAATATCTACTAGAGATCGCCTCCTGATCGAAATTCGATCAAAATTTCAGTTGATCTGGACCTGGACCCAAGAAGCTTAAAAACATTTTAGAACTAATACATCTGTTCTTCCTAATTTTATAGCATTTGTTTTTAAAACAGCTGTCTAATGATTCATTCAATTCTCCTTTCTCCATTAGATTAACATTGGAACTTTGAAAGCCTCTGGGGCGTAGCACTGGAGTCCGATGTGAATTAGAATGTGATTCTGCTCATCTACAGGACTATACCTTTCTAATGGTATGCGCAGATTTATCCTACGATGTACACGAGCTGAGAAAAAAGGAGGAAATGAAACATGCTTGCGTATTAATATATAGATAGACTGAAGGTAATTTTCCTAACGATAATAATTCCTAATGGTTTTAACGAGTTTAAACAAATTTAGTGCAGTTTCATACAATTTGCTGCAATATTACCTCTGAACACCTGTTAAGGGTATCTGTGAAATATAAAGAAACTTATTGTAGTTGAGGACCTTTTCGTAAAACAAAAACCCATCGATTCCAAAGAAAATAGTAGAACTATTTCATATTACAACGTAAGTGAATAATTATGTAAATGTATTAGACCTAACCGATATTTTTCGGCTTTGGCGTGAATGAACGAGTAGTAAACCTTGCCAAACCTAGGCAATGTTATTTATTTAATGCGTGGGGCTACCGACTTTTACTTATGGTCACACAGCTAGTAATTTGTTTCCACAAGAAAGTGTTTCGTTTTCCTAACCATCACTTGCATCTGTTGCTTAGAAACTTTCCCCTCTTTTCGCACCAACTTGTTTCAACTTTCAAAGAGAATAAACAAAGTGGTTCACTCCAACTTTCCAAGTTCCTTATATTCCTTTCAGTTAAACAAATTTGAGCTGGTCAACAGTAAAGCAGCATAAGACAGTGAAGATGTCATATGCATTGCATAGCTATGGCACTGGAAACAAATTACTCCTTTTTCACTGCTGATGTCTACTATTGGGGCCATTAGTAATTGTAATACGAACTACTACCAATATCAACTTGTAATACAAATATCAATAATTGTAATTGGGACCAAAAGGGGAATTTAAAAATGTTAAAAGTATTATGAACCAAACTAAACTTGACATACTCAAGTTGTAAACTTTTGTAGACAACTAAGTTACATAATAATTGAAAACTCCTGTCCATAATAACAGTCTCGCATATGCAAACTTCACAATTGAGAAGTTAGGTACCAAATTACTTTAATAAATTATAAGACTGTATACAAACGATTTAGTATGGGTTTTAATCAGTTAAAAAGTTAACTACATTTAATTCTCTACATTTTTTAGGTTTTAAAAAGTCTTAAAAAAGAAAACTTGTTTGGAAAACACGTGAAACTTTTTTTTATTACACCAACAATGTAAGTAAACTGCATCACCGTGGTTTTTGTTAATTACGTAGTTATTTATTGAAAATAGTTTATAAATTGCCGTGTATAAAAAACTATCCATGTCTCCCCATATGAACTATGTAGGGGAGGGAGGGAAGTTTTTTTAAGTTCTATCCTAACGTGAAAACTTCGTCCATTCAGACCCTTTTTCCTTTCCTTGCTCCGCCAAAATTATACTCACCAAGAAAAAATAAAAGAAAAACTTTTCCCAGGAAGTAATTTAGCAGAGAGGACATTGCCAGTGTTGCAACATTTCCTTTATCAAATACAACTTGCTTTGGGCCCCCAAAAGTGTATATATACGTACGCCGTACATTCATATGCCGATTATGTCTCATATGTTAAATTGTCGTATGTTAAAATTGAGTTTGCCAATACAGTACAAAACTAGCAATTAAAGTAATTAAATATTTACATAAGTTTAAATTTTCAAATAATAATTTTTAATAAGAAATATTGTGTTGGAAATGTTTATAATACTTTATGAATAAAAAAACTCACTGCCCAAAAAATCATTTAATAATTAAATCTGGAAACATATTAGTTAACGATATGGTGGTTTCTTGTTAATCGCTTCAATCTATTTACCCCATGTATTGTAAAATGGACATAATTTCCTAGTAAAACCCGGAAGAAAATATTCCACCTATACAACATTTAAGGAATTGCACTAGGTGGAAAACCTCGAGTATAACTCGGTATGTGTAAATAAAGTCATTAACTCTCCCCATCCATTAAAGAAAAACATTTTTAACAGGGTATTACTAAAATATTCGAATAAAATGTAAACTTATAAAAGGGAAAGCCCTCACTCATTCATCACTAATTCTCCAATTTTCCGACTAGCTAGAGTGTTGAAATTTTGTATACTCATTCTTTAGGCTTAAAATAGGAAAGTCTGACTATTTTCATATTAATATTCACAAAGGGCTACGCCCTAGACGTCCTCAAATTATTTTTATGAAAGCAACATTTTTGTATTCTAACATATGATTACTTTTTTCTTCTCTATTTCATATGATTACTTAAAGGATCATATAATTTTATAAACAGCTGTTGTCATTAAAGTTACTGATGGAAGATTGATAATAAAAAAACTATACGATATAATAAAAAACAAAAAAAAATAGACTTGCGGCGAGTGAGCGTAGCGAACGAGTTAAACCTGACGGGGAGTGAGAGCAGCGAACAAGCTCAACCTGACTAGAAATGAGCGTAGCGAACGAGCTCACCTGAAGGGCAAAATATTTCTCTAGCTGGCATTGCGGAGCATGCCAGGTAAGCTAGTATTAAATTAATTAATTACCGTACAATCTACACTATATAGGTCCAATTTGAAACGATCTTTGTTGTATTTTGTGTGATCATTGTTATTGCTGGATGCTGAGTGAGCTAGATTGAGTAGTCGGAACCTTTGTCACTATATTGTTGCGCTGTTGTTGTGCTGTTGTTACGTGGTTGTTGTTGTTCGCAGGTGTACACCGACTGGGCCAACCACTACCTGGACAAGGCCCGCTGCATGAAGTTCATCTCGGACCTGTTACTGTGTTATTGTGCTGTTGTTGTGTTGAGTTGTGCTGTTGTTACGTAGTTGTTGTTGTTCGCAGGTGTACACCGACTGGGCCAACAACTACCTGGACAAGGCCCGCTGCAAGAAGCTCATCTCGGACCTATTACGGTGTTATTGTGCTGTTGTTGTGTTGGGTTGAGCTGTTGTTACGTGGTTGTTGTTGTTCGCAGGTGTACACCGACTGGGCCAACCACTACCTGGACAAGGCCCGCTGCAAGAAGCTCATCTCGGACCTATTACGGTGTTATTGTGCTGTTGTTGTGTTGGGTTGAGCTGTTGTTACGTGGTTGTTGTTGTTCGCAGGTGTACACCGACTGGGCCAACCACTACCTGGACAAGGCCCGTTGCAAGAAGCTCATCTCGGACCTGTTACTGTGTTATTGTGCTGTTGTTGCGCTGTTGTTGCGCTGTTGTTGTGCTGTTGTTACGTGGTTGTTGTGGTTTGCAGGTGTACACCGACTGGGCCAACCACTACCTGGACAAGGCCCGCTGCAAGAAGCTCATCTCGGACCTGTCACGGTGTTATTGTGCTGTTGTTACGTGGTTGTTGTTGTTCGCAGGTGTACACCGACTGGGCCAACCACTACCTGGACAAGGCCCGCTGCAAGAAGCTCATCTCGGACCTGTGACTGTGTTATTGTGCTGTCGTTGTGTTGTTTTGTAAGATTGTTACGTGGTTGTTGTTGTTCGCAGGTGTACACCGACTGGGCCAACCACTACCTGGACAAGGCCCGCTGCAAGAAGCTCATCTCGGACCTTCAGCAGGACATGAGGGACGGCGTCATCCTGGCCGACCTCGTCGAGGCCGTCAGTGAGTATCCTAGAACTTTGAAGTTCTCACATAGCCAAAGAATGTATTCAGTCGAGCGTAAATAATCCACAGTTTATACATTAAAACAATCAAATGAAGCATGTAGGAATTGAAACTTGTTGAGATTGTTGCATGAATTCCATTACATTACCCTCCACTGATTTTAGCGAATTTCCCATAGGGAATAAGCTATTACCGTAGGTCTCATGGAAAGACCTAAGCCCGGGACCATGTTACTTTTTCGTTTTGAGGTGCCCAGAGACCAAAATTAATAGTCATTAAAAATTATATATATATATATATGTATATATATATATATGTATATATATATGTATGTGTCCCTAGACACGATAACTCTCGTAAAAATGGTCCGATCGACACCAAATTTGGTGTGTAATCCTACGTTTATTCGGATGAGTTCGAAAACCAGACATATCGACCTACCGGAAGGGGTAGTTTTGGGGGGTTTTGTACCCCAAAAATGGGTTTTTTGCATTTTTCATATGTAAATTTAAAAAATTTTTAATTTTTATTTTGACCATTGGATTTAGCTCAAAAAAACACACAATTTAGTATTTTGAAGCTTTGCTCTATCTCCATTGGTTACCGAGATATTACAAAGTCTAAAGACAGTACATTGTCTTTTGGGGCTCCAATGTTAATCTTATGAAGAATAAGGATGTGTTAATATTTCTCTTATTAACCAACATTTTTGAATGAAACTTAGTATTTAGCTTCATTTGGTTGAGATTCATCCATTTAAGGTAAAAATCTTGGTTTTTTTTACTTATCATGGCAGCAAACCTGCATACTCTGTTCCCATGTTAATCATATGGAGAATAGGCAAACTCTTTTATTTATGGACAGATATTGATGAAACTTACTATATGTCTTTATATGGTCGAAATAAATTTTTTCTATGCTAAAAACCTACTTTTAGTGTCCCCCATGGCAGCATACCTGCATACTCTTTCCCTATATTTATCTTAAGGAGAATAGACATTTATTTCCCTATTTATGAGCACGTGATGAAATTTTGTTTACAAGTTTAGCTGGTCAAAATTAATATTACTAATTTGGAAATTCGCTGAGTACGCAGGTCTGCTGCGACGGGGGGTATTTCCACATTTGTTACTTAGTTCAAAACAACTTTCAATAATATATTTTGTTATGTTAAAAGAAGAATTAGTGAGAGAGCGATAGAGAAAGCTGAATGCGTGTATGTTTAAAAGTAGAATCTAATCGTCTTTAGACACATCAAATAACTGGGGTGACTGATCAAATATTGCTCAAGTCGTAGATGCGACTGTGTGTGAATTGGGGGAGCAGAGTGAAATGCCAACTTGGCAATTCCCTCTACGCAATCGCCCTTCAACATCTCTCTTTCCCCAAACTGAAATAGGAAGTACAAGATAATCCTGGAACCGAATCGCCCCTGAAGTTAAGTTACAGTTTTCGTTTCTGAATAAGTTGTATCCGAGTCAGATAAACACGAAATATTATTTATGAGCTATCATGTCGTAGAGGGCTAGGTTCACTTGAAATCTGCGGACAGATTTTACGTTGTAAGGGGAGAAAAGTTCTTCACGAGAGTTTTTACACAGCCAACAAATCACTGTAAATATCGCTTCATTTAAACTGAACGCAAAGGGACATTATTCAGTTTATGTTTTATTCTTTTAGCGAATTTCCCATAGGGAATAAGCTATTACCGTAGGTCTCATGGTAAGACCTAAGCCCGGGACCATGTTACTTTTTCGTTTTTAGGTGCCCAGAGACCAAAAATAATAGTCATTAAAAATTTTATATATATATATATATATGTATGTGTCCCTAGACACGATAACTCTCGTAAAAATGGTCCAATCGACACCAAATTTGGTAGAGATGTGTAATCCTACGTTTATTCGGATGAGTTCGAAAACCAGACTTATCGACCTACCGGAAGGGGTGGTTTTGGGATGTTTTGTACCCCAAAAATGGGTTTTTTGCATTTTTCATATGCAAATTTTATATATTTTAAATTTTTATTTTGACCATTGGATTTAGCTCAAAAAAACACACAATTTAGTATTTTGAAGCTTTGCTCTATCTCCATTGGTTACCGAGATATTACAAGGTCTAAAGACAGTACATTGTCTTTTAGGGCTCCAATGTTAATCTTATGGAGAATAAGGATGTGTTAATATTTCACTTACTAACCAATATTTTTGGATGAAACTTGGTATTCAGCTTCATTTGGTTGAGATTCATCCATTTAAGGTAAAAAATCTTAGTTTTTGTTCTTATCATGGCAGCAAACCTGCATACTCTTTTCCCATGTTAATCATATGGAGAATAGGCAAACTCTTTTATTTATGGACAGATATTGATGAAACTTACTATATGTCTTTATATGGTCGAAATAAATTTTTTCTATGCTAAAAACCTACTTTTAGTGTTCCCCATGGCAGCATACCTGCATACTCTTTCCTATATTTATCTTAAGGAGAATAGACATTTATTTCCCTATTTATGAGCACGTGATGAAATTTTCTTTATAAGTTTAGCTGGTCAAAATTAATATTACTAATTTGGAAATTCGCTGAGTACGCAGGTCTGCTGCGACGGGGGGTATTTTTATTTAGGGGCGGGACTGTTATGAATTATTTAGACTCTTAGAGTACTTAAGTAACTAAACGGATTACGAACTTTGATCTTTTACTTCCTTCACTGTTTTTAGGATGTACACCTTCAATTTTTTATATATGTAGATCAAAAGATCAACTTTATTTTCATGCGAGAAAATTAACACAATCCTGCCAAAATTGTGGAAACCTCTCGTTGCTCCATTCATGTTTACTCTGTTTAGATGAAAGCAGGGCTGTGAAAAGCTGCTCACTTTCAAACAAACTTCGTACACCCAAGACCTCAAAGACCCAATTTAAACTTTTCTAAACATTACTCACTTTAAAATGCCTGATTAAAAAATGTTCAGTTGAATTTGTATTGCAGTTTGGAAAATCTCTTTGTAATTATCAGGTAATGTTATCATACTTTAATTTTTGTTTTCAGTTTTGCTATTTACCATAAAGTACCATTGCTTCAATTAGTAGTGCGATATTTTCTATTTCTGCAGTTCTATGCTCCCTTGTCATTGTGATCTTATAAAATATATGACCATATGTAAATCTTATAAAATATAATGTGGCGATTATTTTAAATCATAGTTCATAGATAGCAAGATGAACAATCTTATAACATAGATTAAGAATGCTTAATCTATGTTTATACTTAGGTTAATTAAAGCCTAATCTTTTCATTAAAAGAATATGCCTTTGGTCGTAAAAATGTACAGTTTCATGCAAATTAAATACAACTGCGTAAAAATAGAGCTAAGAAAAATCAGGAAAATTTTTGGCATAACAGTAAATGCGCTAATGCGCTGTATTATTTCCCACTCAATGCAATTTTTTTTCAAAGGGATATGACATGAATATTAAAACATGCCATATTTTATACTGATATATTATTTGGCATAAGGTGCTGAATACTGTAGTTCCAACCATTCTTGATTATTTTGAATTTACTAATATTCATGTAATATGTATGTTTCCATTTAGTTTTTATTTTTATAATTTCATTCCAAATTTCAGTTTCATTTCGAAAAATGACTAATTCACGTCTAAAAAACTTTAATGTAGAAGGTTAGTTAAATTCACATGTGTTTATTCCATGCGTAACATGTACCACGTGAGGTTAAGCAGGATCTAGTGGGCCATCGAGTGGAAGATTTGGATCGTACAGTATTGATTGTACGATCTGATTACGTAGTGGAGAAGAAAGCTTGGACAAAGCTGGAGCCCTTACTTCCGGTACATCGCCTCTCCTCTCCCCTTCCGGTGGAGGCTATCGATCTCTGATCAGTTTTTGGTATCGATCCTGTACATCTATAAGTCAGATTCAAAGATTATGAAAGCGATATGTAATAACCACAAAAAGCAAAGGAGAGGTGAAAAAAGCAGAAAAATATGTTGTGCATTTAGTAAATCTTTTGGAAACAAATCTAATAAAGAATTGCTAATTCTAAGCAACCCGTCAACACATTTATTTTTTGTGTATGATTGAAAAACTGCGAGTTTTGTAATGACCCATCTTACACAGAGTGCTGGCAAATCATTCAACTCACAACAAATAAATAAATAAAAAAAGTCATTACGTAATCCCAACATTTGAAAGTAGTAAAAATTATCTTATAAGAAAATATACAATAGGCTAACAAAAAATTTAATGGACCAAATAGTTACAAGTTTGGTGATTCCTTCAATTATTTTAAACACATATTTTAAGTTTTTTTTTTTTTTTTACGTGAATCAACTGTGGCGTAGTGTGCTGAATGACATGAACGAGAGGGAGGATCGTGGACCCCTTCTTTTCTTCCCCGCCGAGGATCGTGTGTATTGTACTGGCACTGTGATGGAAATGCTTGGAGGGACAGGTGTTCGATATCCTGGAATGCCGGCTTTAGAATCTCACGACTTGCCTGAGATTTTGATTTATCTTTCTGTTAACGTAAATAATTATTTGAATTTCTCCAAAGATACTGCCGTTAGATTTGTTTACAAACATAAATTTAGATATGTACTTTGGATGTGGTATTTCAAATGTGATTTAAGGGCCCCATACACGGTCAATATTATTGCGCAATATTTTATATTGCGCAAAAATATTGAACGTGTATGAGCATGATTGAAAGCGAAAAACAGGTTGCGCAATATATTGAGTGAATTCAAAAAATTTTGAAATATATTGCACAATCTTCAAAATATTGTGTCGTGTATGGGTAGTATTGCGCAATATCAGTCTCCCAGTTCTCTGACCACCTGCTCATGCTCGTGTTGTTTGAAGTTGTGTTATTATAGTGTTACTTCTTATATAGTGTAACGGTTTACTGTACTGTGTGAAGTATAAAAACATGTTCAAAGCCCATTCAGCAGTCTTTCATGAGTAAATTCACTCCTTTTTTCAACCATTCCTTCATCCATATCCGCTTCTTCCTCTTCTTCGGTGTGGTTAATAACGCTACTAGGTACCACACACGCTGCAGCATCCAAATCACACATGATAATTTTGTCAACTCAACTACTCAACTGTGGGTTGCGCAAACTTAATTGAACTGTGGGTTGCACAATAATATTGACCGTGTATGGTCGCTCCTTCAATAAAATTGCACAATATATTGTACAATAATATTGACCGTGTATGGGGCCCTTTAGAACAAACTAGATGACCCGACAGACGTTGTCCTGTCGTTAATGTGAATATTAAATGTGAAATGGAATAAATAACAATAAATATATAAAAAAAACAAACTTGTTTATTGTAATGCTTTTTAGTATACAACATTATTAGTCTTGTTTTCTGGCGCATAAATAAATAAGTTTGATGGGTTTCCGACACGGGAACAGGCGACATAGAGTTGGCCATGTGAAAAGCATGGATTTTCCAAATTGATGCCACAAACACTCAACGACTGCCCTTGCGATTTATTTATCGACATTGCAAATGCAAGTCGTACTGGAAATTGCAACCGCTTAAAGTCAAATGGCATGTCGTTTGGAATCACAGGGATCCGTGGAATCAACACGTCTTCGCCTCTGTACTTCCCTTGTAATATTGTGGCTTTGATGACATTGTTCACTAAACTTTTTACTGTAAGCCGAGTGCCATTACAAAGGCGTGGCTGGTTTATGTTCCTCAACATGATGATTGCCGAAACCACTTTTAATTGAAGATTGTGAGGTGGTAATCCCGGCAATTCAAGTGAATTAAAAAACTCTGTTGGATAATTAACAAATCATCTTGGTTATTAGCGAATTTCCCTATAGGGAATACGCTATTACGGTAGTAGCCATGGTAAGACCTAAGCCCGGGACCACTTTACTTTTTCATTTTGAGGTACCCAGAAGCCAAAAACACCGTTCGTTCATTTTCATATATATGTATATATATATATATATATATATATATATATATATATATATATATATATATATATATATATATATATATATATATATATATATATATATATATATAGTGTCCGTGGTACCGATAACTTTTGAAGCGGACCTCCGATTTTCATCAAATTTGGTATGAAGGTGTAAGACCAGATCTATTTTCATGAGTTCGTGAACCAGCGTTGTCGGGTTATGGGAACGGGGTTTTATGGGGTTTCAAAGGGGTCAAAATTGGGTTTTTGGCATTTTTGGACCTCAATTTTCAAAATTCATGAATTTTAACTAAAACCATTCGAAAGAGCTTAAAAAAACAAACAATTTAGTATTTTGAATCATTAAAATAGCTTAACTGGTTATGGAGAAAATTCAAATCAAGTTTCCCTTGTTAGTCTTATGGGTAAACCTTTAAAAAGTTATATATCGCTTATTTATCAACATATTTTAATAAATAATTTTATGAACCTTCAATAGGTGGTGAGTAATTAAGATTTTATAAAAAACCCACATGGCAGCAAACTTACATGCTAAATCCCATGGTATTCTCATGGAAAATAAGTGTATAATGGGAGCAAGAGAGATGGAGATAATAAAGTATCTATTCCTAATCAGCTGATCAGCTGTCTTCTGCATATTTGTCAAATTTGAAATGTTTATGTTTTGTTATTTAATAATTCCTTTTGCATGGAAGCTTTGGATATGCACTTTTATTACTGTTAAAAAAGTCATTTATTGCAATATAAAAATTAATATATAAATTATTAAATAAAAATAATTTACTCAGAAATATAATGATATAAAATATATTATATTTCCTTGTAAATATTATTAATTATATAAGATAGCCACAAAGTTCTTTAAAGTTGAAATAATAATTCTTTGGAAATTCGCTGAGTACGCAGGTCTGCTGCGACGGGGGTATTAACAGAATCAACAGATTTGTATGTCACCAATCCACTGGGTATCTTATTTTGAATATTAATATTAATTTCTTTGACATCAACATTTTTTGCAGCTAAAATAACTTGTCCGCTTAACCAAAAATGATTCTTGTAGTTTTCAACTATGTTTGGGAACACCATCTCGATAAGTTCGTTTGTTGATTTTGTCAAGTTACAAAAATTGGCAGGGAATGTAATGCATCCAGACAATGGGTCAACAGGTATTTTATCATTTCCAATTTTTTAGCAATTGTTTGGAAAAGACTTCGCCAGATTGATCGTTCTGTAACTCTACTCACATGTTATTATTTAATTTGAGTGTTTTGACGTGGCTCTGGTGGTGGTACCAAGTGCCTACGAAAACTAACGGGCCTGCATACATTTTTGGTCACGTGTCCAGATGCGGCTGAATTTCAGCTGTCATCTCCATTTGAAAGCATTGCAATAGTCTGACTTGGCATCCGTTTTTACGTGTAATTTTTAAAATAAGTAAATGAAATTATAAATGTTGCATATCCTTCTAATCCTCATTAAATTACAAATTGAATGATACTAATACCGTTCCGCTGTACAAAACTTAAAACTCACTTTTTAGGTAAAAGAAAAACTTTAATTTCCACACTGTAGGATGCATTGACTTTTTTGTAAAAAGATTTCTTCCAATGCTTTTGAAAATATTTCTAGGAATTAGACATGAAATGAACGTCTTAAACAGTAGTTTGCCAGTTAGAAAATTTTATTTTCGATAAAACAAATTAAATTGTACCTTTTCGGTTCTAAAACTTTGTTATTTGCAACGAATACTTTTATGTAAACAGCTGATGAAAATTGTAAACAAAACTATAAGTTAAATTAAGTTTTGACTTTATCTCGTAATAAAAAATATCAGGAAAATTGTTAACTTTACAGTAATGGTATAATTTTGTTCCTTATTTAATCTAGATTAGAATATATAAGTCTTGTCTAATAACCTATTATCTAATTCCTAAGAGGTGGGAAATAAGTGAAGGATATCATGTTTTCACAATGTTATCTTATGGAAACTTGTACTGCAGATCGGCCGCAAATAGTCACGTGACTTTGGTGGTGGGGGGAAATATGCAGGCCCGTTAGTTTTCGTAGGCCCCGTACCAATGGTGGCAATTTGATTTGGCTGCTGACGCAACACAATCCAGGTGATTCATTTTTAAACTTAAATGCTTTGCAATGTGGACAAACAACGTTCATTGATCCAATAGTTACGATCTGTAGTAAACTATAAGCAACTGCTACGTTATGATTGAAGGCGTCTCGATGAGGAATAAATACATTTCTAGGTCTATCTTGATGTCAGCGATTCCTTTGAATATCATTTTGCACCTCACTTCGTATATTGACTTATTCGTATATTTCTAGCATGTACAGCATGCCGTGTTCTGCGGCCTAAGTTAGCACGTCTGATTGGTGGCATTATAACAAACAAATACGGTAGTTTTCTTTTGTGATTGTGGTTAAAAATGACTTTACACAGCAAACACCAAAATGTAAACAAATAAGCATATGTTTTTTAACTAATTCAAATATTAATATTTTTTACATATGATCAAACCAAATGGCATTGGAAATTTTCAAATATCAGGTGCTGCCATCTAGCGAATAGATTGTTAATGGTTTGGGATAAGACTACAGGAGAACGTTGTCCCACAATATTAATGATTTATTTGTTCACGAATTATAAAAATAAACCCTTTTTCTCATTTGGGGAAAACCTTTCACCATATACTAAGTATGTTATGTTTCATTAAATGTATTTGATTGATATTTAACCATGATAATTTCTTTGTAATTGGAAATTATCTTTTTTGTATCTCACAGTTTAATAAAAGCATTTTCCACCAATGTTAATTTAAAGGCATTTTTTTTTAATTTTTAAAGTCAAATTACTAAATAATGGTTGGGTGGATTAAAAATTTTCTTTCACACAAACCTTAACCTGGCATTAAGGAACACAACAAAAAAAGAATCGTTCAATTTGGTGCACTCGTTCTCGAGTTATGGAGTCCCATCAAAAAAAGGGATTGTGATTTATTTATATAGATCAGGAATACACATGGAAATTAAAATTGTAAAATAAGTAGAATAACGCCAAACGTTAAAAATGTTAAAAGTATTAAGAATCTAGGTTAGGGATGAAATGTGAGCAATGCATCTGAAATGACTCAAGTGAATTGCATACTGTCAAGTGCAAGATTGCAGTAGTTGCTGCTGGAGTAACAGCTTCCTCTTTAACCCATCGCCACCACACGGGCCTTCAAGGCCCATCTGATGTTTTCTTACAGTTTCGTTGTGGATTATGGATGTGTATTGAAGAAGTAGGCTATATTATAACTTTCTCCCCATGTAGTAGAAATTGAATGGTATATTTTTTATTGTAGACATTTCTAATAATTTACTGTGATGAGATTTGGATAGAGTTAATTAAATAATGGGACATTTTGAACTAACTTCAGATGTTTATGGTTTTAAAAGATTATTCCCCTAAAAACAAAACAAAAAAAAAAACGAACGGAAACAAGAAAAACAGTTTTTAAAGTTAATTTACTTCTGATACCGTACTTAATGTTTGTAATTAATTGTAAAAAATTTGTAATCAAAACCGGTCATCTATTTTCAAGTAAAGTGCCATCATTGTTTTACTTTTCTTTTACCCAATATGTTACCTCATGTTTGAGCCGTCGCCAAATAACGATAACCGTGGTTAGCCATTCTCACCGTCACCCGAGACTGCGTGTGCGTGTGTGCGTGCGTGCGTGTGTGCGTGTGTCATTGACTCTGTTGTGGCTGACCGACACTTTGTATTGTATTGGAACCGCAAAGCCAACTTCTCCTCGGCACGTTTCGTGCATTACTCTCGCATTTAACTCCAGTTGTTTTCATTTGTTCGCAACAAAAGCATGTTTTACAGTAGCTAGTCTAAAAGGTTTCTTGTGCAATGAACTGCTACTGCATTACTGTTTTTTCCCGATCACTAGCCCTCCTAGTAGGGGAAAAATAGACTTTGACCTCGGACAAATTGTACTCCCAAATTTTAATGTTTTGTTGTGATAGTTGGTGTAAAATCAATAACATATCAAAAGTTTACCGAAATTCCTCCATGGGAAGTTCGCCATTTTGACGAATTTTCAAAATGGCGGATAGTACCCATTTTTATCAAGTTATTACGACTTTACTTCAATAAAACCCCCGTCGCAGCAGACCTGCGTCCTCAGCGAATTTCCAATGGAATTTCAGATTATTTACTTTCCCCATAAAAACACCATAGGATGGAGTATGTAGGTTTTCTGCCATTGGCTGTTGTTAGAAAATCTAAGTTAATCAATAATTGGTGAATGTAAACACAAAATTGTATCAAACTCTGGCAATTTTTTATTTTCCCCATAAACCCCATGGGGGTGAGTATGTAGGTTTGCCGCCATATGGGTTTTGTAAGCAATTATAAGTTAAGCCCTATCTAGATAATGTACATACCAAATTTGATTAAGTTATGCCAATAAATAAGCAAGATATAGGGTTTTCTTGATTTCCCATAAGAATAACATGGAAAACACATTTTAGGATTTTCCCCGTAACCAGTTATGCTAAGATAAAAATTCAAAATACCAAATTGTTTGTTTTTTTAAGCTCTTTTAAATGGTTTCAGTTAAAATTGATGAATTTTAAAAATTAAGGTCCAAAAATGCAAAAAACCCATTTTTGACCCCTTTGAAACCCCATAAAACCCCGTTCCCATAACCCGACAATGCTGGTTCGCGAACTCATGAAAATAGACTTGGTCTTACACCTCCATACCAAATTTCATCAAAATCGGAGGTCCCCTTCAAAAGTTATCAATACCACGGACACATAGATATATAGATATATAGATAGATATATAGATATATAGATATATAGATAGATATATATATATATACATATATATGAAAATGAACGAATGGTGTTTTTGGCTTCTGGGGACCTCAAAATGAAAAAGTAAAGTGGTCCTGGGCTTAGGTCTTACCATGGCTACTACCGTAATAGCGTATTCCCTATAGGGAAATTCGCTAAAACCCCACTGTAAATCAAGTTTCTTGATTCATTTGAGTACATAAAGATGAGTAGTAACTGTATGAAGCAAAAATACCCCCGTCGCAGCAGACCTGCGTACTCAGCGAATTTCCAATGGAATTCCAGATTATTTACTTTCCCAATAAAAACACCATAGGATCGAGTATGTAGGTTTTCTGCCATTGGCTGTTGTTAGAAAATCTAAGTTAATCAATAATTGGTGAATGTAAACACAAAATTGTATCAAACTCTGGCAATTTTTTATTTTCCCCATAAACCCCATGGGGGTGAGTATGTAGGTTTGCCGCCATATGGGTTTTGTAAGCAAGTATAAGTTAAACCTTATATAGATAATGTACACACCAAATTTGATTAAGTTATGTCAATAAATAAGCAAGATATAGGGTTTTCTTGATTTCCCATAAGAATAACATGGAAAACACATTTTTGGATTTGCCCCGTAACCAATTATGCTATGATAAAAATTCAAAATACCAAATTGTTTGTTTTTTAAGCTCTTGTAAATGGTTTCAGTTAAAATTGATGAATTTTAAAAATTAAGGTCCAAAAATGCAAAAAACCCATTTTTGACCCCTTTGAAACCCCATAAAACCCCGTTCCCATAACCCGACAATGCTGGTTCGCGAACTCATGAAAATAGACTTGGTCTTACACCTCCATACCAAATTTCATCAAAATCGTAGGTCCCCTTCAAAAGTTATCAGTACCACGGACACATAGATATATAGATATATAGATAGATATATAGATATATAGATAGATAGATATATATATATATATATATATATATATATACATATATATGAAAATGAACGAATGGTGTTTTTGGCTTCTGGGGACCTCAAAATGAAAAAGTAAAGTGGTCCTGGGCTTAGGTCTTACCATGGCTACTACCGTAATAGCGTATTCCCTATAGGGAAATTCGCTAAAAGCACCCTTGTAGCAGCAGACCTGCGTAATCAATAAAATACAAAAACAATTAAAGTAGTTTTTAATTTTCAAGAAACCACAAGTGCAGGTGTGTGTAGTAGGTTTGCTGAGCTTTGAAAGCTTTATACAATTACAATTAAATAATAACCAGTAAAATACCACTCATATTTTATTAAAATAATTCATTAATAAGAGAGATGTAGCATTTTATTTATATCTCATAGGAATAACATAGGGATCTTCATATTCTGTTTTTAAGCTAGGTTACTTCCTTCTTTTTGAACCTAATAAAATATTTTATACAGCAAAATGTTCATTTTTTTACAGATTTCAGAGTATACTTAATAAAATAATAATCCTAATACATGTACTCCCGTCGCAGCCGACCTGCGTACTCAGCGAATTTTCAACGGAAATCAGTATTCTTTTTTTAATTTTCTCCATAAACACTAAGGGAAAAAGTATGTAGGCTTACTGCCATGGAGGTGTAGCCAAATATAAGTCAAATCCTTTCTAGTGAATAGACATATACCTATAAAATTGAATTCAGTTATAATAATAAATAAACGAGATGCAGGGTTGTGTTTATTTCAAATTACAATAACATAGGAAACATATTATTGTACTTTCTCCGTAATCAGTTAAGCCGAGTTGCAAGTTAAAATTTTAAATTCTTCGTTTTTCAATCCCTTTTAAATGGTGCCAGTTTAAATAGTTATTATATTTTTTTTATTGGGGTAAGAATATGCTAACAAATCTTTTTGACCCTTTTGAAAAATCATAAGCCCGTTCGAATAATAAAATTATACTGGTTTATAGATGGTCATAAAAATAGATTTGGTCTTATATCTTATTAGAGTATTTAATTAAAATCAGAAGTACCTTTCAAAAGTTATTAGTATCATCTGTACACATATATGTTGCATATAATTTGTTATTACATTTTAATATTTTTGTTAAGTATATGATTTAACTGCAAATTTGATCGCCTGCCATTTCGGGCTCGGTTGTCCTTTTTAGGTCGGGTTTGCGGCATTGTATTCTACTAAACAAGACCTTTAATTTGATGTACATACCAACCTATGCTTACATTGAAGATTTTCTTCTGACTCCTGGTGAGACATCCCCCATTAGGACTAAAATGTTTGGAAGTGTCTCAAAATTAGGCATTGGCGACCCAAATAAGATATTTAAACTTTAATTTCTCTAACTAATTTCACACAAAACCTAAGAAGAGTGAGGTGCTTCATAAGCCACATAACCCATTAACATGGTAGGTATATAAGATTTTAAAAATGGTGGTTTTTTACCAATTTCCCATGGTCCGATTTTGGTAAACTTTTTTTTCCACGTTTACTACTTGTCACTTGACCCATTAACGACAAAATTTTTGGGAGTACAATTTGTCCGAGGTTCGGCCCTATTTTCCCGTATATTTCCCTGACTATCCAGCCAACGGCTTACCTTACTGAATAATACTTTATCGTTCCAAAAAAATTAACTATTCAAAATAAAATAAAAACCATGATACACGAAAAATTATACCTATTTCTCCTTCAATATTTTATTTGCTTCAAAATTTATCTTCAAAATTTTAGTACTTCACTATAAGTGAAATAAAAAGTTAAACTATATAACTTTTTAAAGATACGTTAAAGGAAAAAAATATTCCTCCTCTTTCTTTTTTACATACACTTGTATCTCAGAATTGTGTCAATAGGCTTTGACATGGATGGAATCAAAGATACCGCCATATTCTATGACAATAATCTCGAAATCGAGTAATTTATTTTAATACAATACAAAATACTTTTAGCTCTAAATCAATGACATCCGACCAATCCAATATTGTGAATATCTTTAATCACGAAAACTACACGTACTTACAGCTGATTATTAACATATGTTTAAAATGCTTTATTCAATCCCAATGTTATTTAAATGGGAAACTTTGAGATTTCAATGGTGGATACCGCCTTTATTTTCAGTCCGATTCTCATAAATTTTTGGCGGAAACAACTACAGACCAAGCCCTATATCCAATGACACCAAAAACTTGAAAATCGGTTGAAAATTATAAGAGGAGTTCTGAAGACAAAAAAAAACCCTTAGCGTATTTAGGGGCATGCCATAAATTACGTCATCGCTTTTTGGCAATTTTTGGACCCCCCCCCCTCCCTAAAATCATCCTACCATCATAATTTGTCTAACCCCCCTCCCCCTCTTGGAAAAATGACGTCATATTTACAAACATGCGTTTTAAGTAAAAATAATGATTTTTAAACGCTACCTGACAAACTAAAAAAAAAATTGACCAATCAAATCTGAATTTACCTTCAGCCAAAATGACTTTCTCAATGGAAAAATATACTTTAAAACAACGCCTAAAGATAGTCTAATGTATTTATAAATAATTATTTTATAATAGTTGAGTTCTGTTAGAATTTATCATTGTTTTACTGTCAAAATTTCATATAAAACATCATATTTAAAATGACGTCATATCAAAGCCGACCCCCCCCCCTTGCACATCACCCTACCATCATATTCAATCTGGACCCTCCCCCCTATTTTCAGATGACGTAATTTATGGACGACCCCTAAATAAGTATAGATAGATAGATATGTAATTGTTCCGTGAGAATTATGATTAATTATTGTAATGGAATTTCAAAGTTATACCAAACTAATTTTTCAGCTTAAGGACTAGCTCTATCTGTAAGTGATCGTGAAGAGAGAAGAAACTAGGTTGCAGCGAGGTATCACATAAACGATAAAAGAGGAGAAGATATTATTTTTGGAGAATTATCACACATGGAACATTTCGTTTTCCATTTATTCTAGTAATGCAATGTTGTGTGTGTGTTGCAGCGGGGCAGAAGCCTGGGGAGATCCACCGGCGGCCCAAGTCCTCCGCTCAGATGGTGAGTACCTCAGAGTAGCCCAAGCCCACCACCGTACCTCTCTCTGACTCTGATGCTGACCCCACTTTGGCGTAACGGGACCGCGCCGCGCCGCGTGATCGGGCCGGCCCTCGGGTCAGCGGGGTCCGAGGGGTCCGCGGGGACGGGGTTGCGATGATCCGGGACGTGGATAGGTCCATGGGGGAAGAGACGCTCCTAGATGAGCAGCCAGAGGGACCTGACCAATATGGTCTACTACGTAAACGAAGGTTCCATCTTAATAGTTCCTAATGTTTACTATTTAAACTAACATTCCTATCCAGAAACTATGAAGGAAATATTTCGTAAGAAAGATATTTTCATCAATCAATTCTGTAACTTTTTAACAATTTTGAAAACTTATTGTAAAAACAGGTAAAATATACACCGTTTCCAAAACCTTACAAACTTTGGCAAATTCTTAGTCGTTTTGTCAGCTTTTAATAGATTGGACGGGCTACCCACATAACATTTTTAATCTTAAAACACGTGAACCACTCTGTGATAGAACTAAAGATGTCCTTTTTGTGTATCGGAAGGCCGCATATGAAAAAGGTCTCTCTGTTTATTTTACTATCACAATAAGCTAAAAGGATGTGCAAATTTTCGAGTTGCGTTTACTTTTCATTCCCCATAAACCCTCGCACTCCCACAACAGTGGTCAAACAAACTGTTTCCTTTCTTCGTAAACAATAACCCCTGCTCCGCGAGTGGGAGTGGCGTAGGTGTGAGGTACGGCCGAGTCTGTGGTCGTACCTGCATTCACAGGGCTGAAATGTCATCCGATGAAATGTCAACCGACACCCTCCCCCTCCCTCTTGCCGGTCTCTCATCCACCCCTCCCCCACCGTCATCGCCATATCAATACCACGGGATCACAAAGGCTGCAGGTACTGGATTATGTGCGATCAGACCACCGGGGTTCCCTTTCAATTGCGGTCCATGTCATAGGATATAGGCGTGATTTGAATTCAATTTAGACCCAATTCGATGCCTGACCACTCTCACATTGAGATGGACAAGTGTGATGGGCAGATGTAGAAGCCTATTTTAAAAAACTATGAAAGTAAACTAAAACATTATGGAAGAGATATATTTTTAAACGCTGCAGTGTTAACAAAATTAACTGGGAATTGGCAAAGTAATATAATACTAAAATGTTGTAATAAGCGTGTTTCTGTTGTTCATAGATTTTTAAACAGCCTTTTACAACGTTTCCCATCCATAAACTCACCTAAGAAACCTCTACTCAGAGGGTTTTCTTTTCTTTTTTTGTCTCGTTGCAATAATGTGCCATATTATTGAAATTTATTTAGAAAATAAACTTTTCCAGACTAGCCAGTTATGGAGCCGCCTTTTCGATAGACGAAAAATAATTATAGAAATCTGAACAATAATCATCTGAATATCATTTCATACTTTACACTATTTAAAATTCTTCTTCGTTATTATAATCTTGCTATTATCCTCAAGACAAATTAAGTTTTGAGTTTTGCTTTTTTATTTCAATCATTTTCTGATCTCTCAGCTATCAAACCGATTCCGACACCTCGTTGCCGCCATCCCAGTGTCAGCCTCCTATTCATATTACAAATCCGGCTCTCCCATCGCCGTCGGTCTCTTTCTAGGCCCGATGACAACAATAAGCCACTTCCAAGTGACGATCAGATAATACATTAGTCCTACTCTGAGCCGTTTTCGTGGCTGTGAGATTATCATCTCGACAGCCTCAGCCGCTCTATTGTTGGATGTTGGGCCACGTGGTGTCTTGTGTCTACCGTGGTGGTAGTGGTAGTGGTAGTGGCAGGAGGCTCTACTACGCCGTGCGGTTGCACACACCTGACTATTCTTCAGTCTTCGCTTCTTCAGTCCGCCGCGCGCCGCGCTTGTGCAACGTTGTGTCTGTGTCCGTTCGTGCTCTGTGTTGTGCGCGATACCGTATTTCACATGATTTAAAAATATAAAGTTTGGGTAAGTTTAAAAATGTTCTGAATTGAGTTTTTTTATCTCAAAATGTTTTTGTGCATAAAACAAGTTGTTCGATGTGGTATTAAATTTAACACCATAAAGATTAAAAGCAATGTTTTTTGTTTACGTGCTTACACTCATTGGATAAAAATATAAAAACAATACCCATAATCTCCTCGCATTACAAAAAAATCATCTTTCCCAGGTTTAGAGCCGTTTTTGGTCCCAGAATCAACTACACTGTTGTTACTGTGGTAGTGTTTATGAGCTAACCTGTCAACATCGACAACCGAGCCTTTTAAATCAAAATTCCCTCTTCATTTTAACTTGAAGGGGAGTTTGTAAACTCCTTATTGCAAAGGTCGTCTTGAATTTAATAGGATTTCCTTGCTTTATACGATATAATTAAAGTGATCTCAAGAATTAGTTAAGGTGAAAATTAATAACATTGAACTGAAGGGGTATTAGTATAAGTTGTGCATACGTTCGTAGGAATTTCAAGTCATTTAATTAAGTTAAAAGCTACTTAAAACCACATTAAATTTTTCTACTCATATCCGGTTTATCGTTTAAATAATATATTGAAAAGCAGGGAACGCAAATGCAAAACATGGTTTAAATCAGTAATTAATTGTGTTATGTATTTCCATAGTTTTATCAAACATAATACCTTGTTGCGATATTGTGCTATAACTAACTCTCCTTTGTGTAACGGCATGCATGTGAAATCTGCATCGTAGCCCTGAGGTACACCAGGCAATAGAGCCGTTAGCAGACACTAGCATTAACACCGCAACTACACGAGTAGCAATCGTAGGCAATCGTGTAAACACGGCCAGTTGATAACTATGGCTTTCCCCCATTAGAAAGTCACTGGACAGCAAAATTCTACGGACACAACTTCATAGTAAATATCGGCGGCGGGGGATAGGTTTTATCAGATGGGAGTTTACATTCCGGTAAACACTTCTCGCACGTGGCTCAGGACAAACATACCGACCGACAGACACGGGCCACGCGGGGACGGCTACGGGCCACGGCGGCGACGATGCTGGGTGTGGGGGTCGAAGAATTTATTAAATGTTGGAAAATACAATAACTAAAAAAATTGTAACTATAAATAACTTGTAGGAAACCAGTGAACTATACAAGGGAAGAACTGCGCTATATCAAAAGTGGCCCAAATTGAACAACTAGTTTTACACCTTTTTGCATAAATGCATTATTATAAATAAAATGTAACTCGTACTTGTGGATGTTTAACGTTATATGGTGTAAAGTTAGTAAAGTTACTCAAGTCACTTTTTATACAACTTATGCTTCTTTAGAACTCAAAATAATATTGAAGAGCTTGTTTTGTGAGCAATGAAAGAGGCTAGAGCATTATTTATAAACTAGGCCTATTAACGACACTCACAGATTGTATAAATTATTAAAACAATATTTTTTACATTCTAAGATGTATAGTATATCAAAACATATATCATAGTATATCATAGGATGTTGTTATTACAAATTAATTACTAAATAAAGGTCATATGTCTCTCTAATAGAACACTACATAAGTGAATCATGAGGATTGTGGTTCGCATTATACGCGTTAAGGTCTACAATCTAATGTCAAATTCCTTGATTTCTTCCCGACAAGCGGCACAAACTTTTAAGGAGTACGTCAGTATTAATATTATTATACATCAGAAGCTAATAATTAATTATGAAATACTGACCATTACAGGAATAGGTACTGAATGAACCTCAGAGAAAAGAATGGTTTATTTTGTGTATCAAAAAATCGAACAAAGTACAAGTGCAAGCTACAACCATACAAGTATATGTTGAACCTTGGCACGGTGATGCTTCGAATCCCAGATCCCTCCAGTATACAATCCGTCGCGCTTACCAATACGCCAGTGACCCACGCAGATATATTTACTATCGAGAATTGAACTCCCTTTCACATAAGCAATCTATATCCATACAGCAAATCAACATCCTCCACCAAGACACCCTTGTGTACCGTCCGCCTCCCAGTGATGGGACCTGGAGTGCGCGCGTGGTCATCGCGCTCGGTCATGTTTGCAGTGTGGCTGCGAGGTTCGCGGATGCGCCTATGAGAGGCCGGAACCGCCGAGCGGCGAAGGACGTTTCAATGATAATGATGATTATGACGCGGCACGCTGGAAAATCCTGCGTCCAGGCTGTGCGTATTGTTCGCGGCCAATGCTCTCGCCGCGGCGGCGGAACGAGTGACCAGGGACTTGGGCGACCAGGGAAGAAACAGTCCTGTCGGACGCTGCCTCGCTGGACTTTCGATAGGACATGGGTTCTACTTTGGGGATTGTGTAGACCTTTAAAGTTGCTAATTACAACAGTAAAGCAACTTGAGAGCTTCTAACCATATAGCTTAACCATATTTTCCCTGGTTTAACGTCGTGATTGTGTTTGTAAACGTGACCTAATTGATGAGGATAAAAACGCACTTGGATGTAGAAAAGTGAAACGGCAATTTTCTCCGTATCGCTAAATAAATTAAGAGGGGAAACATTTTATCTCAAGGGGAAAATACGGTCTCACCTCCATAGTAGATAAGGGAGCCGCAGCGGAGCGTCAGGTAGAGAGGGTGGCTTGGTTATCTCATAGCCGTCAGACGTGGAATGTCACTGAGTGACTTTCAGACTTTTGAATGTATTAATCTTCTTTGAAAAACAAATAACCGTCTCTAGAGCATTATGGTGTTTGACTGCAAATAATATTTTCCAGCTTAAATTGTTGGATAAACGTTTACGTGCTCAATTTCCTTTGTCGGTATGGTACGACGACCGGTTTCGTGACGACAGTCACATCATCAGGTCGATCCTCGATTTAACGATTCGTAATTGACTTAAATTTGACACTAAACTCAACGGAAACATCAACAAAACACTAACAACGCTCATCACCAAATCCTAATTCGCATTTTTCGGCCTTATACGGCGGCCGTTTAGGATATTATTGACCGGAAATTATGTTTCGACTTTGTTCTTGTAAGCTTTGAGGTCAATTCGTTTGGCAGTTTTCCCAGGTATGTGAATCTGATCCTTCCATAGAGTGAAAAAAGTGAAATTTGGATTTCATTGCTCGCCATTTGAAAGACACATTGTAATAACAGCTTATATTTTAGACTTGGAAGGTTAAGATTATGCTATTGTGCTTATTTGTTTATTCGTTAGTAAACACTTTTTTTATTAGCATGATACGTGTTGTTTGTAATCAGAAATGAAAAACAAACGTCTACAACACTCAAAATTTTTTTTGTTGTATTCGTAAGTGTTGCTGTGTCGAAACCGACAACCATTCGGCAATAGGATTGCAAAACCTTAATGTTATTTTCAATGTATTTACAAGCACTTTACTGCATGCCATTAAATATTATAAACCATTTCAGTACGATATTCTAAACCGCTAAACCACTCAATTTGCAGCTTTAGAAGATCAAAGTAATTTGTAAACCAATTTTGCAATATGGTTTCAGCGACCTCCTTGCCAGCTTAGTCTGTTAAGAGGCAATTCGTGATCGTGGTAAATTAAATTATACCGAACATTATTGGCCACTATGTCAGCATTAGGGTATCCGAGCAATAAGGGCTCGCAGCATGCACGAACCCCACCCCGCAATCTCGTGTTCGCCTCCGCCTACGCTCGTACGCTATAATAAAACCCGCTCAAAGCTTACATTTTAAATCAAATATAAAAATTATATTGCGATGGGTTTTGAGTTGTTAATTTACAACATTTTATGTGTTAAGTTTGATAAAAAGAACCAATAAAGATTCCGAATTGTGTTTTGTTAATTCAGTGAAGGAATTTCTAAGAGATAACATTTTATGAAATAGTTGTTCGTAGTCTAAATGAAAAGGTCATATTCAAAATCAAACTTGCTTTAGTAATTTATAAACTTGACTAATTTTTTAATCGAAACGTCTTGAGTTCCGTCTGACAAACTGTCACTGCAACTCGAGAGACCAAACTAATTGGATGGAAGCGTCTCTTAAAATAAAAGGTTTCAAATGTATGCCATCAAGCACTTTAAAATTAATTCATAAGTAAATGAATTCTCTGTAAACAGCCACAGTACGACAGTACAAAGTATAAAAATAACAAATTCAAAATATTAAACAATCAAGTAGTTTACAAACCGATTAGTTCATTCCAATTATTATTACCATTCTTCGCCCATGAAGGATAATTTACTTTTCATGTGACAAATCTTATACTTTATTGCTGGTTCAATGACTTAAATTTAACCATTCAATTTTATCTTCATAATAATGTTTATACATTAATTAAATTGATATTGGCCTATTCTCTGGATACGCATTGTTGGAATTTAAATAAATTGCCAAACCAAGTGGAATCATTACTAAAACCAAGTGGTTTATAAGTAATTTTTAATACATGAATGACTTAATTTTCGGGCCTGAAATATGGACAATTTTCATCCTAGTGATTCAAGAAATGCCTCACAACTCATTCGATTTTATTAGAAATGATTAGTAATACACAGACGATGGGGGACCGTAATCTGTAGTTATGGATTACAGTAATGCGGTAGAGCTCTTGTGATTTGATTCTTATTGTGAATGTCAATATTATTACAAGTAAAGGGAAAGGGATGTTCTGCTGCAACCCACAATATTTTAATAGCAAACGATGGTTTCAATTCTTTTACTTCTGAGGTCCCAGAATATATTTTCTTGTTTAATAAATTTGCTGGTTATCTTTATTGTCATTGCTCACAACTTTACTTTTTCTGTATTAAAGCGATATTTCGTGGTCAGTGGTATTTATATCCATATCCCACGGAATAACTCCATCCCATCGTGCCCGGGGTTATAAGATTATATGGAGAGGATTTCTTCACTTGTTCCGACCGGTACAGATACCTCTGAGTAGCTTTCAATAATATCAGTAACCGATCCCTTACACAATGGAGTTAGAATCCTATGTGCTTAGGGTATGTAAATGGTGAAGGTTATTACTGACATAACTTTAAATTCTTTACTTCTCTAAACAAATATTAGTATGAAAATATGTCCCCTTCCATTGTATTTTTGTTGTTGTTAAAATCTTATATAAATAGTTTGAATAAATCTTTTCAGTTTTACTCAAACTGTTTTATAGTTACCTACTTTACTAAAGATTGTATTGTACTTTAAGTTGTAAGGCATTATCTCAAGCCAAACATTTATAAGAAGCCCACTCTTCGTCCTGACCAATTAAGTTTTAGGTACTATCACTTGCATAATATGCTCTAAATATTGCGAAAACTTGTGTTTGCCGATTTTTAAACACCTTAATTTAACTTTTAATTTAGGTTAAAATTACAGTAAAATTGGAATCATCAGAGGGGGATCGTCGATGGTGGAGGGGGAGGGGTGAAAGGGGAGGGAGGGAACGGCGCTCCTTATCTGCGGTCTGTGGCTTGTCACCCTCAACCCCCCAACAAGGGATAAGTGGTCTACAACGTAAATTAATGGCTTTTCGAAGTTTACTTTTTATCAACCTTATCACAAACTTCCATTTGAACTTAATTTGTCTGTAACATATCTTGGACAAAATTACAAATAACAGCGGAGGAATTCAACCTCAACCTATGGCATTACGTAAATAAATTTCATAGGTGGGTTGGTTTGTGATGGATAACATTAGGCCTTAATCTCGTTTTCTGATAAGCCAGAGAGATTCACTCGGAAGCGTTTCCCTTTCAACAAAAATTTCACAAGACATTTTGGATTCCGAAAAATGCAACTAGAAAACTAAATTTCAAATGAACTGAGATTTGTTTGATTTTATATAAAATTATGTTTGGTTTTTAAAGCATAACTATGTTTAAAAAATTTTGTTGAGCTATTGAAAGACACTCCATCTTTTCATTCACAACTCACAGTGATTAAAAAATAGTTATATTTACTCTCATTGAATATTTACAATCATTGAATAAAATGTTGGGCGAGATTTCAGTAGCGAAAGTTTTAAATTATACTCAGCTTACATTTTATTCAAACACGTTTGGTAATTTCGTAGACAAGACAGAAACGACTTTGACTACAGGGATAAATTGCAGTTTTGGGCCCAAGTTGGCCAAGTTGGGTAAGTAGGAAATACGATTCCAGGTACGAAGTGTGGGCCGCCCCCCCTCACCATCCACCCTCTCTCTTGTCTGAGAGGTTGTTGGGTCCGCTCCAATCTGTATTGTGATATCGGCGTGTAGCGCCCAAACTACCCTCATCCAATGTTAATCAAATGGCGGTCGTGTCGTTTATGTGTTGTCTGAGCGTATATGATAGTAGAGAACACATTTTATAGTTATCTCTCTTAAACTTACAGTGCCGGTATTTTTGTATCATTGTTTTAAAAGTGGGTAAATTCAACAAATTTTATTATTTTAGAAAAATGTACAATTTTATGTAAGTGCTTATGCAATCCTTTCCGCAATGAGATGTACTCAATAAAATACCTCCGTGTCGAGAGCAGCAACAAAATATGAAAAGAACGAGTCAAATGTAAAAAGGTTACTTAATTCAGAACAGATTCTATCATCCCCCCGCGTTCCAAAAAAAAGCGATCAGACATGATATGTTCAATGGATTGTTTTACGTCAAAGCGTTTAATAGTTAACTTTTATATAAAAGCAATACAATAACTGATCGGTCACGCGTTTAAATTGGCAAATTTATCAATGTTACTGAGTGGAAAGTAATTGGTTGTTTTAATTTGGATTCATTAGGTAATTTAAAGTGCTAGAAAACGGGGAAGAGAGAAAATGTAAAATAATTAGACGTTAAACAAGGGAAGAGCCGGTTAAAGCTTTCTTATTAATTAGACCTTGCCTGGTAAAATTTATTGGAGGGAGAATTTTGCTGCCTCGTCTCTGCAGGTCAGGTGAAGCGTCACTTGTATCACGTTCAATAATAAACGGTATCAGTTAACTGACACATACTTTCTCCCAACAATATAAAAAAGGTGTTAAAAGCCTCAAAAAATTAATGTCTTGATGGCTCAATCAGATAGCTAACAGCTGAGCAGCACGAAATTGGCTCTACGCGCGTCTGTGACTTTTAACAACGTACTGCGTTTACCGCTAAATAAAAAATTGAATTTTCTCCGCAACCACTTGACATAGAGCAATAATTTAAAGTACTGGATTATTTAGTTTTTTGAGCTTGATTTAATGGTCATAAGTAAAATTTATTTCAAAATAACAGCTTTTTTGAAAATCCAAAAAATTGATTTTTGAAACACTTTTTACTATATAACTTTTGAACGCACATTATCTCGGAAATGCGGGTGGTGTCGTTTTATTCAGCATTTTATTCTTAATAACCCACAAAAGTTTAATCAAAATCGTTAGAGCCGTTTTTGAAAAATTTGGATTTTTCACGTTTTTTGAGGGTTTTTTGGGGTAAACTACCCTTAAAAATAAAAATTTTCAAAAAAAAGAAAAAAACGCCTGGAATTATATTGGTTTTGGACCTACGTACCAAATTTCACCAAAATCGGACCATTTGGGCATTCTCTAGCTCTGTATACATCCAGACACACACACACACACACACACACACACACACACACACACACACACACACACACAGACATCACTCCGAAAACCACTTTTTTGGACTCAGGGGGAACCAAAATGGATAAATCCACCAACAACTCAAATTTGAAAATTTTGACGAAAGTAGTGTGTTTTGGTCACTTTTAAAACCGGCCACGTGCCCACCGGGCCACGTGCCGCGGCAGCTGGCGCCAGCTGCCATGTCACATAGCTTCCGGTGGGGGATGGAGGGTATATATGAGATGCTGTAGTTATATTTTATGCCATATAGGTTGGGGTGGAGATGGCGATAGTGTTGGCGTTAGGGTGAAGTGAATTTGCGCATAAAATTAAAATTAAAAGTTAGTTCAAAATTGAAATTCGTCGGTGTTGACGAAACTCTAACAGTTGAAGAAAAATTAAGAGTTAGTTGAAAATTGAAATTCAAACTTATAACTGAGATGCGGAAAATATGTCAAGGTCATCCAGAGTAAGTTTTAAAAAATTCTATCCAACTATCACCAGAAATAGTTTTAAGTTGAAGTAGTTGGTGATAGCGGGATAATTGATTCGTGCCATGGGAGAGGTGTTTATCGTTTGAAAGTTGGCGATCGAATGAGAAGCGCCGCCTAGGGAGAGGGCTTATAAAATGGCAACCTTCCCCCCACCACCCCTTCCCCCACTCCTTTAGACCAATAACCGGTCGCCGACTCTATGTGGTGAAACTGAACTAGACATGGCGGCCGCCATGGATAATTCTAACCTCAAACCTTAGTTTTGCATTGGTGAGCATGAGCCACCCCCACTCCTTTACCTTTCTTTTATATTTTTAAAACCGAACAGATGTTCGGGCAGGTGTTGGGGGCAGAAATGTTAAAATATTGGGGTGGAGATGGCAATAGCGTTGGCGGTCGGTTGAACTGAATTTGCGAATAAAGTAACTAGGGTTGAACTAAAAGTATACATAAATTAAAAGTTAGTTGAAAACTGAAATTTGACGGTGTTAACAAAACTCTTAATAGTTGAACAAAACTAAAAGTTAGTTTAAAACTGAAATTCAAATTTATAAATAGGATCTGGAAAGTATGTCAAGGTCATCCAGAGTAAGTTTTAAAAAAGCCTACCCAACTACCACCAGAAATAGTTCTAAGTTGAACTAGTTGGTGATAGTAGGATAGGTTGAAGTAACTTTTGAATTTTATTAGTGAACATACAATTAATGTGCAACAGCAGAGTTTAAACAAGTTGAACTTTTGTGATGAATTACAGAGTTGTAAATGCAAACACCGACGACGATGAGAAGGTAAATGCAGAGTCCCCAGATGATGTATTTGAAAAGCTTGAACAAATGTAACATTTCAAGTTGGTTTTCCCGTTCCATTTCCAATCGTTTAATTTCCAATTTCAATTTATCCTCTTCCATTCTAGTTACGAAGGGAACTTCATCCATCATATCCATCATGATTGTGTTAGTGTTTGAAATTTTAGTGATGTTGATAGTTCAGAAGTCGAAGACGGAATAAGAAGTGAAAGGGAGAAATGTTAGTTAAATAAAGAAGTGGTGGGGGGAAGGATGAATTACAAAGAAGTGGTGGGGGAAAGACGTTGCTCTTCATTATTACCATCAGTAGTGTCAGATGGTGCAGGAGTTAGATTTAGTAAACTGTCTTCGTCTAAACTTTCAACCTTATCACAAATAGGACAATCGTATGTTATTTCCAAATTCATTTTGATGGTTGTAAAATTATCTATAAGTTCTTGTAAAATATTAAAAATGTCTTGTAACTCTTCTTTAGAGTTTATTTCAAAACTAGAATTCATTCGGGCCAATGGAGAGTTGTTCATTGTTGGAGAGTCGGTGATGGAATGAGGATCGGCGCATAGGGAGGGGGCTTATATAATGGTGACCTTGAGCAGGCGTCTAGGGAGGGGGGCTGTCTAGGGAGGGGGCTTTTATATGGGGAACCTTGATCTTATGATTAAATAAAATGTTTAGTTCTTCTTCTTCGTCTTTTAATTCAATTATTTGAACCGAAGTAGTTGTTTCATCCTCTTCACTCGATGAAGAAAACAATTCACCAGGATTTAAATATTGAACTACAATTCTGAACCATCTTATAGGATATTCGTCAATGATAGAAAGTAAGTTTTGAAACAATTCTTCCATCTCTTCCCTGTCAGTTATTATATGTTCAAACTTGATAAATTTGTTTTCCATGTTGTTAGTTAGAGTGTTGGAAGTGGAATGATTTAATATTATATAAAAATTAGAACTAGTGGTGGGGGGAAATCTCAAGGTCATCCAAATGAAGTTTTAAAAAAGAGTGTAAAACTGAAATTACACATTTGATGGTTCTACAGGATCGGAATACCAATCTGATCTGTATTTACATCTTTTTATCATATGTGTACAAAAATCATCTTGATGAGAATTGGTGCGTTGACAATGAGCAAGATCTAGAGGGTGAAATTTGAAACATCTTTGAGGACAACATGTATGAAAATATCTTGATTTGTAAAATTTGAAAGTTCGCAATTCCGGTGGTGGTAGTTGTTTTGTTTTGCATTTGCAATAACAAGATCCGAAGAATTCACATTTAGTACAAGCTAACCCATCCACCATCATTGGTCCTAAATCTGTACACTGTTGTTCACAACAGTAACGAGGTTTGTACTTGTATTTTTGCTCTTCCATGTTGACGCTGCGGAGTCCAGTGAAAGAATAAGAGTGTATAGTGTTGAATAGTGAGTTTTATGTACTGTGAAAAGTGGTGGGGGTAATTTCAAGGTCATCCAAATGGAGTTTTAAAAAATTATACCTTACAAGTGTAAGGATTATTAAAATTTAGGAAGTTTGTTTCTCTTTGTTTTCTTCAGACTTTTTCTCTCTCTCCGCCTTAGCCATAGCAACAAGTTCTTCTGTTGATAATGGATGTACTTCAGGAAATTTTAAAATTAATTTAGCTTGATATCCTTCTTTAGTTAATACATCTAAATCTTGGGTCATTTGTTCAATGGTGTTGTAGTCTTTTCCATAGATTTTTCCATCAAGTTGAATCATCATTCTGTACAACATTTTCTTAAATAGGTCTTGTCGTGGTGAGAGCTGAGAAGCAAATGATTATTTATACAAGTATCACATCCTTTTTATTAACTCACATTGATCATGTGATTTTTTAGTTGTAATTTTGTCTGTCAAAAGTTATTCAACATTGGTAATACTTTTGGAACTTGATGTTATGTTGACCAGTTGGCGATGAAGAAGTTGTAGGTTGTGTAGAAATAAATATTTCATCATCGCAATATTTTGTTTTAGTGAACATCCTTGTATTAGTAGCACTAACATCAACAGTTAAGTGATAACCACCGGTAAGTAAAACTCGCATTTCGTTGGTTAAATCTTCGAGTTGTTCAAAAGTTGTAATGGTGTTAGTATCATAAGATGCACATTTGACTTTGAGAGACATCTTTTAGTTTTTATATTAAGCGATAGAGTGAGCGAGATGTGTACGGTACGAAAGGTAGTCGTAGACTGATGAATTTTACAAGTAGATTTTCGCTTTTATAATCACACACAAGTGGGTCAAGGTCATCCCGTGGAATTTTTAAAAAAAGCAACATATTGTAATGTACAAAGACATCACAATATGTTGCTTCTTTTAATTTTTTTTTGTTTTTTTCTTTATATCATATTTATTGAAAAACAATTACAAACAAATAGTTACAATGTTATGTACAAACTAATCAGTAGTAGGTGTTACATGAATTGTAAGTTCAGTAGAGTTGTTTCCACTGGGTCCATGTGATACCAAATAGAGTGCGCCGGGTTGAATTATACGAAGATCTTCATTTTGAAGTAGTTGTACGAAGCGCTTTGGTAAGAAGATCTGAAATTTTGCTTCATCACCAATTGTATAAGGTGCCTCGCTCAAAGTGCAATTTATAGCATCACCTACTGAAGTTTCCATTTTCTTAATAGTATGAATGATGTAGTGTTTTTCTTCTTTTAGTTCAGAACATTTCTTCGTAGGTAGAATTGATGATTTAGAATGAGCGTTGAACTGATCAACTAAACTTTGAAGTAAGTTCTGTGATGCCATATTGATGTTGTTGTTAATCTTCTTGTTAATAAGAATGTCCGTCGGAGATGTTGTCTCTTCGGAGGTTTGAGTAATACTCATGCTGTGTCATGGTAGCGCTCTCACTTTTATAATCGACACTACCCCCACCACTGACACTACCCCCACCAGTTTGTTGAAGGAAATTATTCAAGCGGTAGGCATTCTTTAAAGCGCACTGCGACCTTCGATGTTTAAAACTTTTTGATGAAATACAAAGTTCGTTGAAGTAGCATTGGAAATCTTTATCAATTATTGCATTAATCACTTCGTTGCTTGTAAATGATTGTATCCAATTTGCTTTTTCCAATCCCCTTGTGTAGATAATTTTAAACTCTTTGCAATAATGATTCATAATGTGCGGCATCATATTATAATTAATGAAACCTTCATCCCATCTTAAGTTGTGAAAATGTTTGTTCAACCATTTGTTTGTAACTTTCGCTTTAGTTGTTAGTCTATTAAATGGTACTGGAGGTTTGAACAAATAATGATAAACTACTGATGTGTTCATGTCCAAGATTACTAATTCTTTAATAATAAAATTACCATCATTTCCTCGGAAAGCTTGAAATTCAATTATACCTCTTTTAACTTCCATTATATGTGGCGCATTAGAAAACGAAACCCGTTTATTCATGATGAAGTCTTACTAACAACTGACTTAAAAATTGAATGAGCCGATGTTTATAACAGACAGGATTGTTCTTCTTCTTTCACTTCTTGTGCCACTTCATCAATATTAAAATTGGTGTGATAGTTGTTTAATTGTCTCCACATTTCAACTTCTTGAGGTATTCTATTAAAGATTGAAGTATCCACGGGACCGTATAAAATTGGAACAAAAGGTTTTTTGTCCAATGTATCAATTAGATAGTCTTTAATTATTGCACTTGAAAATATTAGTTGTTTCAAATATCTGGTGACGGGACCGGTAGTACAACTTAAAGTATAAAATTCTTCTTTAGTGAAATATAATTTAACATTATGTGTAGTTAAATCTCTGAAGCGAACAATTTGTCCTCCACGATGTTTTACTATATCAACTTCAATATTTGATTCCAATAAACTTAATCTTGTTCTTCTTCCAAATGTGTTGTTACTTAAATAGCACTCCAAAAGATGTAAATGTTTCATGAGAGATTCCCAAGTAATTTCACTGAAAGTAACCATTTTGTTTCCATGATTTAAAATAACAATTGGTGAATAATCCATTGATTTTAAAATTCCAACTGATATACTTTTTGTCATGCATGAAGAAATTGGGTAGATAATCCGAAGAAATACTTCTGTTAAAATATTGGTTGTAATGTTAACTTCAACCTTCTTCCTTTTTACTTCTTTTTCAGCTTTTTCTTCTTCTCTCTTCTTATGTTTGTTGAATTTTAGGAACTCGTCCATTTCTCGTTCAACTTGTTTTTCTATATCTGAACTATTATCATCCATTAGAGGTGTATTTTCTTCTCCGTTAGTAGAATTCATCTTGCGAATGATGTTTCCCATACGACGGTTGAAGATAGAATGAAGTTTCTACTAATTATTTTCTCGCTTTTATATTTTTCGTAAATCCTTGAAATTTATACAATTACATAATTGTTTGTTTTGAACTTGTCTTTCACAAATGAAATTCTAACCTCAAAAATTAAAGCAGATAATTCTAACCTCAAAAATTTGCAGTTGTTGTACAATTCTTCTTAAAGTACATTCTTCACAATTCCGGTCAGCGGTGTGTAAGTAACTATTTTATCATGTAGAATTAGACAGTATGCCGAAGTTCCATCCGCTACTGGTTCTTCAAATTCCATTTCAATTTTTATATCCACACTTGATGATTTTACCGATTCATTTTGTTTTGAACAATCGATTACAATTATTGGAGCCTTGGAATAATACTGGTCAGGTGATAATAGTGGTGTATTAGTCTTTCCATAATATGACGATTGAAATCTTGCATACATATCGTATAAAATAGAAAAACGTTTTTTGCTGAACATGACATTCAAATTGTCATAGGGAAAGAATTGAGAGTTTAGGAAAACTTTACAATTCTTTATTTTACAGTGATCAAATTGACCAGCATTTGCAGTGATAACATCTTTTCGCTTAGTTTGAAAACCGAGTATTATGTACCTTGCTCGTTCCAAGTAAGTTGATGTCTTGACGGTCCATGTTTGTCGTTCTGTCTGAGGTAGTGTAGGGTATTCATGAAATTCCCAACTTCGGAATGGCATCACAATATCACGGTCAGATTTCAACTTTCTCAATAATAGGATTCTATGTTCATCAGCCAATCTTACATGAGGTACTCTCCAAACAACTTTATCCAACTGTAGTTGCCATTCCAGTTTATCTTCCGTAGTTGCAGGGTCTGCAAGTATCAAGTCCTTATTAGTTGAAGATCTGAGTAATACTAATTCTTGTTTGACATTTATTATTACCCGTTTGTAATCTTCAGCGAATCCCAAAAGCAATCGTAAAGGTACATGAAAATCAAAGTGACCGTTGGAAGCTGGTGTTATAGTGTCTTTATCGGGGGCAACCCATCCGGCGGTGACTATTGAATTCTTCTCATGCGGTGTTAATGATGTTAATCCTTTCAATGTCGTTGTTAAACCAACCTTTTTTGTTGAATCAACCGTCACCCCTGATATTTCATATCTTATTTCATCAAAAAGATATGCCATCGGGTTATTTATAAAAGGAACTGTTGAAGCAGTTTTTCCATCCAATTTTAATACCCGTCCTTCGATGTACAAGTAACTTTCACACGGTAACGTGTAAATATCTTGTTGTTGAATGGGAATCCTTATTTCATCGTTATTGTTTAATTTTGATGAAGTGTAAGGGTTGTGCGTGTGATATTCCTTCTCCCATAGTGTTTCGTCGAACGTTGGTCCTTGAGATATATCCAGGATATCCATCGCTGTTAAGTTTCAATCCAATCTTCTGTAGAAAACGAATGTTGTCCGATGTTAACTCTTCCAATGTCGAGGAGCTACTGAGCTCCCGACTCTTCCGTTGCGGTTTAAATGATAATCCCATGTTGACTTTTATGTTGCTGCTCTGATGTGTATCCGTATAGTAATTGTTTCTCCTCTAAAGTCAACACTATGACCGTCTTGATCCAATATGTTCAGTACGATGTCTGAAATGAAACTGGTGTTTAACGGCAGGTATATCAAGTTTTGTGGCTTCTCAACAATTTTAAAACCGGGAGCCACTGTTGGATAAAATGTATGTAAAATATGTTGATTAACTCCATCTCTATACGATCCGTGTATAATGTTGCACGTGACATCGATACTATTTACTTTCAATATTGTTACAGTTGAATCACCTGAATGAGTAGTTTCAGGAGTTAAGATTTTCTTTTTTGTATCTGTAAATCCAAGTAAACTGCCAATCGACTGTTCCAAGCTGACATCAATATAATATTTCGAAGTTATTTCTGCTTTTAAAGTATTATTGTTTCCTTTAATGGTGATATTGTCTTCTCCGAGTTGTTTCTGTAATAATTGGTTTATATCATCGATTTCATAAGCTCCAGTAGGAAATGTAATTATTTTCAATTCTGAGTATTTTCCTGCAGCATCCTTAGTTTCATAATAATGTAGTAAATTGTTCTTCCCTTCCGTAACATTGGGAATTGAGTTGTAGGTAGTCAAATCAAGTAATGCCGCTTCCCATAATCGTTCCTTGGATAGACGCAATGCTGGGAACAGCGTACTTTTCAATGTGGATGAATTTCCACTCAGTGACACTGTATACGATGACATCTTAAAGCTGACTGACACTCTTTGCTAGAAACTCCAAACATAAATGCCCACATATTTCAGTATTGTTAGGTTGTTCTCTTTTGTAATTGTAAAAAATGTTTTTGGAGTTTTGAAAATAATGTTGAAGTTCTTTCGGCGGTGGTAGATTGCCAAAACTGTCAAAGTAGTAAACGGTTTGTCCAAGCTTTTTATAGCATACCCAATGAGTGCCTGGACCATAGGTGGAATCCAAATTTACTATTCCAGTTTCATTTTTCCATATTTTAGTTGGTAATGCATCTTTCATAAAAACTCCTCGAAAGAATGGTATTTTCAAACATTTTACATAATCATTTAACTGATGATTTGTTAAGGCTTTATTTGGAATTATCAATTGATTCTTCTTATTTAGTACACACGGTACGGTTTTAGGTATAAACCTGCTCCGTTTTTTACCATTTGCCAAACAGAAGTCTTCTTTACATTTGCCTTGCGAGTTCTACGACGCCCTTTTTTAATGTTTCCACCTCTTTTGGGAGCGCCTCTCTTTGCAGGTCTTCCTCTGCGTCTTCCACCACCTAACTTTGCTTTCGTCTTCATGGTTGTAGTTACTGCCCAAGCCGCTGCTTTTTCTGCAATACTTGCGTCACTTGATTTTACTCTTTGCCAAGCTTTTTCTGCTAGAATGTTATCCGCTATTGATCTATTTGTTGAATCTTTATACTTTGAATATGCTATATCGTGTTCTTTGCAAGCTTGATCTAATTTATTAATTCCAGGATCTCCTCTTGCTAAACGTTTTGCCAACTTAGTTCCAGGTCCACAATATTGATAACCTCCGGGCAGATGTAATTCGTATGGTAAAGCGTCTATCGCTCGATTCACAACAGCACCAATTGGAATCCGTCTGAGCAAGGATAATGCAGCTGATGTTAAACCACGTCCTCTCTTGCCGATGTCTTGACGACGACTGAGCGATACGGTCTTCATTATGCTGTTTTATGTAACCAACGTCTTCACTCTATGAAATACTTTATGATAATGAATCCTTTTTTGTGTATTCCATACTTAAATATTCAAAAGTTTTACTAGTATCTATCAATGATTTCATCTTTAATCCATTGGTTTCTTCGAGAATCTTCGATTTTATTGTGTTTCATCGATGCATTAATCAAATGATTATGCATATCAATAACTACATTACCTACAAGATTCATTACATACTCTATATTAGTAGCATCTTTGTCATGTGTAGGATTATCAAGATTTGTGATACGTTTACCATTACATGTATACACAGATGGATCGTTTTTAGAGGTTGCTATAACTTGATTAATAGTAGCAACATCATTTGGAGCTATTCCTGTTGATATGTTAGATATTCTTCTATTTTTTCCATCATATACGTTATTTATTTTATCTCTAACTATAGTTTGTTTTACAACAACACAATCCTGATCATCTTTACCAGATTTAACTTCGGTTAATCGTCTGCCTCCACATATAAAGTTAACACCAGTAGCTGATAGTTGTGGTACTTGTTTTAAAATAACAGCATCATGTTCTTCCGTGCCTAAATTTATATTTGACAATTTTTTATTTTTTCCATCCCACTTGTCATTTTGTAGTTGTAGTAAGGTAAACTTTTCGCTTCCTTGCATAAACTCATCACCTTTCTTTGACACTACTTGATTTTGTTTAACAAAAGTGGATGTTTCTTTTTTTAAGCTTTCATTCATTTGTTTCACGGTAGCAGCATCCGATGGAGTTGAACCATCTTTCAGATTGGACAACACTTTTCCATGACAATCAATAACAGCATCATTATATAAAATACAATTATCTTTAATATATTTTATATTAACACCATCACTTTCTTCTTTAGGATATCCAATATCGTTTATAGTATATTTATAAAAGGAAAATCCATCCTTTTTCTTTTCTGGTATTACAGAGTGCAAATAACGCTTATTGATTGTATCTGTATCATCGGTTGGGTCTGCCACATTAGTTATTTTATAATTTAAAGCATTGTACATTTTTCCACTTTTAGTCTTTTGCAACAGTAAAGCGTAATCCATCGCAGATAGCAAATAGCCTTTATTAACAACATCTCCATTGTTGACTGGTTTTGCAACATTAATAACCCTGTGAGATTTTGCATCATACAGTTGGTTGTTGTCAAGTTTTAAACTTGTAGATGTTTCCTCCTTTACTGTTTTTAAATTTGTTGCATCTCCATCTTCTTCTGGATCTTTAACAAACTTTAAACGTTTATTATTTATGTTATAGTCACCTTCGGGTGTTTGCGGTAATCCACTTCTTTTTCTGTTTTCTCCAACTTGCACTCCTAACGCGGAGTAACGTCCGAACTTGTCAACGCTCATGTTAGAACTGACACATTATATGCCTGCAACTCTTATATATCCGCGGACGATTATACAATTATGCCGCGATTCCTGAGTTCGTCAATCAGAGCTACCCATTCATTATTTAAACCTGTATGACCAGCTTCCATGGCTTCATGCAATAGTCTCATTCTATCAACCAATTTATTGATGTCGTTGTAGTAAATCACATTTGTATTGTATAGATTTTTCATCAATCCTTTACCAGATGTTGAAGTATCTCCTTTACTCTTTTTACCATGTTGTTCAAGAAGTGATAAATCCATAAGTGATAGAGATTTTCTTTTCAGTGGTTGTCTCACCGCTGGTGCAGTACGTAATGTTGGCAATTTTCGTGGAGGAAACAACTTTTTTATAACGATGTTATATTTTGTTGCACGTGAACGATTAATCATTCCATCCTTTAAGTAGTTTCTTTTATGAGCGTTAGTATTTTGTAGAATCTCCTTAAAAACACTTAAATCTTTGGATGAATATCTTAGTGGTATGTTTTTAAAAATTAATTCATATAATCCTTTTGTTCCTTTATATCTGTGCTCACCAATAATGATGTAATCATCTTGTGTTATTTCAAGCTTTGAATCGCCGATCTTTAATTCATTCCCATCAATTCTTGCTCCGTATATGTGTGATCTACTCAAATTCGGGTTTGATTTCATGTCATGTAGCATTTTCATTATATATTTTCTTCCAAGAGGTCCATGTTGTAATATATCGCTACTCAATTGAGTTAAATTTGGAATAGATTGTTCTGCTTCTGGTATTGGCTGTTCTTCTTCCTTTTCAACAATTGGTTCTTCTTCTTCTTTTGTTTCTTCTTGCTCACTAGCACTTGTATATGAATCATCATCATCTTCTTTTTTTAATGCTTGTACTTCTTGTTTAGAAACTGGTAGTAAAACATCTCCTTCATAACGAGGTTTACCAATAGTTTCTGATATCTGTTTTAAAGGTTCCGTAATAGGTTTAAATGTAGTCTCTAGAAATTCTTCTCTTTCACTTAAACCCATCCTCAATGCACGATTCTTCATCCTAATAGAATCACTGAGTGATTTTATTTCTTTCAATAGTTTTTCTTGATTCACCATGTTTACACTGTGAAGTTCAACGTGTAACTAGATGTAGCATCGGTAGTTCAACGCATAAATACAAATTTATCCAACCCTATACGATATCTACCATTTTTAATATCTTCTTCCTTCATAATAACGAGAAAGCTATATTTCTCATTCCATGCTTTGCCACACATCTCTTTAAATTTTTCAAATGGCATATCCGCATTTACATGATCATTATATATATGCTTTAAATTTGTTTCATCTTGCTTGAAGATGATCAACATATTTGCATTGTCTCTTATAAGTTGTTTTGGAATTTTACTGTATGTTTGACCAATGTAAATGCTATCAATATTATGATGTCTTCCCATAGCAAAATAATTCCTTATTGTGTCATGATTTTCACAAGAAACATCGTCAAATATAAAAATAGAAAATGGTTTTGCTTCATTTGGTTGCATAATTGTTTCACTGGCATTAAACTTGTAAAAATTTACTTCAGGTACACTTGCAAGTACTTTATCCAATAACTGATATTTTGGTTGTTGCAATGATTTTGAAAAAATGTATATATTGTTAAAACGCAATCCTTTAGGATTAGTTATAAGGTTAAAAACAACATTAGTTTTTCCACAATTTGAAGGACCAGTTATTAGACATCTTATCGTATTTGGTAGTAATTCACCATGTTTTCCATGATTTAACTTATCATTGTCAACTGTCAATTCATCAATGTTATTGATATTAAATCGATCTTTTTGTTGTACAATCTCCATCTTGTATAAAGGTTAAACACACAATGAGCTATTAAACAACTATACTAAGTCTTTTGAAGGAATCCAAGAGTCTTCACTTTTATCAAACCCTAACCACCGGACTTTAACCATATCCTTTTTCCTTTGTAAAATCTTCTCGACAAGATATACATCACCGACTGTTGATTTCAACAATTCATGTCCGTAAAATCCACCTTGAAGTAATTCACCCTTGTTATCCTTTAATAAATAGGTTTCAGGTATAGTTGGTTGCACTTTATAAATTGTAAATACTTCATTAGTCCAATTTGGTAGATATCTTTTACTAAATACACTTTTGTATTTGCTTATACGAACTTTATCGTTGACCTTGAACTTCTTTGGTTGCAATTTTTCCAATTTTGGTGTTGTATTATTTTTAATGCGTTGTAATACAATTTTGGCATTAGCACTATTTACCTGGATAGGTTTCATTCCAATGGTACGATGATATTTGTTGTTATACTGTTTTATAAGTTGTGGTAATATGTCATACCACACGTATGATCCTCTTTTTGAAAATTGTTTATACATCGCACCTTTTAATGTTCTATTGAATCTTTCAATTATTGAAGCTTTAACTTCAGAATTTGTAGAATAATGATTTATTTGATGTTTCTTCATCAAAGCTGCAAAGTCTTTATTAAAATATTCTTTTCCATCATCGGTCTGTAGATGTTTAATTTTAAATTTATTTCTTTGTATTGTGGTTTCCATAGCTTTTGTAACACTTTTACCAGTCTTATCCTTCAATGGTAAAGCGTCGGCTATTTTAGTAAAACAGTCTATAATTGTTAAAATATATTTAAATCCTTTATTTAATTTACTGTGCGGTATCATTTCAATGAGATCAGCTTGATAAAGATCATTCATTCCTTTAATGATTGTACTTCTTCTTGGAAATCTTCTTCTTGCTGGTTTATGTAGTTCATTTACAATCTTGTCCTTCACACTTTCCATCTTCAGATGTTGCTTGTACACCGCATGTAAAAATACTGATCCATAAAATAGTTTATTCTCATTTATATAGTTTGAATATAGGTCAAGGCCATTTCATATTAGTGTAAAAAAGAGGGAACATGGCATTGGGCTTGCCATGTCCCCTCTTCTTTACGGAAAGGAAAAAGGAAGAAGGTAGAGGACGAAGAATAGGTTTACTGGTCGATAGGGTTTAGAGAGTAGTGGCCGAATGGTAAAGTATTAATTTTATCTTCTAAAATATGGCGCTTGTCATCTTTGTAGCTTAATGCCCACTTTGTTTGTTTGACACTAAAAAGTTGATGATTATAACTTCTAATAGTGTTGAACGTTGCAGTTGTTTCAACATTTTCAAACAAACATCTTTTATAATGTTCAAACTGTACGTTCTTTTTCAGGAAAGAAGTTTTTATTCCTTTGGCCTTCTTCGTGACTTGATGTTCGTTCCTCTCGTTTATGTACAGTTGAAATGAATACAGTTTGGACATTAATGCTACAATTTCCATCATCGGCACACCATTTGTTTCATCTTTAAATTTTCCCAATACTTTCTTATTTCTGTCATAGTCGTAATTTGGATGATCCTTAGGATAATCGGAAAAGTCGAAATCATCTTTATATATAAAGGTGCGTAGATCTTCATACATGTCATTTGTTTTAATCCAGTAAATTAGTGCATCCGTGTCCATATATGCAATACCAATGTTCTCTCTTCCATAATAGTTAACCATCTTCTTATAATGAAACTCGTACATATGTGTTTTTGAAATATCCAAGATTGACATTCCAAGATACAAAGGACGATCCATTGTAACTGACTTCTTGTTCATGGAAATAACAACTAGATTTTCATTAATAATTATAGATGAACCAAAGTTTGGTTGTTGCACCAATTTCTGTAATTTTACTGGATCAGTTACCAATTTGATATCCTTATGTTTCCTTTTGTTTTCCAAAGTCTTGCCAAATATTGCGTTATTCATTAATTTGAAAAAATCTTTTTGAAAACTTGATGTAGCGGTGGCTCTTCTTCTTGTGTTGTTGTCGATGTAAGGTTTTAACCAACAAGATTGAGAAAATTGTAGTACTCGATTAATTTTTGTAATTCTCAATCCTAAGTCTAAAGCTTGTTGTATCATCCAGTAGTGTCCAACATATCGAGACTTGTCGGTTAAAGTCATCATTAATTTTGGCCATCTTCCAGTAGGGGAAATTTCAGTCTTCGGAAGAAGTGGTAAATCATAATGTTGATCATGAAGATGTTCAGGATATTCAAAATTAACATCAAAAATGTAACCAGTTTCACCATGCTTCGGTATATCCATTATGTTTCCAATCGATTCTGGATCTATCCATTTAAAATTATCATATGGAAGGGGATTCGACATTGCCCATCCGTATAAGTTATTTGCATCGAAATAACCTAGGAATGTTGTTGGTTTTGATGCATCATAATCGGGCAGATACTTGTTGTTCGCCTTGAAATGTCGTGTAACGCTTTGCGTCAATCCCCCTCGAACTCCTGACTCTAACATCATAACCATATCTATATCAGTAAGAAGTTGTATTTTACAATTTGTTTCTTTCAACATAGCTTGCCATGCTAATCCAGGTGAAGTGTACGAATGAAGAGGGTCCAATCCATATGCCGCAAAACATGTATTTCTAAATTCTTCCATTATATCACATAGTAAAGTTACATCCAATTTAACATAAAAATCTGAATATTCTCCCAATGTTCTAAATCCTAAATCGTTCCATACTTTACATGCATGATCATAGTCCTCTTGAGATATGTCCATGTCATAAAGTTTACTTTTGAATTCTTCTTTAGCCGGAAGTGATGTTTCATTAAATCTTTCTAAACTGTCTATGTAATCATATGGAAACACACCTTTCCGAAGTACCAAATCCAGTTTGTCGTTATTTACAATCTTCTTTGTTTCGATGAAATCTTGTTTCCTTAAATTTTCTGAAAGTTTGGATAAACTCGACGGCATAAATCTGTAGGAGTCCAAGAATCTTAGTTTCATGTTTCCAACTTCTTTGGAAAAACTTA
>CM061532.1:218868021-218884889 GCA_030545055.2 Neoaliturus tenellus
CTTATTTTGTTAATTTTTTTTATTCCAATTATGAAAACATTTAAAATAAATCAGTGTTTTTGTTCAAAACGGTTTTTAACGGTATTTAGTGATTTACGCATTCGTGTATTACGTATGTTCCTATCAAACTTAATACACTATCAGCAAGAGTCAAAACATTTAAGAAACATGAAAATAGAGTCCAAAATGTTGGCGTTTTCTGTTCCGGAGGCGAGATAGTGCAGTTATCAATGTTACAAACACCTCTGAAACTTTTGCTTGCATTAAGAAATTGCCCATTAATAAATTTGTAACGAATAACACTAGGTGGAAAACCTCGAGTATAACTCGGTATGTGTAAATAAAGTCATTAACTCTCCCCATCCATTAAAGAAAAACATTTTTAACAGGGTATTACTAAAATATTCGAATAAAATGTAAACTTATAAAAGGGAAAGCCCTCACTCATTCATCACTAATTCTCCAATTTTCCGACTAGCTAGAGTGTTGAAATTTTGTATACTCATTCTTTAGGCTTAAAATAGGAAAGTCTGACTATTTTCATATTAATATTCACAAAGGGCTACGCCCTAGACGTCCTCAAATTATTTTTATGAAAGCAACATTTTTGTATTCTAACATATGATTACTTTTTTCTTCTCTATTTCATATGATTACTTAAAGGATCATATAATTTTATAAACAGCTGTTGTCATTAAAGTTACTGATGGAAGATTGATAATAAAAAAAACTATACGATATAATAAAAAACAAAAAAATAGACTTGCGGCGAGTGAGCGTAGCGAACGAGTTAAACCTGACGGGGAGTGAGAGCAGCGAACAAGCTCAACCTGACTAGAAATGAGCGTAGCGAACGAGCTCACCTGAAGGGCAAAATATTTCTCTAGCTGGCATTGCGGAGCATGCCAGGTAAGCTAGTATTAAATTAATTAATTACCGTACAATCTACACTATATAGGTCCAATTTGAAACGATCTTTGTTGTATTTTGTGTGATCATTGTTATTGCTGGATGATGAGTGAGCTAGATTGAGAAGTCGGATCCTTTGTTAATATATTGTTGCGCTGTTGTTGTGCTGTTGTTGTGCTGTTGTTACGTGGTTGTTATTGTTCGCAGGTGCACACCGACTGGGCCAACCACTACCTGGACAAGGCCCGTTGCAAGAAGTTCATCACGGACCTGTGACTGTGTTATTGTGCTGTTGTTGTGTTGAAGTTGTGCTGTTGTTACGTGGTTGTTGTTGTTCGCAGGTGTACACCGACTGGGCCAACCACTACCTGGACAAGGCCCGCTGCAAGAAGCTCATCTCGGACCTGTCACGGTGTTATTGTGCTGTTGTTACATGGTTGTTGTTGTTCGCAGGTGTACACCGACTGGGCCAACCACTACCTGGACAAGGCCCGTTGCAAGAAGCTCATCTCGGACCTGTCACGGTGTTATTGTGCTGTCGTTGTGTTGTTTTGTAAGATTGTTACGTGGTTGTTGTGGTTCGCAGGTGTACACCGACTGGGCCAACCACTACCTGGACAAGGCCCGCTGCAAGAAGCTCATCTCGGACCTGTGACTGTGTTATTGTGCTGTTGTTACATGGTTGTTGTTGTTCGCAGGTGTACACCGACTGGGCCAACCACTACCTGGACAAGGCCCGTTGCAAGAAGCTCATCTCGGACCTGTCACGGTGTTATTGTGCTGTCGTTGTGTTGTTTTGTAAGATTGTTACGTGGTTGTTGTGGTTCGCAGGTGTACACCGACTGGGCCAACCACTACCTGGACAAGGCCCGCTGCAAGAAGCTCATCTCGGACCTATTATGGTGTTATTGTGCTGTTGTTGTGTTGGGTTGTGCTGTTGTTACGTGGTTGTTGTTGTTCGCAGATGTACACCGACTGGGCCAACCACTACCTGGACAAGGCCCGCTGCAAGAAGCTCATCTCGGACCTGTCACGGTGTTATTGTGCTGTTGTTACATGGTTGTTGTTGTTCGCAGGTGTACACCGACTGGGCCAACCACTACCTGGACAAGGCCCGTTGCAAGAAGCTCATCTCGGACCTGTCACGGTGTTATTGTGCTGTCGTTGTGTTGTTTTGTAAGACTGTTACGTGGTTGTTGTGGTTCGCAGGTGTACACCGACTGGGCCAACCACTACCTAGACAAGGCCCGCTGCAAGAAGCTCATCTCGGACCTGTGACTGTGTTATTGTGCTGTTGTTACATGGTTGTTGTTGTTCGCAGGTGTACACCGACTGGGCCAACCACTACCTGGACAAGGCCCGTTGCAAGAAGCTCATCTCGGACCTGTCACGGTGTTATTGTGCTGTCGTTGTGTTGTTTTGTAAGATTGTTACGTGGTTGTTGTGGTTCGCAGATGTACACCGACTGGGCCAACCACTACCTGGACAAGGCCCGCTGCAAGAAGCTCATCTCGGACCTGTGACTGTGTTATTGTGCTGTTGTTACATGGTTGTTGTGGTTCGCAGGTGTACACCGACTGGGCCAACCACTACCTGGACAAGGCCCGTTGCAAGAAGCTCATCTCGGACCTGTCACGGTGTTATTGTGCTGTCGTTGTGTTGTTTTGTAAGATTGTTACGTGGTTGTTGTGGTTCGCAGGTGTACACCGACTGGGCCAACCACTACCTGGACAAGGCCCGCTGCAAGAAGCTCATCTCGGACCTGTTACTGTGTTATTGTGCTGTTGTTGTGTTGAGTTGTGCTGTTGTTACGTGGTTGTTGTGGTTCGCAGGTGTACACCGACTGGGCCAACCACTACCTGGACAAGGCCCGCTGCAAGAAGCTCATCTCGGACCTTCAGCAGGACATGAGGGACGGCGTCATCCTGGCCGACCTCGTCGAGGCCGTCAGTGAGTATCTTAGAACAGTCGATCGTAAATAATCCACAGTTTATACATTAAAACAAACAAATGAAGCATGTCGGAATTGAAACTTGGTGAGATTGTTGCATGAACTCCATTACATTACCCTCCACTGTTTTTTCCACATTTTTTACTTAGTTCAAAACAACTTTCAATATTCTATTTTGTTATGTTAAAAGAATAATTAGTTGAGAGAGGGATAGATAAAGCTGAATGAGTATATATGTTATGAGTGTATAGAATCTAATCGTCTTTAGACACATCAAAGAACTGGATCGACTGATCAAATATTGCTCAAGTCGTAGATGCGACTGACTGTGTGTGAATTGGGGGAGCAGAGTGAAATGCCAACTTGGCAATTCCCTCTACGCAATCGCCCTTCAACATCTCTCTTTCCCCAAACTGAAATAGGAAGAACAAGATAATCCTGGAACCGAATGGCCCCTGAAGTTAAGTTACAGTTTTCGTTTCTAAATAAGTTGTATCCGAGTCACATAAACACGAAAGATTATTTATGACTTATCATGACGTAGAGGGCTAGGTTCATTTGAAATCATTGGACAGATTTTACGTTGTAAGGGGAGAAAAGTTCTTCACGAGAGTTTTTATACACGGCCAATTAATCACCGTAAATATCGCTTCATTTAAACTGAACGCAAAGCGACATTATTCAGTTTATGTTTTATTCTTTTTTATTTAGGGGGGAGTCATAAATTATTTAGACTCTTAGAGTACTTAAGTAAGGGATTACGCACTTTGATGTTTTACTTCCTTCACTGTTATTAATTTTATTTATTTATTTATTATTTTTTTAAATGTATGTAGATTAAAAGAGCAACTTTCTTTTCATGCGAGAAAATTAACACAATCCCGCCAAAATTGTGGAAACCTCTCGTTGCTCCATTCATGTTTACTCTGTTCAGATGAAAGCAAGACTGTGAAAAGCTGCTCACTTTCAAACAAACTTCGTATACCTCAAAGACCCAATTTAAACTTTTCTAAACATTACTCACATTAAAATGTCTGATTAAAAAATGTTCAGTTAAATTTGGATTGCTGTTTTTAAAATACCTTTGTATTTATCAGGTAATGTTTTCAGTTATGCTATTTACCATAAAGTACGATAGCTTTAATAAGCAGTGAGATATTTTCTATTTCTGCAGTTATATGCTCCCTTGTAATTGTGATCCATATGTAAATCTTATAAAATATAATGGTTTGATTATTTTAAATCATAGTTCATAGATGAACAATCTTATACCATAGATTAAGAATGCTTAATCTATGTTTATACTTAGGTTAATTATAGCCTTATCTTTTCATTGAAAGAATATGCCTTTGGTCGTAAAAATTTACAGTATTCATGCAAATTATATACAACTGCATAGAGCTAAGAAAAATTTGGAAAAGTTTGGGCGTAACAATAAATGCGATGCATTATTTCCCGCTCAATACATTTTTTTTCAAAGGAACATGACATGAATATTAAAACACGTCATATGTTATACTGACATATTATTTATCAGGGTAATGCGCTGAATACTGTAGTTCCAGCCGTTCTGGATTATTTTGAATTTTACTAATACTCGTGTTACATGTATGTTTTAATTTATTTTTTATTTTTATCATACCATTCCAAAATCAAGATTCATTTAAAAAGTTACAATTTCACATGAAAAAACTTTAAGTTACTGTAGATGGTTAGTTAAATTCACATGCGTTTATTCCATGCGGACCATGTACCACTGTGAGGATCTAGTGGGCCATCGAGTGGAAGATTTGGATCGTACAGTATTGATTGTACGATCTGATTACGTAGTGGAGAAGAAAGCTTGGACAAAGCTGGAGCCCTTACTTCCGGTACATCGCCTCTCCTCTCCCCTTCCGGTGGAGGCTATCGATCTCTGATCAGTTTTTGGTATCGATCCTGTACATCTATAAGTCAGATTCAAAGATTATGAAAGCGATAGGTAATAACCACAAAAAGCAAAGGAGAGGTGAAAAAAGCAGAAAAATATGTTGTGCATTTAGTAAATCTTTTGGAAACAAATCTAATAAAGAATTGCTAATTCTAAGCAACCCGTCAACACATTTATTTTTTGTGTATGATTGAAAAACTGCGAGTTTTGTAATGACCCATCTTACACAGAGTGCTGGCAAATCATTCAACTCACAACAAATAAATAAATAAAAAAAGTCATTACGTAATCCCAACATTTGAAAGTAGTAAAAATTATCTTATAAGAAAATATACAGTAGGCTAACAAAAAATTTAATGGACCAAATAGTTACAAGTTTGGTGATTCCTTTAATTCTTCTAAACACATATTCTACGCTTTTTTACGTGAATCAACTGTGGCGTAGTGTGTCCAATGACATGAACGAGAGGGAGGATCGTGGACCCCTTCTTTTCTTCCCCGCCGAGGATCGTGTGTATTGTGTTGGCCTGCGATGGAAATGCTTGGAGGGACAGGTGTTCGATATCCTGGAATGCCGGCTTTAGAATCTCACGACTTGCCTGAGATTTTGATTTATCCCTCTATTAACGTTAATAATTATTTGAATTTCTCCAGAGATACTGCCGTTATATTTATTTACAAACATAAATTGAGATATGTACTTTGGCTGTGGTATTTTTAAATGTGAGAACAAACCAGGAATACTACACATGGAAATCAAAATTGTAAAATAAGTAGAATAACGGCAAACTGTAAAAATGTTAAGAATCTAGGTTAGGGATGAAATGTGAGCAATGCATCTGAAATTACTCAAGTGAATTGCATACTGTCAAGTGCAAGATTGCAGTAGTTGCTGCTGGAGTAACAGCTTCCTCTTTAACCCATCGCCACCACACGGACCTTCAAGGCCATCTAATGATTTCTTACACTTTCGTTGCGGATTATGGATGTGTATTGAAGAAGTAGGCTTTATTAGAACTTTCTCCCATGTAGTAGAAATTGAATGGTATAATATATTTTTTATTGGAGACATTTCTAATAATTTACTATGATGAGATTTGGTTAGAGTTAATTAAATAATGGAACATTTTGAACTAACCTCAGGTGTTTAAAAAAAAGATTATTCCCCTAAAAACAAAACAATAACAACGAACGGAAACAAGAAATAATTTTTTTTAGTTATTTTACTTCTGGTACTTAATGCCTGAGTAGTAATTGTAATAAATAGGTAACCAAAACCGGTGATCTATTTTCAAGTAAAGTGCCATCATTGTTTTACTTTTCTTTTACCCAATATGTTACCTCATGGTTGAGCCGTCGCCAAATAACAACAACCGTGGTTAGCCATTCGCACCGTCACCCGAGACTGCGTGTGCGTGTGTGCGTGTGTCATTGACTCTGTTGTGGCTGACCGACACTTTGTATTGTATTGGAACCGCAAAGCCAACTTCTCCTCGGCACGTTTCGTGCATTACTTTCGCATTTAACTCGGGTTGTTTTCATTTGTTCGCAACAAAAGCATGTTTTACAGTAGCTAGTCTAAAAGGTTTCTTGTGCAGTAAACTGTGCTACCTGCATTATTGTTTTTTCTGATTTCTAATCCTCCAGCCAATGGCTTACCTTACTGAATAATTTTACTTTATCGATACATAAAAATTAACTTATTAAAAAGGACAAAAATCATGATAGGCTACACGAAAAATTATACCCATTTTTCCTTCAATATTTTATTTTTTTTACAAAATTCGACTTCACAATTTTAATACTTCACTGTAAGAGAAAAGTAAAAATTAAACTACGGTGTTTAATTTTTTTAAATTCGTTTAAGGAAACATATTCTTTTTTTACACACACTTTGCTCTCATAATTAGTGTGTCAATAGTCCTTGACATAAAAGGAATGGAGTTATGATACCGCCTCCTAAATAAATTCTATAATAATAATAAATAAATTGAACTTTTCCGTGATAATGATTTTTAACTATTAATTACCGTAATAGAATCCCGAAGTTATCCCAAACTAATTTTCCAGCTTAAGGACTATCTGTAAATGATTGCAAAGGGAGAAGAAACGAGGTTGCAGTGAGGTATCACATAATCGATAAAAGAGAAGATATTATTTTTGGAGAATTACCACACATGGACCATTTTGTTTTACATTTATTCTAGGCCGTCAGTAATGCAATGTTGTGTGTTTGTTACAGCGGGGCAGAAGCCCGGGGAGATCCACCGGCGGCCCAAGTCCTCCGCTCAGATGGTGAGTACCTCAGAGTAGCCCACCACACCACCGTACCTCTCTCTGACTCTGATGCTGACCCCACTTTGGCGTAACGGGACCGCGCCGCGCCGCGTGATCGGGCCGGCCCTCGGGTCAGCGGGGTCCGAGGGGTCCGCGGGGACGGGGTTGCGATGAGCCGGGACGTGGATAGGTCCGTACGGAAGGGACACTCCTAGATCATTAGGTAGAGGGATCTGACCAATATGGTCTACTACGTAAACGAAGGTTCCAACATCTTAATAGTTCCTAATGTTTACTATTTAAACTGACATTCCTAACCAGAAACTATGAAGTAAATATTTCGTAAGAAAGATATTTTCATTAATCAATTCTGTAACTTTTTAACAATTTTGAAAACTTATTGTAAAAATAGGTAAAATATACACCGTTTCCAAAACCTTACAAACTTTGGCAAATTCTTAGTCGTTTTGTCAGCTTTTAATAGATTGGACGGGCTACCCACATAACATTTTTAATCTTAAAACACGTGAACCACTCTGTGATAGAACTAAAGATGTCCTTTTTGTGTATCAGAAGGCCGCATATGAAAAAGGTCTCTCTGTTTATTTTACTATCACAATAAGCTAAAAGGATGTGCAAATTTTCGAGTTGCGTTTACTTTTCTTTTCATTCCCCATAAACCCTCGCACTCCCACAACAGTGGCCAAACAAACTGTTTCCTTTCTTCGTAAACAATAACCCCTGCTCCGCGAGTGGGAGTGGCGTAGGTGTGAGGTACGGCCGAGTCTGTGGTCGTACCTGCATTCACGCAGGGCTGAAATGTCATCCGATGAAATGTCAACCGACACCCTCCGTCCCTCCCCCTCCCTCTTACCGGTCTCTCATCCACCCCTCCCCCACCATCATCGCCATATCAATACCACGGGATCACAAAGGCTGCAGGTACTGGATTATGTGCGATCAGACCACCGGGGTTCCCTTTCAATTGCGGTCCATGTCATAGGATATAGGCGTGATTTGAATTCAATTTAGACCTAATTCGATGCCTGAACACTCTCACATTGAGATGGACAAGTGTGATGGGCAGATGTAGAAGCCTATTTTAAAAAACTATGAAAGTAAACTAAAACATTATGGAAGAGACATATTTTTAAACGCTGCAGTGTTAACAAAATTAACTGGGAATTGGCAAAGTAATATAATACTAAAATGTTGTAATAAGCGTGTTTCTGTTGTTCATAGATTTTTAAACAGCCTTTTACAACGTTTCCCATCCATAAACTCACCTAAGAAACCTCTACTATGAGGGTTTTCTTTTCTTTTTTTGTCTCGTTGCTATAATGTGCCATATTATTGAAATGTATTTAAAAAATAAACTTTTCCAGACTAGCCATTTATGGAGCCGCCTTTTCAATAGACGAAAAATAATTATAGAAATCTGAACAATAATCATCTGAATATCATTTCATACTTTACACTATTTAAAATTCTTCTTCGTTAGTATAATCTTGCTATTATCCTCAAGACAAGTTAAGTTTTGAGTTTTGCTTTTTTATTTCAATCATTTTTTGATCTCTCAGCTATCAAACCGATTCCGACACCTCGTTGCCGCCATCCCAGTGTCAGCCTCCTATTCATATTACAAATCCGGCTCTCCCACCGCCGTCGGTCTCTTTCTAGGCCCGATGACAACAATAAGCCACTTCCAAGTGACGATCAGATAATACATTAGTCCTACTCTGAGCCGTTTTCGTGGCTGTGAGATTATCATCTCGACAGCCTCAGCCGCTCTATTGTTGGATGTTGGGCCACGTGGTGTCTTGTGTCTACCGTGGTGGTAGTGGTAGTGGTAGTAGCAGGAGGCTCTAGCGGTTGCACATGCACACACCTGACTATTCTTCAGTCTTCGCTTCTTCAGTCCACCGCGCGCCGCGCTTGTGCAACGTTGTGTCTGTGTCCGTTCGTGCTCTGTGTTGTGCGCGATACCGTATTTCACGTGATTTAAAAATATAAAGTTTGGGTAAGTTTAAAAATGTTCTGAATTGAGTTTTTTTATCTCAAAATGTTTTTGTGCATAAAACAAGTTGTTCGATGTGGTATTAAATTTAACACCATAAAGATTAAAAGCAATTTTTTTGTTTACGTGCTTACACTCATTGGATAAAAATATAAAAACAATACCCATAATCTCCTCGCATTAAAAAAAAAAAATCATCTTTCCCAGGTTTAGAGCCGTTTTTGGTCCCAGAATCAACTACACTGTTGTTACTGTGGTTGTGTTTATGAGCTAACCTGTCAACATCGACAACCGAGCCTTTTAAATCAAAATTCCCTCTTCATTTTAACTTGAAGGCGAGTTTGTAAACTCTTTATTGCAAAGGTCGTCTTGAATTTAATAGGATTTCCTTGCTTAATACGATATAATTAAAGTGATCTCAAGAATTAGTTAAGGTGAAAATTAATAACATTGAACTGAAGGGTTATTAGTATAAGTTGTGCATACGTTCGTAGGAATTTCAAGTCATTCAATTAAGTCAAAAGCTACTTCGAACCACATTAAATTTTTCTACTCATATCCGGTTTATCGTTTAAATAATATTTTAAATGACAGAGAACACGTGTGCAAAAACGTAGTTTCAACCAGTAATTGTGTTATGAATTTCCATAGTTTTATCAAACATAATACCTTGTTGCAATATTGTGCTATAACTAACTCTCCTTTGTGTAACGGCATGCATGTGAAATCTGCATCGTAGCCCTGAGGTACACCAGGCAAGAGAGCCGTTAGCAGACACTAGCATTAACACTGCAACTACACGAGTAGCAATCGTAGGCATCGTGTATACACGGCCAGTTGATAACTATGGCTTTCCCCCATTAGAAAGTCACTGGACAGCAAAATTCTACGGACACAACTTCATAGTAAATATCGGCGGCGGGGGATAGGTTTTATCAGATGGGAGTTAACATTCCGGTAAACACTTCTCGCACGTGGCTCAGGACAAACATACCGACCGACAGACACGGGCCAAGCGGGGACGGCTACGGGCCGCGGCGGTGAGAATGCGGATACTGGGTGTGGTGGTTGATGGATCTGGTCAATTGTCGGGAAATACAATAACTAAACATATTGTAACTTGTAACTATAAATGACTTGCAGGTAACCAGTGAATTATACAAGGAAAGTACTGTGCCATATCAAAAGTGGCTCACATTGAATAAAACAACTAGTCTTACATGTTTTTTCATAAATGCATTATTATAGAGTAAATAAAATGTAACTCGACACTGTTGATGTTTACCGTTATGGTGTAAAGTTACTCAAGTCACTTTATATACAACTTATGCTTCTTAAGAACTCAAAATACTATTTGAAAAGCTCGTTCTGTAAGCAATGGAAAAGGCTAGAGCGTTATTTATATTTATTAACAACACTCACAGATTGTTCAAATTGTTTAAAAAAATATTATTTACATACTAAGATGTATAGTATAGTCTTATATGATACATATATCATAGTATATCATAGGATGTTGTTATATCATAACACATTTCATTACTAAATAAAGGTTATATGTCTCTCTAATAGAACACTGCATAAGTGAATCATGAGGATTGTGGTTAGCATTATACGCGTTAAAGTCTACAATCTAATGTCAAATTCCTTGATTTTTCCGATAAGTATCACAATCTATCAAGGACGTCAGTATTATTACACTTCATGAGCTAATAATTAATTATGAAATACTGACCATTACAGGAATAGGTACTGAATGAACCGGAGAGAAAAGAATGGATATTTTGTGTAGCAAAAGATCTGTGCGTGGAACACAAATCAAAGAAAGTACTAGTGCAAGTTGCAACAAAACGAGAATATATTGAACCTTGGCAGAGCGGTGATTCGAATCCATGAGTTTCCTCCATTATACAATCCATCGCACTTACCAATACGCCAGTGACTCACTCAGATATATTTATCATCTAAAATTGAACTCCCCTTCACATAATCAATCCATACAAGAAATCAACATCCTCCACCAAGAAACCCTTTTGTACCGTCCGGCTCCTAGTCATGGAACCACGGTGCGCGCGTGGTCATCGCGCCTGGTCATGTTTGCAGTGCGGCTGCGAGGTTCGCGGATGCGCCTATGAGAGGCCGGAACCGCCGAGCGGCGAAGGACGTTTCAATGATAATGATGATTATGACGCGGCACGCTGGAAAATCCTGCGTCCAGGCTGTGCGTATTGTACGCGGCCAATGCTCTCGCCGCGGCGGCGGAACGAGTGACCAGGGACTTGGGCGACCAGGGAAGAAACAGTCCTGTCGGACGCTGCCTCGCTGGACTTTCGATAGGACATGGGTTCTACTTTGGGGATTGTGTAGACCTTGAAAGTTGCTAATTACAACAGTAAAGCAACTTGAGAGCTTCTAACCATATTTTCCCTGGTTTAACGTCGTGATTGTGTTTGTAAACGTGACCTAATTGATGAGGATGAAAACGCACTTGGATGTAGAAAAGTGAAACGGCAATTTTCTCCGTATCGCTAAATAAATTAAGAGGGAGAACATTTTATCTCAAGGGAAAAATACGGTCTCACCTCCATAGTAGATAAGGGAGCCGCAGCGGAGCGTCAGGTAGAGAGGGTGGCTCGGTTATCTCATAGCCGTCAGACGTGGAATGTCACTGAGTGACTTTCAGACTTTTGAATGTATTAATCTTCTTTGAAAAACAAATAACCGTCTCTAGAGCATTATGGTGTTTGACTGCAAATAATATTTCTAGCTGCTTATCACCAAATTGTTGGATAAACTTTTACCTGCTCAATGGTATGACGACCGGTTTTGTGACGACAGTCACATCATCAGGTCGATCCTCGATTTATCGATTCGTCATTGACTTAAATTTGACACAAAACACAAAGGAAACATCAACAAAACACTAAAAACGCCAAATCACCAAATCCTAATTAAGATTTTTTGGCCTTGTACTGCGGCCGTTTAGGAGATTATTGACGGGAAATTATGTTTCGACCTTGTTCTTGTAGGCGTTGTGGTGAATTCGTTTGGCGATTTTCCCAGCTATTTGAATCTGATCCATCCATTGAGTGAAAATAAGTGAAATTTGGATTTCATTGCTCGCAATTTGAAAGACACATAGTAATATCAGCTTATATTTTATACTTGCAAGGTTAAGATTATGCTATTGTGCTTATTTGTTTATTCGGAAGTGTTGCTATGTCGAAAGCGACAACCATTCAGCAATAGGATCGCAAAACCTTAATTTTATTTTCGTTGTATTTACAAGCACTTTACTGCATGTCATTAAATCTTATAAACAATTAAGATATTATATCCTAATACGTTAAACTCTTTTTAGCCTTAAAAAATCGAAGTAGGCTAATTTGAAAACCAATTTTGCAATACTGTTTCAGTGACCTACCTAGGTGGCTTAGACTGTTAAGAGGCAATTCTTGATCGTGGCAAATTAAACTATACCGAACATTATTGGCCACTATGTCAGCATTAGGGTATCCGAGCAATAAGGGCTCGCAGCACGAACCCCGCCCCTCCATCTCGTGGCCGCCTCCGCCTACGCGCGTACGCTTAAAGCCGCTCAAAGTTTCCATTTTAAAATAACTGTCGAAATTATATTGCTATAGATTCTTTGAGTTGTTAATTTAAAACATTTTATGTGTTAAGTATGATAAAAAAAACAATAAAGATTTCGAATTGTGTTTTGTTAATTCAGTGAAGGAATTTCTAAGAGATAACATTTTACGAAATAGATGTTCGTATAAATAAAAAGGCCATATTCAAAATCAAACTTGCTTTAGTAATTTATGGACTTGACTAATATTTTAATCGAAACGTCTTGAGTTCCGTCTGACAGACTGTCACTGCAACTGGAGAGACCAAACTAATTGGATGGAAGCGTCTCTTAAAATAAGGGTTTAAATTTATTACCATTTAACACTTAAAAATTAATTTATAGATAAGTTAATTCTAGGTAATTAGCCACAGTACGATAGTACACAGTATAAAAATAACAAATTCAAACTATCAAGTAGTTTATACAAACCAATAAGTTAATTCCAATTTATTACCATTCCTCGCCTATGACTTCATATTGTTAAACGTAGGATAATTTACTTCTCATGTGAAAAATCTTATAATGTATAGCTGGTTCAACGACTTAAATTTAACCGTTTAATTTTATCTCCCTAACAATGTTTACACATAAATTAAATTGATATAGGAATATTCTCTATGGATACGTATTGTTGGAATTTGAATAAACTGTCAAACCGAATGGAATCATTACTAAGTGGTTTATAATTAAATTTTAATACATCAATGACTTAATTTTCGGGCCTGAAATATGGACAATTTTCATCACTAGTGATTCAGGAAATGCCTCACAACTCGTTCGATTTTATTAGAGATGATTAGTAATACACAGACGATGGGGGACCGTAATCTGGGGTTGTGGATTACAATAATGCGTCAGAGCTGGAGTGATTTGATTCTTATTGTGGATGTCAATATTATTACAAGTAAAGGGAAAGGGGTGTTCTGCTGCAACCCACAATATTTTAATGGCAAATGATGGTTTCGATCCTTTTACTTCTGAGGTCCCAGAGGATATTTTCATGTTTAATGAATTTGCTGGTTTTGTCTCTTTTCATTTCTCACAGCCTACTTTTACTATATTAAAACAATATCTCGTGGTCGGGTATTTATATTCTTTATGCCGCGAAATTCCTCCGTCCCATCGTGCCCGGGGTTATAAGATTTTAAGGAGAGGATTTCTTCACTTGTTCCAACCGATACACAAACCTCGGAGTAGCTTTCAATAATATCAGTAACCGATCACTCACACAATGGAGTTAGAGTCCTATGTGCTTAAGGTATCGAAATTATGCAGGGTTTTCATTTAAATTGATTACTGACATAACCTTCAAGTGTTTAATTCCCTAAAGAAACATGAGTGTGAAAATATGTGTCCTGCTATTGCGTCTTTTTGTTAAAATGTGACATAAATAGTTTGAATAAACCTTTTCAGTTTTACTCAAATATAGTTAACTACTTTGCTAAAGACTTTACTGTAAGTTATAAGAAATTATTACAAGCCAAACATTTGCTACAATAAACCCACTCTTCATTCTGACCAATTAGTTTTTAAGTACTATCACTTGCATAAAATGCTCTAAATATTACGAAAACACCTTAATTTAACTTTTAATTTGGGTTAAAATTACAGTAAAATTGGAATCATCAGAAGGGGATCGTCGATGGTGGAGGGGGAGGGGAGAGGGGAGGGAGGGAACGGCGCTCCTTATCTGCGGTCTGTGGCTTGTCACCCTCAACCCTCCAACAAGGGATAAGTGGTCTACAACGTAAATTAATGGCTTTTCGAAGTTGACTTTTTATCAACCTTATCACAAACTTCCACTTTAACTTAATTTGTCTGCAACATATCTTCGACAAGATTACAAATAACAACGGAGGAATTCAACCTCAACCTATGGCGTTACGTAAATAAATTTCAAAGGTGGGTTGGTTTGTGATGGGTAACAGTAGGCCTTAATCTCGTTTTCTGATAAGCCAGAGAGATTCACTCGGAAGCGTTTCCCTTTCAACAAAAATTTCACAAGACATTTTAGATTCCGAAAAATGAAACTAGAAAACTATATGTCAAATGAACTCTGAGATTCGTTTGATTTTAGATAAAATTATTTTTGCTTTTTTGAAGCATAACTATGTTTAAAAATTTTATTTGAGGTATTGAAAGGCACTCCATCTTTTCATTCACAACTCACAGTGATTATAAAATAGTTATATTTACTGTCATTGAATATTTACACTCTTTGAATAAAAAATTGGGAGAGATTTCAGTAGCGAAAGTTTTAAATTCTACTCAGCTTACATTTATTCAAACACGTTTGGTAATTTCGTAGACAAGACAGAAATGACTTTGACTACAGGGATAAATTGCAGTTTTGGGCCCAAGTTGGCCAAGTTGGGTAAGTAGGAAATACGATTCCAGATACGAAGTGTGGGCCGCCCCCTCCCCATCCACCCTCACTCCGTCTGAGAGGTTGTTGGGTCCGCTCCAATCTGTATTGTGATATCGGCGTGTAGCGCCCAAACTACCCTCATCCAATGTTAATCAAATGGCGGTCGTGTCGTTTGTGTGTTGTCTGAGCGTATTTGATAGTAGAGAACACGTTTTATAGTTATCTCTCTTAAACAGTGCCGGTATTTTTGTATCATTGTTTTAAAAGTGGGTAAATTCAACAAATTTTATTATTTTAGAAAAATGTACAATTATGTAAGTGCTTATGCAATCCTTTCCGCAATGAGATGTACTCAATAAAATATCTCCGTGTCGAGAGCAGCAAAAAAATATGAAAAGAACGAGTCAAAAATGTAAAAAGTTTACAATTCAGAACAGATTCTATCAATCCCCACGCGTTCCAAAAAAAAAAAAAAAAAAAAAAAAAAAAAAAACAATAAGACATAATATGTTCAATGGATTGTTTTACGTCAAAGCGTTTAATAGTTGACTTTTATATAAAAGCAATACAATAACTGATCGGTCACGCGTTTAAATTGGCAAATTTATCAATGTTACTTGTTACTGAGTGGAAAGTAATTGTTGTTTTAATTTGGATTCATTAGGTAATTTAAAGTGCTAGAAAACGAGGAAGAGGGAAAATGTAAAATAATTAGACGTTAAACAAGGGAAGAGCTGGTTAAAGCTTTCTTATTAATTAGACCTTGCCTGGTAAAATTTATTGGAGGGAGAATTTTGCTGCCTCGTCTCTGCAGGCCAGGTGAAGCGTCATTGGCATCACGTTCAATAATAAACTGTATCAGTAACTGACACATACTTTCTCCCAACAATATAAAAAAGATGTTAAAAGCTTCAAACATTAATGTCTTGATGACTCAGTCGGATAGCTACCGGCTGAGCAGCGCTCGTTTGACCCTACGCGCGTCTGTGACTTTTAACAACGTACTGCGTTTACCGCTAAACGAAAAATTGAATTTTCTCCGCAACCACTTGACATAGAGCAATAATTTAAAATACTAGATTATTTAGTTTTTTGTGCTTGATTTAATGGTGATAAGAAAAATTTATTTCAAGACAACAGCTATTTTGAAAACCCAAAAAATTGATTTTTGAAACACTTTTTACTCTATAACTTTTGAACGCGAATTTTCTCGGAGATGCGGGTGGTGTAATTTTATTCGCCATTTTAAGCTTAATAAACCACAAAATTTTAATCAAAATCGTTAGAGCCGTTTTTGAGAAATTTTGATTTTTGACGATTTTTGAGGGTTTTTGGGGGTAAAATACCCTTAAAAATCAAAAATTAAAAAAAATGAAAAAAACGCCTGGAATTATCGTGGATTTGGACCTATGTACCAAATTTAATTAAAATCGGACCATTAGGGCATTCTCTAGCTCTGTTTACATCCTGACACACACACACACACACACACACACACACACACACACACACACACACACACACACACACACACACACACACACACACACACACACACACACACACACACACACACACACACACACACACACACACACACACACACACACACACACACACACACACACACACACACACACACACACAGAAATATTTTTGTCTTGCGGTGTCAGTGTATTAAAAAGTAGAATAATTATTCTTATTCTATCCAATATTGTATTTCACTTTTACTTTAATATACGCAAGGCACTGTATTATTTTAGCCTATAATTATATATAACC
>CM061532.1:218884989-218927060 GCA_030545055.2 Neoaliturus tenellus
AACCTGCTAAATTCTAGACATTGTGTGCTTATGTTTTGACATTCCTCACACCCTTCAGCGGTTTCTTTGACACTCCTCCCCATCACCTCAGACTCCGTTATCCATGTTTACCCGGCCAGATAGCCGCCCCGGGGTCCACTCCAGGGGAGGGTGGATGCGACATCAACCGCTCACTCGACACTCGACAGCCAGGACGGCGTGTCAACCCTCACTCCGCGCCCCGGACGAGAGGGCGGCAAAAGCTTCGAGTGTTGGTAAACACGCTAATGACCTCTCGAAAACGTACATTTTGCTCTCAAATGAGGGTGAAATGTCTATAAATAACGAGTGATTCGATTGGGCATCCCCTAAAAAAAAATCACTCAACATTTTTGCTGATGAGACAGTAACTCTTGCTCAGCTAAAATTAATTAAAACTTTTCGGAATAAACATTTTACATTGGTATTCAATTTATTTATTTTAGTATATATTTTTATTTCGTTTATAGAAGTATGACAGTTTCTTTTATCAGTTAATATATTTTATAATTATTAATTTATTTATTAGTAACCAATTAATAGAACATTACCGATGAGCGGATTTTTTGTTGTCTACAAACAAACAACTCATTCGCTCTTTGGCTGATCTGTAACAACCTACTTGAGAATGTTTAGATTCCTGTCACAATTCAGCGATAACTGGAGAGTGTTAAAAATAGAGCCAGCCTCAGGAGCAATGAGATCCCACTGAGTCACTAGCGTATCACAGTTCCTCTGAGAATAATACTTTGTATTGCGTCTTTTTTACACAACTCACTCCGATTTCATGAACTCATTATGTATCTAAACAATTTCTTTATTCAGGGCAGCAAGTAAAACTTAGGACGTTTACAGTGGTAAGCAAAGTGATTATAAAAATTTAATCGTGTAACAGTTATTATAATATGAATTCAGGCCAAAGCTACCACGCATATGTAATTAATGAGATATGGGATATATTATAATATTTACCATCTACTGTACAATGACATAACTCATGAATTATAAAAATGTTGAAAGTGAAACACCATGTCATTTTGCGTCAAAACTTTGGGCTTGCATGTAAATTGTTTAGCGTTTGTTGTTCGCTTAGACGCCCTTTGATTGTCAAAGTCAGTCTAATCTAAAGTTTGGGGCTTGATCGGTTGATCCTGATCCGATACAAAGGCGTTTGCAGCTTTCACTCGCAGCCTCGCTCACTCCACTTGTTGATGCGACTTGGCAGACAATCAATGGATGTTTTGTTTTGTTTCCTTGACTCTGTATAATGGCGCGGTTCATGCACACTATGTTACGGCATTGGATCCGCATGCATAAAGTCTTACAGTAAAGGAGTATTCTTCGACGATGTATTTATTTTTAAGTGGTTCTCATTCAGTCGGGGTGGTATGTCAAAATAATTTAACAATGACGGATCTTACACGCTCTATACAGATCGTGATACTGTATTTGGACCGTGATCGTTGATCACGATACGGATTTTGAGGGTGTAAAGTCAAATATTGATGTGTAATTCAAGGATCACTCATCAATTTGACTTTACACACTCAATCCGTATAGTGATCCATAATCACGATCCAAATATTGATGTATATTGATGTAATATTGATGTGTGACCCATATTGACTGTGAAGTTCAAGTCCATTAAACAATACTGACAGTATTTATCACGATCCAGATCATGATCCGTATTGACCATGTAAGATCCGCCTAATTTACTCTGTTTCACGATTGTGTTGATTAGGTTCTAATTCATTATATTCATCCATTCTGTGTGATCCAAATAAATAAATTATGTTATAACACCTCTAAAGCTTTTTTCTGAGAAGTAAAGTTGAAGCTCAAATCATAAATTACCTAAAATTAGACTTTGCATTTAAAAAGTCATTAAAATTCTCTTCTAACCCTTTATTGTGTTACAACTTGAAAACATGAGTAGAAGCACAACAATTACATAAAATAACTATAGTCAAAAGTATCTAGAAAATGTACTAATTTAGCTTCTATTTCTCATGTGATCACAAGCCTAAATTAATTTTTCTTAGATTTGTTTTAGGAGGTTTGCTAGAAGAAAGCAATTCACCGCCTAAGAAATACTTATCGCTCACTACTTTTCCCCTACCATTCAATACCTTCAGTAGTAGTCCTTCAATTTAATAAAAAATGTTTTATTTCGATAAAAGAACTAAAGTTAGGTTGACTGTTTTTATTTTATTGCCGCTGGATTACATTAATATAATGAAATGTAAAAAACATTTATCAAGTAATAAAAAAATACCTAGAGATAAATAAGCCACCAATAAATTTGTTCTTATGCTTTTGAAGAGAGACTAGTAAACCGTGAAAATCTTCTTCCACTTCTGCTCACCCCCTCTTCCAGTAAATATTTATTTCTTGTGACGACGAATTTTTTTATTCCCTTTTCCACTTGACGTATCAAAGCATTCATAAGGCTTCTGATTCCCCTCTTTGATCTCTAAACTCTGTCAGCTCTACACCCCAGGATGGTTAGGGCGCGAATTTCTTTCATCTGACCACATGCAATAAGACATTTAATGTACCTTCAATCTGCCTCTCCGGTGTAAAAATCCTTTACACATAATATAATAAATGTTGAGTTTAAACATAAGTTTTCACAAAAATGATAAAACTAAAAAAAATCATGGTAATCAGTTATGTTTATACTGTAGTTTTTAATATTGAAATTGTCTTATATTGGGGAAGTTCTGGGCAGATATACAATTCTTAACCTCAAGAACGGTGGTAGAGGTCGGTAGTTTTCTTTTATCTCTCGAGCCAAATCCCCCGGCTAGTTAGCAACGAGATCTGTCCCAACTATGTTATCTTATACCCAACCGGTTGTAATCCATCCCAACTAGCAAGCACTTCTGAGATTTCTTCTACTCCGTCCGCAAAACCAGAGTGCAAAATAGATTACTCATTATGAAACAGAGTAGGTCTACAATCTTATCTCTATTGAATCAATATTGCAGCTTAAAGGCTTATTTTTTCTGTAATCTGGCAATTTCGAACTAAATTCTTGGATCATCAGTGATGAGAAAACACCGAATCAGAGCACATGTCTTGTTACTGTGACAAAAGAATTACTACAATATAACATGGAGTCAAAGTAAAAAATTGCCACAAATGTATAGCGTAATAACATGCATTACTTGTATGTTACTCGAGCAGATTAAAATAAAAGTTGATGAATTCATAATCCTCTATTTTGACGCCCAAACGTTAATTTTAATATGCTTCCTGCTGTCATTCATATGAATTCTATTTAAACTATATTCTGTAAGTTGTAATACGCTCTACGTACTCTTACAAGTCACATTTTAATAGTATAAATATTTAATACGTGTTCGCAGAAAAAACGTATTCTGTAATAAGTCGCTATTTTTTTAAAATTTTATTCGCTCAAGTAAGTAGCGATTACTTTTTTAATTGTATAATGAACATATTCATTATTTCAAGCACACCAGTGGCTATGTAAACAGAGTATGTAAGCACTTAAACCAAAGTAATTTAAATGTTTCTTGCTAAATAAATTCTTTTAGAGACTTCCAGTACGAACTCTTGATCTCCAAAATGCTCTTTACGGAGTGCATTTTACCTACCACATCTTTTCAAGTGCATTTAGGAAGGCCTGCGAGTAACTTTGATATGTTCCATATGTTTACTTGTGGTGTATGTGTGGTAGAGTCCATGTTTGCCAGTATCCACTTACATCCCTAAACATCTCTCCACGCCGCAAACAATCGCGAGACCGGTGGCGGTGGGAGGGTAAAGAGGGGGGGGGACTGGCGAGTCATTACGATTAAATCATCCCGCGACAACGATGTGTAAACTGAGTGTTTGTAATTTGATTCAACCCGTTCCTCCCTCCAGCACTTAGGTTGGAGTGGTTTAATTGAACAATCATTTCGCCCAGGGAAATTTCATGTTTGGGACAGTTCTGTTCTAGGGAATATTTGTTTGATCAACATTAATTTGAAAATGGTGGGAAAGGGTGCTGTATATTGTGATATACATACAAAGGAATCTTAATTTCAACACAGTATTTATAAATGATGTACTTTTTATTAACACAGAATACGATGGTTTAATTATTGATAAAGAAAGAAGACTACAAGCACACTACCTATTTTTGTTCACCCGTCATGCAACGTAAATTTACACTTGCAATTAAACTGAGTTTAGTGTTATTAATTAATCATTCATTCCGTAATGATATGTTTGAACTATGGAACATATCAAGAAATCTAGAATGAGAAGAAGGTAGGTGACCTCAACAAAAACAATAATAAATCGATGACGTTGAAGGTGTGGCACCTGATATATTCAAAACAAACCATTTTTCTGTCAATATAAACAACATGACGTCAAGGGTGCAGGACCGCTTCAATCAGCTGTTGGTGTCACCTCCCTTGGTTTGTTCTAGATATATTGAGAACATTATTATTTTTAGTTGTATCAGCTGTTGTCTAACCTTTGGTGATCATAATGAATAAAGCACCATAAACATAAATGTTATGGGCAACGATTGAACTACCCCTTAGGGAGACACAGTTATCACAGTTAGAAAGTCTGCACATTCATCTGGGAGTCATTTTTAAGAACGCCATTGGACATTGGAGTCCTATAGTTTGGAGGCCCAGCCAGGACCAGTATACCCCAACCCCAGACCATACAGTTGCCCTACCCTGGATTTCACCCCACCGTGCGTTTCGTCACAGTTCATCTCGCGCTGATCGGGTGCCGTGTGCGGTGTTCCAGTGACCCTGCCCTTGACCGAGACAAGGCCAGGCTGGCGCATTTGCACCATATCTGGCCGGTGGTGACCCACTCGGGAACCGGTCCCAGTCGCCGGTTACCCGCGCCGCCCACCGCCTCGTAACGTCCGCCGAGCCGCGCCGACCGAGCCGCCCCACTGTTCTTCTTCTCCCTTCCGGATTCTCGCACTGTTCCGGATTTTTGTATCGTGTGTGTGTTGTGTCGGATTTTTGTGTTGTGCTGTGTTGTGGATCGGATCGCTGTAAAAGACAGCGTAAGTTTATTAAAAAATATACTCTTTTTTAGAATTTGTGGTGTTCAACATTAAGATTAATACATACAAATTTAGTTCTAACATATTAGGGAATTTTATAATATTAGGTAATTTTATTTTGGATTCATTAAATCCTCTCACTATAATTGTATATTAATGCAATTGGCATACACATATTTTCTGACTGACGATTATTAAACTGCGGAAAAAGAATAATCAACTGTTGTAACGTCGGGTATACTTTTTTAGTACAAGACACAAGTTATAACACTGAACATGTAATCATTTTGATGGTTCGGCTACAAGTTCAAACGTTGTCAATGACCTCAATGACCACAGCTTATTGACGGATCCTATGGAATATAACACCGCAATCTCCTGAAAATTTCCATTATTTTTTTTCTCATTGCAAAACAATGTGTTGTTCAAATATGTTATACGTTTTGGTAGGGAACGACCAACAATACGTTATACTACAACAATAGCGGGCGGCAGGGCCGGAGGATGCGGTGTCGTGCAGCCAGGGGCAACACAGGGGCGGTTGTTGAGCCTCGCGTGACGCCTCCACGGCTCCTACATCACCATCGAACCTTCCGTCGCATGACGGATGCGACCTCCACCGGTAGACGCTGTACCCGACCATCGTATCGGCAGGACCGGAGGATGCGGTGTCGTGCAGCCAGGGGCAACACAGGGCGGTTGTTGAGCCTCGCGTGACGCCTCCACGGCTCCTACATCACCATCGAACCGTCCCTCGCATGACGGGGGCGACCTCCACCGGTAGACACTGTACCCGACCATCGTATCGGCAGGACCGGAGGATGCGGTGTCGTGCAGCCAGGGGCAACACAGGGGCGGTTGTTGAGCCTCGCGTGACGCCTCCACGGCTCCTACATCACCATCGAACCGTCCGTCGCATGACGGGGGCGACCTCCACCGGTAGACACTGTACCCGACCATCGTATCGGCAGGGCCGGAGGATGCGGTGTCGTGCGGCCAGGGGCAACACAGGGGCGGTTGTTGAGCCTCGCGTGACGCCTCCACGGCTCCTACATCACCATCGAACCGTCCGTCGCATAACGGAGGCGACCTCCACCGGTAGACACTGTACCCGACCATCGTATCGGCAGGACCGGAGGATGCGGTGCCGTGCAGCCAGGGGCAACACAGGGGCGGTTGTTGAGCCTCGCGTGACGCCTCCACGGCTCCCACAGCACCATCGAACCGTCCGTCGCATGACGGGGGCGACCTCCACCGGTAGACGCTGTACCCGACCATCGTATCGGCAGGACGGAGGATGCGGTGCCGTGCAGCCAGGGGCAACACAGGGGCGGTTGTTGAGCCTCGCGTGACGCCTCCACGGCTCCCACAGCACCATCGAACCGTCCGTCGCATGACGGGGGCGACCTCCACCGGTAGACACTGTACCCGACCATCGTATCGGCAGGACCGGAGGATGCGGTGTCGTGCAGCCAGGGGCAACACAGGGGCGGTTGTTGAGCCTCGCGTGACGCCTCCACGGCTCCCACAGCACCATCGAACCGTCCGTCGCATGACGGGGGCGACCTCCACCGGTAGACACTGTACCCGACCATCGTATCGGCAGGACCGGAGGATGCGGTGTCGTGCAGCCAGGGGCAACACAGGGGCGGTTGTTGAGCCTCGCGTGACGCCTCCACGGCTCCTACATCACCATCGAACCGTCCGTCGCATGACGGGGGCGACCTCCACCGGTAGACACTGTACCCGACCATCGTATCGGCAGGGACCGGAGGATGCGGTGTCGTGCAGCCAGGGGCAACACAGGGGCGGTTGTTGAGCCTCGCGTGACGCCTCCACGGCTCCTACATCACCATCGAACCGTCCGTCGCATGACGGAGGCGACCTCCACCAGTAGACGCTGTACCCGACCATCGTATCGGCAGGACCGGAGGATGCGGTGCCGTGCAGCCAGGGCAACACAGGGGCGGTTGTTGAGCCTCGCGTGACGCCTCCACGGCTCCCACAGCACCATCGAACCGTCCGTCGCATGACGGGGCGACCTCCACCGGTAGACCCCGCTGTTTTTGACTATTCGTCAACTTATGTGGCGAGACTCAAGAAATCTAAAATGAGAAGGAGGTAGGTGACATCAACAAAAACAATAAAATCAATGACGTCAAAGGTGCAGCACTTAAAATATCCAAAGCAAACCACTCATGTGTCAAGATAAACAACATCAGAGGTGCAGGACCGCTTCAAACAGCTGTTTGGTGTCACCTATCTTGGTTTGTTCTAGATACATTGGTGAGACTTATTGAGACATTGATGCCTCAATCTTGATCGGTTGCCAACTTATTAACATTACTGTTTCAAGCCAGTGTATGCGTTTATTTTACGTTTCGGTTAGAATCTTACTTTATTTACAATAATAATAAATAATCAGTAGGACAAGTTTTTGTAGGCACGTTCAAGTAAACGAATGTCCATGTAAATATTCTCAATTCACATGCAGAGCTACCGCGTAGGTTGATTCACATGCGGGGCTATTAACAAACAGTTTACGGAACCGAGTGTTTATGTGGCGTGGAGAATGCATTTATCAACCTGACACCTTCCTCCACTCACTCCCTCCCTCCGGGATCGTGTTTAATTCACATGACGTGAGGAGTTCACTCTATAATTTGGAGGGGAACAAGTAGGAAACTACCAAACAATTACGGTCTAACAAAAGCAATAGAGGAATATGTTAATTTTTAATTTTCGACTCCCTCGTCAATCAAATAAATCCTGTGCGCCTAAATTGGAATAATATGATTTATTCTAGATTTAATTTAGATACGAAACTCAGGATGTGGATATCAATAAACAAGTTGTTTATGTATTTACGTTTAAAGATGAAAGCAATAGTGTCATGGCCCATTGGCAGAGAAGCGTGGTGAATTTTAAACGGACAAACAAATCATAAAGTTGTACCTGATACTTTCTCGCCATATTTGTCGCATATTACGTACATATCTTTTGCCTTATAATAACTATAGTATGTAATCATTTTAATTGCTAATAACATATTCCCTCTCCAACACAAAATGTTTTCATTACTTGACGTTCAATGTGTATTATGTGTGTCTTAAATTTGTCTTTGCTACGTCTGTATTAAACCTTATCTTTATTAATTTTATATAATTAAGTCATACATTGGTAAACATGGTAATGAACAAACTCGCCCTATTAGTTCAAGAATTAAAAGCTAAACATACAATCAATTTGTTTATGAAGCAAAACAGGTTCTCATTAATAGATTGCATTTTATCATCGTCAGTACCGGGTTGACTGAGCTTTGTTCGTTGGTTTTAATTTACTTTTGTTACAGTACAGGCTGTTTACATGAACAACCACTATAGCCTTTCAACACTAACAGTCGTTTCAAAACTAATGTCTAAAAGGAGTGTTCTTTTATTTTAATTAGCCTATCCTTGTTTAATAAAATTACAACCCAAAAGATCAATGTTTAAAGATTTTAATTTTCAAACTCTTTTGATGAAAAATACTTTTCTTAGGGTACAAGGTGTTTCTTAACTAATTTTTCGGCCAAAATACTCTTAAATAAAAATTTTGAACTTAATCAACCAGCTAGATTTTGAGATCAAATATATCGCGCTACAGGCATTCGTCATATTATAGTATCGGATTGAAGCTGAAATGCACGGTCTCTAGATGGGCCTATCAGTAAAATAGGGCACATTGAAGGTTTATGTCATTTTTTTTATGTCTGAGATGTCTAAAAGTTTGCAAATTAATATAATTACAAGTACAACCTAAATAAATAATTTAATATCAAACGTATTTTAAGTGGTCTTCCAATTCTACTGTGCAACCTATGATAAAAAGTTGTCGTACTTTCTTACCATAACCTAAAATAAGACGAATTTCTTATTAAGGTGAAAGAAATGGAAGAGTGTTGGGACAGAGTTTCGGTGTAAATCTATAAAGAGGACAAATGCAGCGTTTCAGGGGCTGTCTCGCCGACTGACAGGATCATTCTTTCCCGTCGGCGTCCCCAGCTCAGCTCCTAGACAGTAGACAGCCCGAGCCGAGCCGGTCTCTGGATACTCTGATTGATCAAAGTAGAGCTGTTGTTCTTCTTCGATAAACGTTATTCGGTCTCCTTCTACTATTTTATGTTGCTTCTTCTAGCAGTTGCATCGTCATGTAGCTCCTGAATGTCTCTCGCGCTATTTCGTGCACAAGGAAAACACAAAATTCGCATGTTTATCTTAGTTGATTGTATAAGGCAACCCCGTGCACCTATTATGACACAAAATACCGTACTTAATACTTCGTTTTAGCAGATTTTTTCCCTAATTGCAATAATTGTCACAGAACTTTTTTCCTTCCTTTGTAAATTTCAAAGCGATTTAGATATCCTTGCCGTCAAAGGTCAGCAGTATTATTTGCCATATTTAGATCTAATGCATTATAAATTGTAGGGTGAACGAGCATAGAGCTACGCAAGCATTAGGTGAGCACAAATGACGCCATCTACTTTCACTTCAGTATTGGTAACGACATTGTATGGTTTACAGATGTTATCAATGTTGTATTGCAAACAGCCTCAATGTATCTGTGTCGTCACCGTACCATTTTACTTTACCATAAATAATTTCATTCCCCTCATTTAATTGGTAAAATAATGCTTCAGTCTCGGTCAGCACGTACCTATGCGCTAAGGAATTAATTGTGTGGTTAAAAAACAACCCCAAAAATATTTATTTCTGATTACAAAAATGTTTATTTCTGACTACAAAAATGTTTATTTCTGACTACAAAAATGTTTATTCCTGACAAAAAAATGTTTATTTCTGACTACAAAAACGATTATATCTGACTACAAAAATGTTTATTTCTTCATTGAAACGCATCCTACATCAATTTTATGCCTTTCCCATTGACCAAATCGATACTTACATCAAAGTTAAGGTGATTAAAACCTTAAAATTGCCGTTCTCGTATTTTATGACAATTCGATTTACTTCTCAATCTCATTAAATATAGGTCTGTTTCTTTACCAATTCAAAAAAATGTTACGTTGGAAAGTTGGTAGTATCACTAAATTGAAAGGCCTATTGCAGAACTATTTCATAAAACCATAGAAAATACCCCTTTTGTAGAACTGTTTCAATTGGACACTCTTACTTTGCACGATGTTTTCCGTGACCTCAGTACAGTATATTACAACATCTTATGGGGTGGTCTAGAAATTAACTATATTTTCCTATTTTAAAACTAATCTACTATATATTTGTCAAATACCACTGACTCACGTATCAACGCACAGCCTAAACTACTAGACCTAGAACCTTGAAATTTTGTATGGACGTTCCTTTTAGGGTGTAGGCATCCACTAAGAAACGGTTTTTGAAAATTCCCAATGGGCGCCGCCCTACAGAGGGTCAAAGTTCGTGTGGAGTTCGAGTAGGGAGAATAATTTGTTTTGATTTTTTGTTTACATTATCGCAGATGATAACTAGGTAAGATGAAAGCAGTTGTCTGCTATTTAATTTCGTCAACAGCTGTTGGCACATACTTTATTTACTTTTAGAGTAAAAAATAAGTTTTAAGGTTATGTTGGATCGTAAACATGATTCGGAAAGTTTTTTGAACTAATTTGAAGCTTATCTACGGTCATGGCGGACGTAGAATTTCTCGAAATAAACGGCATTAGTAGTGTGGTTTTGCCGGTGCTGGGACAAGTCAAGGTCATGCGGTTCGAACTGGCAGGTGTGGGTAGTAATTGGGGGGTGGGGGTGACAGTGATGGATGGGTTTGGGAAGTGCGTCAAGGTCATTCGGAGGGAGTTTTAAAAAAGTGGGAGCCGCAGGGGCTCGGTGGGGATGGGGTGGGGCGGCGCCGGGCCGCGGGAGGTTTTCGTTTATTTTTAAAATTAAATCAAAGTCGTGTTCTTGTGCAGAGAGGTGTTGGAGTGTCGTCCACCGGTGAGGGAGTGGTAGACGCCGAAGGTGGTGGCGAAGAGAAGGTAGACGCACAACATGCACAGTACGCATTTGAACAGTTGCAGCAGGCGAACCATCCCTTGTTGATTTTCCGTTTCCAATTGCAGCCTGTTGATCTCTAGTTTGAGTCTGTCCTCTTCCAATAGTGTTTGAAGTGAAAAATCATCCATCATGTTTGTGTGCTTGTTTTAATTTCTGTTGGGGAAATGGGAGCGGTGTTGACGGTCGGAAAGTTGGCGATGAAATGAGAAACGAAGATGAGGACAGGGCATATTTACTGGAAAGTGGTGGGGGGTTAAGAAAAAACAGTTGTGTGTCCGATCAAACGTCATCGTCAGCTGTTGGTGTATGTTTGAATGATGCAGGAGTGAGTTCTAGCAAACCATCTTCATCTTCACTCTTAACTCTATCGCATGTTGGACAACCGTAAGCAAGTTCCAAATTCATAGTGATGCAGTGGAATTTGTCTATAATATCTTCTAAAGTTTCCATTATATCTTTTAAATCATGTCTTGTTCTAATTATAAAAGTAGATTTCATTAGTGCTAGCGGATCGTTGTTCATCGTACGGGAGTCGGGAAACAAATGGCGAGCGTCAGTCAGCGGCTCGCTTATATGCGGGCAAGGGCGGTGGAGGGGGAAGTGGAGGGGTGGTGGCGTGGTGGGGGAAGGGTGATATACCCCCATGCGAACCGTTGGCCAGCGCATTTCGCAGCGAAATGCCGCTCGGGTAGGTAGTAGGAGGTGTACTAAGATAAGCATTAGTTGTATTTTTAAGTTAGGAATACTAATAATGTTTGTAAATTAAATATTAAATATTAAATTTATATTTAAGCAGAGCTTGCATTTCTTGTTCCTCGTCGTTTAATTCAACAATTTTAACACCATTAGTTGTCTGTTCCTCTTCCTCTGCACTTTGCGACGATGAAGACATGGAGGTGCCAGAAGAAGATGATGAGGATGAAAATATTTTGGTAGGATTGACGTATTGCACTGTGATGTTGATCCATCTTAAAGGATAGCTATCAATGAGTGTGAGTAAGTTTTGGAATAGTTCTTCCATCTCTTCTCTGTCGGTAATTAAATGTTGAAAGGAAATGAATTTATCATCCATGTTGTTGTCAGTGCGAGTAATGAAATAAGAATGAGAAGCGTATCGAATGATCCGTAGAATATATGTTGTAAAAAATAAGTGGTGGGGGTAATCTCAAGGTCAATCAAATGGAGTTTTAAAAAAGGGCTGCAGTCAGTGACTACAGCTATACATCTGAAGCTTCAACAGGATCAGTAGACCAATCTGATCTGTACTTGCACGCACTTATGATACATGTACAAAAGTCGTCTTTATAATATGCATTGCACTCTCGACAATTGACAAGTTTTTCCGGATGAAATTTGATACACCTCTGGGGACAGCAAGTGTGAAAGTATCGTGATTTATAAATCTTGATGGTTCGCAATTCCGGTGGTGGTAGTTGCTTTGTCTTGCATTTGCAGTAACAGGATCCAAAGAATTCACACTTTGTACAAGCTAATCCGTCTACCATCCATCTTCCTAAATCGGTGCATTTTTGTTCACAACAGTACGCGGTGCGTCCTCGTTTTTCTTCTCTTCCATGTTGGCGCTTCTAAGTGTTGGCAAGAAATGAAGTTGTATAGTGTAGGATAGCGTGTTTTATAGACTAGGAAAAGTGGTGGGGGTAATCTCAAGGTCATCCAAATGGAGTTTTAAAAAAGATCATCTTACAAGTGTAAGATGTATTTATTTAAGATACTGAGTTTTCATCTTCATTTTCTTTCTTTACATCTTGTTTGTATTTTGCTTTTTCTTCTTTAGCCATGGCGATGAGATCTTCAGTGGAGAGTGGATGTACTTCAGGAAATTTTAGAATTAATTTTGGTTGGAATCCCTCTTTAGTCAATACTTGAAGATCGGACGTCATTTGTTCTACACTTTGATAGTCTTTTCCGTAGATTTTTCCATTGAATTCAATCATCATTCTGTACAACATGGTATTAGTAGTTGTTTTCGCTGCGTCAGTTGGAGAGCAAATGATGATTCTGTTAGGTTACACGGTCCTTTTATAGATGCTATAGCGACCACTTGATATTATTTAACATTAGTAATATTTCTGGAACTTAACATTACTTTGAGTAGATGGTGTTGTAGTTGAAGGTTGTGTGGAAACGAATACTTCTTCGTTGCAGAACTTCTGTTTAGGAAACATCCTCAAGTTGTTAGCGTAAACATCAATATTTAAACGATAACCACCGGCAAGTAACACTCGCAGTTCATTAGTAAAATCGTCGAGTTCTTCAAAAGTTGTAATGGTGGTGGTATCATATGATGCACACTTAACCTTAAGAGACATGTTGTTATTGGTAATAACTGGAGAGCCAACAGAGATGTGTACAGCACGAAAGGTAGTCGTAGACTGATGAGATCCTCAAGAAAATTACGGCCTTTATATACCCTCGAAACTAGGTCAAGGTCATCCAAACGTGTTTTTAAAAAAAGCAACATATCGAAAGTGCAGAAACACTATCGATATGTTGCCTTTTCTTATTTTTTTTTTCATTTTTATTTTTTATTTATTTAGAATCAGTTACACACATGTACAACAGTATATATAAACTACAGACTAGTTGCTAGTAGGCATAACATGAAGTGTAAGTTCAGTAGAGTTGGTTCCACTAGGACCGTGGGATGCCAAATAGAGTGCGCCGGGGTGAATCAGTCGTAAATCTTCATTCTGCAGCAGTTGAACGAAGCGTTTGGGAAGAAATACTTGAAATTTCGGTTCATCACCAGGTGTGTAGGGTGCTTCACTCAATGTGCAATTGATGGCGTCTCCAACTGATGTTTCCATCTTCTTAATAGTGTGAATAATGTAATGTTTTTCTTCTTTCAATTCTGAACATTTCTTAGTCGGTAGTATTGTAGATTTAGAATGTTTGTTGAATTGATCAACAAGCGACTGTAGAAAAGTTTGCGATGCCATTATTTTTTCTTACTATTGTTCGTCTTCTTCTTCTTGTGCTTGCGCGTCAGAGGTGTTGACTCCTCGGAGGTTAGAGTAATACTCATGCATTGTCATAGTGCCGCTCTCGCTTTTATACCCATCGCTTCCCCCACCACTTTGCTGGAGATAGACATTCAAACGATATGCGTTCTTTAAAGCACATTGAGACTGCCGATGTTTAAAGTTTTTAGATGCAATACAGATGTTAGCAAAGTAGCAATAAAAATCTTTCTCCATTTGCACATTTATCACTTCATGGTTTGTATATGCTTGTATCCAATTTGCTTTTTCCAATCCTCTTGTAAAAATAGTTTTGAACTCTTTGCAGAAATGATTCATAATGTGTGGCATCATATTGTAGGTTATAAAACCTTCATCCCATGTTAGATTATGAAAATGTTTCATCAACCATTTGTTTGTTACTTTAGCTTTGGTTGTTAATCTGTTGAACGGCAAAGGAGGCATGAATAAAAAATGATAAACAACAGATGTTATCATATCTAGTACCACTAACTCTTTAATTATAAAATTTCCATCATTACCACGGAATGCCTGAAACTCTATGATACCTCGCTTTACTTCCATTATTTCCGTCTTCTTAGAGAATGAAACTCGTTTATCCATGATGACGTTCAGTAGACAACTGGTATGTCAATGCGGATTGACAGCCTTTTATACTCCAACATTCTTCTTCTTCTTACTTAAAATATTCTTTGTCTGTTTAATTTGTTGTTGATTGTTGATTGTTGAAACGTGATTCGTTTTCCTTGTTTTCTTGCTTTTTTTCTTCATCTAAATTAAAGTTGGTTTGATTGTGGTGTAACTGTCTCCACATCTCTACTTCATGCGGGATCCTATTGAAGATTGAAGTATCTAGTGGACCGTATAGGATTGGAACATATGGTTGTCTATCCAATGCATCAGTTAAATAATCTTTGATAATTGTACTTGAGAATATTAGCTGTTTTAAATATCTTGTTGTAGGACCAGTAGCACAAGTTAAAGCGTAAAACTCTTCTTTTGTCAAATGTATTTTTATATTATATTTAGTTAAATCTCTAAATCGAACTAGTTGTTGACCACGTTGTTTAACAATATCGATTTCAATATTTGATTCGAACAAACCTAGTTTTGTTTTTCTTCCAAACGTATTGTTACTCAAATAGCATTCCAAAAGATGTATATGTTTCATAAAAGATTCCCAAGAAGATTCAGTGAAGGTTACCATTTTAGATCCGTGATTCAAAATAACAGTTGGAGAGTAATCCAATGATTTCATTACTCCAGCAGACACAGTCTTTGTCATACAAGAAGAAATAGGATAAAATATTCTAAGAAATACCTCCATTAAGATGTTGGTAGAAATGTTATCTTCAATTTTCCTTTTCTTCGTTTCTTTTTCAACTTCCTCTTCGTCTGTCTTCTTATGTTTAAACTTGAGGAACTCTTCCATTTCCTGTTCAACTTGTCTTTCTATATCCAAACTATTGTCAGCCATAAGAGGAGTAGTTTCTTCATTAGCACTTGATGTAGTAGAACTCATCTTGCGGACGATGTTACCCATACGACAATCAAAGATGAAATGAATTTCCAGCTCTTCTTTCTCGCTTTTATACTCGCAGACGACCTAGATATTGTTGATCTTTTGTAAAAACCTCACAAATCGTGCAGATGTTGTATTAATCCTTTTTAAAGTACATTCTTCACAATTCCTGTCAGCGGTGTGTAAGTAACTATTTTGTCATGTAGAATTAAACAGTATGCTGAAGTTCCATCTGGTATTTTATCTTCAAATTCCATTTCAATTTTTATATCTACACTTGAAGATTTCACAGATTCATTTTGTTTTGAACAATCGATTACAACAATTGGAGCTTTTGAATAAAATTGTTCTAGTGATAGTAGTGGTGTATTTGTCTTACCATAATATGACGATTGAAATCTTGCATACATGTCATATAGAATAGAATAACGTTTCTTGTCAAATGAAACATTTAAACTGTCATATGGAAAGAACTGAGAGTTTAGAAAAACTTTGCAATTCTTTATCTTGCAATGGTCAAATTGACCAGCGTGCGCAGTTATAACATCTTTTCGTTTAGTCTGAAAACCGACTATTATGTACCTTGCTCGTTCTAAATAAGTAGAGGTTTTAACAGTCCATGTTTGTCTTTCTGTTTGAGGCAATATGGGGTATTCATGAAATTCCCAACTTCTAAATGGTATTACAATATCACGGTCAGATTTTAATTTTTTCAATAATAATACTCGATGTTCATCCGCCAATCTGACATGTGGTACTCTCCATACAACTTTATCCAATTGAAGTTGCCATTCCAAATCGGCATCTTTTGTTCCACTTGGCGCTTGTATTACATCCTTATTCGTTGAAGATCTGAGCAGTACCAGTTCTTGCTTTACATTTATTATTATTCTCTTGTAATCTTCTGCGAATCCCAAAAGCAATCGTAAAGGCACATTAAAATCAAAGTAACCTTTCGAATTAGGAGTAATAGTGTCTTTATCAGGAGTCACCCATCCAGCCGAGATTAAAGAATTCTTTTCATGGGGTGTTATTGAAGTCAATCCTTTCAAAGTTGTTGATATACCAACTTTTTTTGTTGAATCAACTGTTACTCCAGATATCTCATATCTAATTTCATCAAACAGATATGCCATAGGGTTATTTATAAAAGGAACTGTTGAACCAGATTTTCCATCCAATGTTGTTACTCTTCCTTCGATATATAAATAACTTTCACATGGTAATGTGTAGATATCTTGTTGTTGAATGGGAATCCTTATTTCATCATTATTATTTAATTTTGATGAAGTGTAAGGGTTGTGAGTGTGATATTCCTTCTCCCATAGGGTTTCGTCGAATGTCGGTCCTTGCGCTATATCCAGTATATCCATGGTTGGCAAGTTTTAGCCCGATCTTCTGTAAGAAGCGTATGTTGTCCGGTGTTAACTCGTCGAATGTTGAGGAGCTACTGAGCTCCCGACTCTTCCGTTGTGGTTTAAATGATAATCCCATGTTGACTTTATGTTGCCGCTCTGATATGTAACCGTATAGTTATTGTTTCTCCTCTAAAGTCAACACTAATGCCGTCTTGATCCAATATATTCAGTACGATGTCTGAAATGAAACTGGTGTTTAACGGTAGGTATATCAGGTTTTGTGGCTTCTCAACTATTTTAAAACCAGGAGCTACTGTGGGGTAAAATGTATGTAATATGTGTTGATTTACTCCATCTCTATATGATCCGTGTATAATATTACACGTTACATCAATACTGTTCACCTTTAATATTGTTACTGTTGTATCGCCAGTATAATCATTTCCAGGAGCTAAAATTCCTTTCTTCTTTGAAAATCCGAGCAAATTGCCGATTGAGTGGTCTAAGCTAAAATCTATATAATACTTTGAAGTTATTTCTGCTTTTAATGTATTATTATTACCTTTTATAGAAATATTTTCTTCTCCAAGTTTCTTTTGTAATACTTGGTTTATATCGTCTATTTCATATGCTCCTGTAGATAATGGAATTATTTTCAATTGTGAATAATTTCCTTTTTCATCTTTACTCTTATAATAATGTAGTAAATTATTTTTTCCTTCTGTAACATTGGGAATTGAATTGTACGTAGTCAAATCCAATAATGCTGCTTCCCATAGTTTGTCCGTAGATAAACGTAACGCTGGGAAAAGTGTACTTTTCAATGTTGACGAATTTCCACTCAGCGACACTGTATACGATGACATCTTAAAGCTGACTGACGCTCTTCGCTAGGAACTCCAAACATAAATGTCCGCATATTTCCGTATTGCTAGGTTGCTCTCTTTTGTAGTTGTAGAATATATTATTGCAGTTCCGAAATAATGTTGAAGTTCTTTTGGTGGCGGTAAATTTCCAAAACTATCAAAGTAGTAAACATTTTTTCCAAGTTTTTTATAACATACCCAATGAGTACCTGGTCCATAATTAGAGTCTAAATTTACTATTCCAGTTTCATTTTTCCACACTCTATTTGGTAATGTATCTTTCATAAAAACTCCTCTGAAGAATGGTATTCTTAAACATTTCACATATTTTGACAATTGATAGTTTGTTAATGCTTTATTTGGAATTATCAATTTATTTTTCTCATTTAATACACACGGTATGGTCTTAAGTAAAGACCCGATCCGTTTTTTACCATTGACCATATGGATGTTTTCTTGACTTTCCTTTTAGGGTTAGTGCGACGTCTTCTTTTGATGTTCCCGCCTCTTTTTGCAGCTTCTTTACTAGGTTTTCTCCCGCGTCGTCTTCCACCACCAAACTTAGCTTTCGTCTTCATGGCTGTTGTCACTGCCCAAGCTGCTGCTTTTTCCGCAATACTGGCGTCACTTGATTTAACCCTTTGCCAAGCTTTTTCCGCTAGCGCTCTATCCGCTATTGATCTATTTGTTGAATCTGCAAACTTGGAATACGCTATATCGTGTTCTTTGCAGGCTTGATCCAATTTATTAATTCCAGGATCTCCTCTTGCTAAACGTTTTGCCAACTTAGTTCCAGGTCCACAATATTGATAACCTCCGGGCAGATGAAATTCGTATGGTAGAGCGTCTATTGCTCGATTTAGAACAGCACCAACAGGAATCCGTCTTAGCAGGGATAACGCAGCTGATGTTATACCACGTCCTTTCTTGCCGCTGTCTTGACGACGACTGAGCGTTGCGGTCTTCATTATGTCGTCTTATATAACCAGCGTGTTTACTCCACGAGCTGCTTTACATAAATGAATAACTCATGCACAATTTTTATATTTAAATACTTAATTATTCAAATTAATTATATACTGATTTATAATTTTATTTTTAATCCAAGCTTCTCGTTCATCGGGTTGAATCATCACATGACTCGTTGTACTAGCTATATGATTGTGGGTATCAATAATTAAATTGCCTACTAATTTTATTAAACAATCTAAAGTTACAGCATCTTTCGGATGTTGAGGATCATGTAACTGCATAATACGTTTATCATTACACGTGTAAGCGGTTGAATCACTTTTTGATGTTGTTATAACTTGTCCAATAGTAGCAGCATCATTGAAATCTTCACCTGGTGAAACATTAATTATTTTCTTCATTTTAGCATCAAATTGGTTCCATTGCGTTCATTCCAAGTTATTGTTTGTTTCACTGTAACACAATCATTTTCTTCATAACCAGGTATAATATTTTTTATTCTTCTATTATGACCTTCATATGTACCTAATAAAGGACCGCCCGCAATTAATGTTTGTGCCATTAAAGGTACATCCGAACTTTTTTCACCAAATCTTCCATTTGTTATTCTTTTACCTCCCGCATCCCATTTATCATTACTTCCTTGCATTAAATCAAACCTTTACATTTCCATGTATAAATGTATCTCCTCGCTTTAGCACGGCATCTTCATGTTTTACAAAATTCGATGTTCCCCCTTTTTAATTCTTTAGATAATTGTTCCATAGTAACAGCGTCTTTTGGTTGAGAACCGAACTTTACATTTGACAACGCTTTTCCATGACAATCAATTTCATCAGCATCTTGTAAAATACAGTTGTCCTTGATGTATTTCAGGTTTACAGCATCCCCGTCTTCCTTTGGGTACCCAATGTCATTTATAATAAATTTATAAAAAGAAAATCCGCGTTGAGTCTTTTCTGGTATTATAGAATGTAAATATTCTTTATTAACTGAATCTTTATCATTTTTTGGATTTGCCACGTTGGTTATTCTATGATTCCCAGCATCATATGTCTGTCCATCTTTTAAATTATTACCCCATTGCAATTTTAAAGTATTTAAAAGTTCAGATGATAAATACTCTTTAGTAATTGCATCAGAACTGTCAGTTGGTTTACCAACATTAATTATTCTATGTGATTTAACATCGTAAGTATTCTTGTCTAATTTCAATAATGTTGAAGTAGCCTCTTTTACTGTCTTTAAATTCACTCCATCAGTATCATCTTCTGGGTCTTTAACAAATTTTAAACGTTTGTTACTCATATCATAGTCACCTTCAGGTGTTTGCGGCAATCCACTTCTTTTTCTGTTTTCTCCTCCTTGTACTCCTAGCCCGGAGTACCGTCCGAACTTGTCGACGCTCATGATTGAACTGATCCACTGTATACTCACAGCTCTCTTATATATCCATGATGATTTATACAACTATTCCACGATTTCGAAGTTCGTCAACTAAAGCCACCCATTCATTATTTAAACCTGTATGACCAGCTTCCATGGCTTCATGTAATAGTCTCATTCTATCAACCAATTTGTTTATATCATTATAATAAATCACATTTGTATTATATAGGTTTTTCATTAAACCTTTACCAGATGTTGGAGTTTCTCCTTTTTTCTTTTTACCATATTCATCAACAAGTGATAAGTCCATAAGTGATAATGACTTCCTCTTAAGCGTTTTTTCACAGCAGGTGCAGTTCGTAATGTTGGTAGTTTTTTCAGGGGAAACAATCTTTTTAGTACAACTGTATATTTAGTTGCGCGTGTTCTATTTATCATTGAATCTTTGGAGTAATTCTTCTTAATGAGCATTAGTATTTTGCAAAATTTCTTTAAAAGTATTTAAATCTTGAAGCGTATATCTTATAGGTATATTTTTGAAAATCAGTTCAAATAATCCTTTTGTTCCTTTATATTTATGCTCACCAATAACAATATCATCATCTTCAGTCAAATGTACTTTTGAATCTCCTATTTTTAATTCATTTCCATCAATTCTCGCACCATATACATGTGACTTGTGTAATTTTGGGTTATTTTTTTTTTCATGTAACATTTTCATGATATACTTTCTTCCAAGAGGTCCTTGTTGCAATATATCACTACTTAATTTTGTAGATTTGGAATTGATTGCTCTGCTTCAGGTATATGTTGTTCTTGTTCTTCTTCTTTTTCAACATTTATTTCTGGTTCTTCTTGTCTTGTTTCTTCTTCTTCTTTTTGAGAAACTTCACTATCACTTGTGTAAGAATCATCATCATCTTCTTCCTTTTTCAAACTCTTTACTTCAAATTTAGAAACAGGTAGCAAAACATCTCCTTCATAATGAGGTTTACCAATAGTTTCTGTTATCTGTTTTAAAGGTTCTGTAATAGGCTTAAATGTAGTCTCCAGGAATTATTCTCTTTCATTCAAACCCATTCTTAATGCTCGATTTTTAAGTCTAATCAAGTCACTCAGTGATTTTATTTCTTTTAATAGTTTTTCTTGGTTCACCATGTTTACGCTGTGAAGACCAATCTATTACTAAATGTATCATCAATCGTTCAATGGATTAATACAAATTTATCCAACCCTATACGATATCTTCCATTTTTTATAGCTTCTTCTTTCATAATAACAAGAAATCCATATTTTTCAGCCCATGCTTTGCCACACATTTCTTTAAATTTATCAAATGACATGTCTGCATTTACATGATCATTATATATGTGCTTTAAATTTGTTTCATCCTGCTTGAAGATAATAAGTAGATTTGCATTATCTCTTATTAATTGTTTTGGAATTTTACTGTAAGTTTGACCAATATAAATGCTATCAATATTGTAATGTCTTCCCATGGCGAAATAACTTCTAATAGTGTCGTGATTTTCACAAGATACATCATCAAATATAAATATAGAAAATGGTTTAGCCTCGTTTGGCTCCATTATAGTTTCACTAGCATTAAACTTGTAAAAATTAACTTCAGGCACACTTGCGAGTACCTTATCCAATAATTGGTATTTGGGTTGTTGCAAAGATTTGGAAAAGATGTAAATGTTGTTGAAACGTAATCCTTTAGGATTTGTTATTAAATTAAAAACCACATTCGTCTTTCCACAATTTGACGGTCCAGTTATTAAACATCTTATTGTGTTTGGCAGTAGTTCACCATGTTTTCCATGATTTAACTTGTCGTTGTCAACTGTTAATTCATCAATATTATTAATAAAAAAATCGATCCTTTTGTTGCACAATCTCCATCTTGTGTAAAGGTTAAACACGTAATGAGTTCACAAATTACTACACCAAGTCTTTTGTAGGGATCCAAGAGTCTTCACTTTTATCAAATCCCAACCAACGTACTTTAACCTTATCCTTTTTTCTTTGTAAAATTTTTCAACAAGATATACATCGCCGACTGATGATTTTAACAACTCGTGTCCGTAGAATCCACCTTCGAGTAATTCACCCTTGTTGTCCTTTAAGATGTAAGTTTCAGGTATTGTTGGTTGTACTTTATAGATTGTAAACACTTCATTAGTCCAGTTTGGCAGATATCTTTTACTAAATACTCCTTTGTACTTACTTATACGAACTTTATCATCAACTTTAAATGTTTTAGGCTGCATTTTTTCACGTTTAGGAGTTGTATTATTCCTAATACGTTTTTAATACCATCTTAGCATTACCGCTATTTACTTGGTTAGGCTTCATACCAATGGTTCGATGATACTTGTTGTTATATTCTTTTATAAGTTGCGGTAAGATATCATACCAAACATATGATCCTCGTTTGGAAAATGTTTTATACATTGCTCCTTTTAATGTTCTATTGAATCTTTCTATTATTGAAGCTTTAACTTCAGAATTTGTAGAGTAATGATTTATTTTATACTTCTTCATTAAAGCTGCAAAGTCTTTGTGAAAATACTCTTTCCCATCATCAGTTTGTAGATGTTTGATGTTGAATTTATTTCTTTGTATAGCCGTTTCCATAGCTTTCGTAACACTTTTACCAGTCTTGTCCTTTAGCGGTAAGGCATCAGCCACTTTAGTAAAAACAGTCTATAATCGCTAAAATGTATTTGAATCCTTTATTCAACTTACTATGTGGTATCATTTCAATGAGATCGGCTTGGAAAAGATCATTCATTCCTTTTATAACTGTTCTTCTTCTAGGAAATTTTCTTCTTGCTGGCTTATGAAGTTCGTTTACAATTTTATTTTTAAGTCTTCCATCTTCAGTTGTGTCTTCCACATCGCTTGTAAAGGTACTGATCTCTAGAATGGTTTATCCTCTTTTATATACGGTTAGGATATAGGTCAAGGCCATTTTACGTTGGTGTAAAAAAGAGGGAAAATGACATTGGGCTTGTCATGTCCCCTCTTCTTTACGAAAGGAAAAAAGGAAGAAGGTAAAGGACGAAGAAAAGGTTTACTGATCAATAGGGATTAGGGAATAGTGGCCGAATGGCAATGTGTTGATGTTATTTTCAAGAATGTGGCGTTTATCATCCTTATAACTTAATGCCCACTTTGTTTGCTTTACACTATACAGTATATGGTTGTAGCTTCTGATGGTGTTGAATGTTGCGGTTGTTTCCACATTTTCAAATAAACATCTTTTATAATGTACAAACTGCACTTTCTTCTTTAGATATGAAGTCTTGATGCCTTTGCTTTCTTCACCACTTGATGTTCATCCTTTTCACTGATGTACAGTTGGAATGAGTACAGTTTGGACATTAAAGCGACAACTTCTTCCATTGGTACACCATTTGTTTCGTCTTTAAACTTGCCTAACACCTTTTTATTTCTATTGTAGTCATAGTTGGGATGATCTTTAGGATAATCTGAAAAGTCAAAGTCAGTAGTATATACAAAAGTACGTAGATCTTCATACATGTCTTCTGTTCTTATCCAATAAATGAAAGCATCTGTATCCATATATGCTATCCCGATGTTTTCTCTTCCATAAAACTTCACCATCTTGTTGTAATGAAAGTCATACATGTGGGTTTTAGAAATATCCAAGATAGACATTCCCACATATAGAGGACGATCCATTGTAACTGAGATTTTGGTCCATTGTAACAGCTACAAGATTCTCGTTAATAATTACACTTGTTCCAAAGTTTGGTTTTTGTACTAATTTTTGCAATTTCGCCGGATCGCTAACTAATTTTACATCTTTATGTTTTCTTTTGTTTTCCAATGTTTTGCCAAATATTGAATTATTCATTAATTTGAAAAAGTCCTTTTGAAAAGCGGATGTTGCTGCACTCCTTCTTTTTGTGTTGTTGTCGATGTATGGTTTTAACCAACAAGATTGATTGAATTGTATTGCTCTATTGATTCTTATTATTTTTAATCCCATTTCTATTGCTTGCTGTATTGTCCAATAATGAGCTGCATATCTCGACTTGTTGGTTAACGTCATCATTAATTTGGGCCATCTACCAGTTGGAGATATTTCCGTCTTTGGCAATAGTGGTAAATCATAGTGGTGATCATGCAGCTGTTCAGGATATTCAAAGTCGACGTCCAAAATGTATCCAGTATCTCCGTATTTGGGTATGTCCATTATATTGCCGATCGAATCAGGGTTCGCCCACTTAAAATTACCATATGGAAGAGGATTTGACATAGCCCATCCATATAGGTTATTTGCGTCAAAATAACCTAAGAATGTTGTTGGTTGTGATGTATCAAAGTTTGGGAGATATTTGTTGTTAGCTTTTACATGTCTGGTTACACTTTGCGTCAATCCTCCACGAACACCTGACTCTATCATCAAAACCATATCTATATCTGTAATAAGTTCAAGTCTACAGTTTGTTTCTTTCAACATAGCTTGCCATGCTAGTCCAGGCGATGTATAAGAATGAAGTGGGTCCAATCCATATGCTTCAAAACAGGTATCTCTAAATTCTTCCATTATATCACAAAGTAAAGTCACATCTAATTTCACATAAAAGTCGGAATATTCTCCCAATGTTGTCATTCCTAGTTCATTCCACACTTTACAAGCATGTTGATAGTCCTCTTCACTGATGTCCTCTTCATACAACTTACTCTTGAAGGCTTCTCTTGGCGGAAGTGATGTTTCTTCAAATTTTTCCAAACAATCGATGTAATCATAGGGAAAAACACCTTTGCGGAGAACCAAATCCAATTTATCTCTACTTACAATCTTCATTGTTTCTATAAAATTTTCTTTTTTCAAGTTTTCAGTGAGTTTACTTAAGCTAGATGACATAAAACGGTAAGAGTCCAGAAAACGTAACTTCATATTTCCAACCGTTTTACTAAAACTAATAAACTTTTCAGTGGTTTCCGCTATCACATCAATTTTTCCATCATCTCGTCCCAATTCTGGTATAATAAAATGTGAATCATAACCACTTAGGTTATGCAAAATTACGGGTATGAAGTTGCGAATTTGATAGTTAATATTACATCTGTTACATGCGGGCGCCTCTATAATATCCTGTTAGATGGTCGTGATCACGTACCTTGTGATTTTCCATAGTATATTCATTTTTACATAAATAAATAACAATTGGTTGAATTTTCATATTGAAATCTCTTCTTCTTCATCCATGGGTATCATTGGTACAATATCACTGTACATTCTTTGTACATTTTCTGCTATGGCATATAAGCGGTCAAGAAATATTTTTGAAGCACTTTCCCCACGAATATGACAGGTTTTTATGTTAGATCATATTTATTTAAATGATCTTCTGACAGTGTAGATTTAATCAATAACAAAAACTGTTAGGATCATGTACTTGATACTTAACACTTTTCTTGGCTTCATCATTATTATTTTCAATAGGAACAAGTGTAGATTCAAAATCTGCATAAACAACGATAGGGATACGGCACTGATGAGATATCTTCTCAAATTTTAGCTCAGCCCTTATCTGGTGATGGTAACATTATTTGGCTTCATAGTTGTTGTTACATAGCTTCTGATGTTCTTGTAACCATCCACGGTGTGCATTTCTTTCTTCTTTAAAATTAAAACATCGTTTGCAGATTATTTTTTATGTTCATGTTTGGATAGTTGTTTACTAACAAGCTTTTCAAATTGTTTAATCCATACATAGTGTGACACATCACCATTCGTAATTAGCAATAAATCCGTGTGATCTGCCAGCTCATTCTTTACAACCTTCAGAGCAGAGGCGGATTTGGAATTTGCCGCCCCTGGGCTATTCAAAAAGTGCCGCCCCCTCCCCCCCATAATTTCCTAATTTATATCCACAATTAATGCCCCAATTCCTATGCTATTTCGACGGGATGGGACATAAAAAGCTGGAAATAGTGATTATACAGAACTTTAAATTTAAAACTTGATATCTACGATTTTGCGTTGCGATGCAAGAACTACCAAAGTGTGGCTCAAAGCATGGCTATTAGTGTTTGACTGGTTCTCTGACCAATCCGAGACAATAACAAGTGCCGTTGCGAACAGTCGAAAACTAGCCTTTGTGCGCGTGCGTAGTTCACAGCCGGTGAAATAGGGTGGAATACTGAATAACCTTCGTTCCAGTCCCAGTAGATTTTTTTGAGGTTTGTTAGACACGTCTGGGTGTGGCAATAATAAATTGGCATAGTGACTTTAATTTTATTCTAGGTACAAAACCATATAGAAATACTACAGTATTTAAAATGAAGTATTAGATAAAGTGCAATAGCTAAGTTACGACTATTTATGTGTTTCCTGTTTAAGTTTGAAGTAACAATAGTGTCAATAGCAGTTGTTATTAGCAGTATCAATTATCACTGCCATATAACCTGACATAACCTCAAATCAAATCACCCATCCGAATGCACTGGTGCAGCTCGGCGGTGGCGGATTGTTCCTTTGCGCCGACGCGTGGATCGCTACATTCGCTACCGTGACAAATCAACGTAGTGCTGAGTTCTCCCAGCTGCTTTAAAGCTCTTAAAGACCCCTTGCGCTAAGATATTATGATCTATCTTAGAAAAATATGCACTTCCTGTTCTCAAATTTTCTGTACAATTCTTCCAAAAAAATCCACCTCCAATAATTTGAGTTTTTTTAATTTAAAGCTAAAAATGCCGTTTTTCTAAATTTGCCGCCCCCCGAATTCTGCCGCCCTGGGCTATAGCCCATTTAGCCCATATGTAAATACACCCCTGCTTCAGAGGATATACTTTATTTGAACTATCCAAACCAAACACATTGACAGATGTTCCACAGTTTTGTTTTTCAAATTTTGTAATATCCTTCAATGCTACTGGGTACGACAACCCTTGGAAATTGTACCTATATCTTTGGTTTTCATATTCTTGGCTAGGTCTTTCTGCATGTATAGGTGGTACAAATTTTGACGTCATTGCATATCGAAAGCATTCTGTATCTTCATTTTTTACATTTATACACGATTTTGTATCCCGTATTTTCTTTGGCAGCTGAATGTAACTGCTGCCCATTAGCCCATATCCATGTTTGTGAACTCTTAAATCCATGCCCTCAATACTAAACAAACTCCAACCTGATCCTCTCCCTTCATGTTCTTGAATTTTAGTTAAAATTTCATCAAAACTCTTTTCAACTATTGACTCAATATTTGAAGTAGCCATAATTGTCTGGTTTTTTGTTATAAATCCTCTGGGTGACATTTCTTCTTCTACATTAATAAACAACGCTTTTAATAATATGCCAAATTTAATAAAGTTTAATCTTTGTAGTTCTTCTTTTATAGTTTTACTGACAATTTTTCTTGCTTCTTTAAGAAACTGCTCTAATTCCAATTTTTCTTCATTTTGAATTTTGTGATGCATTACTACTCTACCTGCTAAAGCAAATACTTTTACACTCGGTATAGCATTAGATGGTCCTGCTAATGGTTCTTCTTCTTGTTCTTCTTGTTCTTGTTCTTCTTCTTGTTGTTCTTCTTGTTGTTCTTCTCCATATAGTTTTAAATCTTCATATTCGGTTTCTGTTACATCTTCATTATTATTATGGGATAACTCTTTGTGTATTTCTAGTAGAATATTATCATGAAAAGTTTCTAAGCAAATTTCACATTGATACATCTTGTTGATGTTTACTCTTTGAAATTTAGCAGCGAAATGAAATGCTTCTCTACTGCTCCCTTTTTATAACCTCCCAGTTGTAGTGGGGAAGGGGTGGGGGTGGGGTGGGTGGGGAGCGGTAAGATTTTCTAGTGAGATGTTAAAATTAGTAGTTTAAGACTAAAGCTGAAAAGTAATGATTAAGCCTATATTTTCTTCCAATTGCCAATACTCCACATATGCCTCCGCCCATAGCCATAACAGATCACTGTTACGCCAATATACACCAAAGGTGGGTCTATCATCAACTAAATTGGAGATGCTATGTTTACTAACCTTTCATTTTCTATCCATGTCATAACTTCAATTACAAACCTTTCTATAATATCCATTGGAGAATTTGAATCCACAAATATTCTTGTTACAACATTTTCACTTAACAAGGCTCTTCAATTTCTTCATTGTTTTCTTCATCGTTTTCTACATCGTTTTCTTCATTGTTTTCTTCATCCACCTCCAATACTTCTTCAACTTTTGTACATTTGTTATAAAATATTGGAGCATCTCGGGGAGACATGTTTACTCTAGCTATTAATGCATGAATGTTCTTACGCAAACCACAATACTCTTATATAGGCAAGTCAATGAGTGGGGGCTTTTTTTAATAATAAAGTTTTATTAAAAATAAATAATTTAATTCTGTTTTCACCACATATTACTCCTAATTAGAGCTTCCAATGATGCATCGCTTGCCCTATTCCGGCAAACCATTCTCAGTTATAAGTAAATTTGTTAGCACTTTGCTGGCGGGGGGGGGCTCGTCAAGGTCAAGGTCAAGGTCAAGACGTTACACTTAAGACGCTACACTTAAGACATTGTGACGTCGGGGGGGGGGGGGGGGGCTCGCCAAGTTCAAGGTCAAGGTCAAGACGATACACTTAAGACGTTACACTTAAGACGCTACACTTAAGACGCTACACTTAAGACGCTACACTTAAGACATTGTGACGTCGGGGGGGGGGGGGGCTCGCCAAGTTCAAGGTCCAAGGTCAAGACGATACACTTAAGACGTTACACTTAAGACGCTACACTTAGACGCATACACTTAAGACGCTACACTTAAGACATTGTGACGTCGGGGGGGGGGGGGCTCGCCAAGTTCAAGGTCAAGGTCAAGGTCAAGACGATACACTTAAGACGGTACACTTAAGACGTTACACATAAGACGCTACACTTAAGACGTTGTGACGTCGGGGGGGGGCTCGCCGGATTCAAGGTCAAGGTCAAGACGATACACTTAAGACATTTTACTTAAGACGGTACACCTAAGACGTGGATTTAGGTCAAGGTCACCAAAAATAATAATGATCCAAGATGATGGAGGCGGCCGTAACCGTCTCACCACCCTGTATTCCTCAAACACTCCCAATCCCAACCCAAAAAGTTACGTCTTGCGAGGGATCCCAATTTTTTTTGCCCGCACGCACTTTGGCGATCCAGTTTGGTGAGCTGTGATACGGGCGGCCAGTCTCGGGCCATTTGGCACTGGGCTTGACCATGTGGTAGTTAGGGACACTGGAACAGCTAGTGCAAGACGCAACTCTAACTTCCCACCCTTAATCTAAACCCACCAAACATATTTTGCCTGACCAAAATTAAAAAACAAAAATCAAAAACAATAAAAATATGCGCTACCTACGGCACAACGGCGCATGTCCCACCCATATTTAATGAAGTTCAATCGAACTTCTTCAATTTACATTTTAATTTAATCTACCATCCTAACAGCTTGCTGTGGAATATAAAAAATTATTAGTACACAGATAAACACAGACATAAACGTACACACACACACACACACCATAATCCAATACTTAAAATTAAAAACACATTTCTTAAACATAAATAATACCATAACACACCTTAATGCTAACATCGCAATGCGCAGTTAAACCTTAAAACTAACACTTCTTAAAACTAACACATCTTAAGACTAAAACCATAGATACACACACACACACACACACACACACACACACACACACACACACACACACACACACACACACACAAAACAAATATTAATAGCCTAACAACAAGAGTAACTCAAATATATATCGGCCGCTTATACATTTGAGTTGCCTCTGAGTCGGGTCGGAGCGTCGCGTCCGAAGTTCCGAGCCCGACTGCGGCGGCAATAGTTGTCGGGGTAGTTCTCGGCTCCCAGAGTGGTGGGGGGCCGGGAGGGGTTTGAGGGGCGGCGGAACTTTCCAGAAACGTCAGTGGAAAATTCCAAACGGATGTGCTTTGTTACATGTGGGTCGCCTAAAACGCAGGTGGAGCCTTGTACTCTCAATTTGCATTAGATAGCATCAAATTACATCGCTGACAAGTACATCGCAGCTTTCCCCATCGCATGCAGCATAATTATCGTCGATTGTTATCCACCCTCTTCCGCCGCTTAATTATAGTTCCAACGAAATAGGCCGCCGGTACACGCAGGTTGTTTTTAACATACAATAGACTATTGTTGGAAATGCATTACTTATGCTCATAATCCTTGGCCTGGTCGGTACTTCTTACACGCTACACCCAAGACGTTGTGACGTCGGCGGGGGGGGGGCTTCCGGCTTCCGGTCAGCGGGGGGGGGGGGGGGGTCACGTGTGAGTGGGCACCCCTATTTAAGCCGCGACGTAGCCACGTGGCTCCCATATAGGCCGGCGACACCACAGCGGTAAGAGCTAATCCGTTAGTATCTACCAACTAGTAACATACGTTTAATACTTACACTTGTTTTACTCACTATTTTTAACGCTTCATATGTCCAATACCTCTACAATCAGCAATTATAATCCCGCTTAATCGGGCACGGGGACATTTCCTGCACACCTGCAGGTTATACACTTTACAACCGTCTTACTATTATAGTTATCGCTACAGCATAAGATTCACCTGTACAATTCACTATTGTAATCCTACTTGATTGTGCACGGGGCATTACTTGCACACCTGCAGCTTATACTTACAGCTTATATTTACACCGTTTAATATTACAATTATTGCTATAATACGATAGTTACCTGTTCAATCACAGTTGTGGCCTCACTTGATTATCCACAGAGCTATACTTCCAATCCTACACTGAATAATTAATTAATTAACTTCCGCTATACCGATACTTTTCTTAAACTATCTGTCTCTTCCTCTGACTCTTGTGACCGTAGCCGCAGCCGACTGACAAATAACCGAGCTATCCAAAGCTCGCTCTTTTATGCGGTTTCTAGGGGAGGGGGTTGGAGGGGCGTCACACGGTGACTCATCGATCGCATAAAAGAGGGGTTGCTGCCGCCGCGCGCGCCATTTCGGTGGCGGAATCGGTCGGGTGAGGCACTATCCGTAAGACTCTGGCGCTTTTATAACTAACGCTTGTTACTCTAAAATATGTTTGCACTTAATATGCTAATTAGTCTCTATATTTATTGCACGGGACATTTCCTGCACACCTGCAGGTGATACACCTTACAACGGTCTACTATTATACTTGTTGCTACAATACAAGATTTACCTGTCCAATTAGCAATTGTGATCCCACTTAGTCGTGCACGGATATTTCTTGCACATTAGCAGGTCATACACTTTACAACCTTCTAATATTATAGTTATTGCTACAGTACAAGATTTACCCTGTACAATTGACAATTGTATTCCTACTTATTCGTGCACGGAACATTACTTGCAATCCTGCACCTGAATAATTAATTAACTTCTGCGGTTACCGATACTTTTCTTCGCTATATGTTTCCCCTGCTACAACCTTTCGCGGCGCCGCCCAACAAATAACTGAGCTCTCCGAAGTTCTGTTCTTTTATGTCATCCTCTCAGGGGGAGGGGTTGGGGGGGGGCCACACAACCCCCATAAAACGGGCATCGGTACCGCGCGCGCGTCATTATAGTGGCGATAGGGCAACAGTGAACAACTATCCGCAAGTCTCTAACACCTAGTCTAACACTTTTTTTACTTACGCTTTTTTACTCTAACATATGTTTGCACTTATTATGCTAATTAGTCTCTATATATTCAGACACACTCGCGGGCGCCGGTCATATACTCGCCGATTGTCGGAGAGTACACATCTCCCCTTCGTGTATTATCATGGCTTCGCACTCTTTACAACTAAAACTTTTACGCACAAAACATATTTTACAGAAACAATCTAACTCCACAGTTTCTAAACCGCGTACTACATGGCTAAGCTTAAGAAATACTACAGTTTTCACCCGTTGTACTTTGCAAAACCTAGCCTGTGCAACACTGCATACTGTACTGATACTGTTTTGCACGCTGTCTTAACTGACATGCTGCAGTATCAACATTTCAATCTTGTTACACCTATTGACGACGCTGTCCAATTATTCTTATTCACTATATTACCGGGTTTATATGATCGTTCTTCCTTGGACACATGTCTCATTCTACTATATAGACTCGCACTGTAAACACCTAGGAGCTCTCCTATCATGCAACTATTATTTTAATTTAATTTTAAAAATAAACGAAAACCTCCCGCGGCCCGCGCCGCCCCACCCCCCTCCCCACCGAGCCCTGCGGCTCCCACTTTTTAAAACTCCCTCCGAATGACCTTGACCCACTTCCCAAACCCATCCATCACTGTCACCCCCACCCCCCAATTACTACCCACACCTGCCAGTTCGAACCGCATGACCTTGACTTGTCCCAGCACCGGCAAAACCACACTACTGGCATTTTCGTCCCTCATTAGGGTTGTTATTATACCTAGTGATGGCGCATGCCTTTTTTCTGCCTTATCACATGCGATGACAGGATCCATCGCACAGTCCTCAAATATACGATCTGAAATCGTTAATCATGCCTCTGCTAACTGGGAAAGGTTACACAGTACTCAATGACACGTGAATGTGAGCCTTACCAGAGCAGGGATGATTATGTGTCTGTGATGTCGATGCCGTTTATATAAATTGAACAAATACAGTTTTGAAAATAGTTTTTGAAGTCCTTTAGGGCTCCACCCCACTGGTCTTAAAAATTACTCTATGGCCTACTGAGTTAAATTTGACATTGATGTTCCCTTTGGTCATGGGCATTCACTAAGAAAGGATTTTGCGATTTTCCTTTAGGGCTCCGCCCCACAGAACCTTTAGGTTACCATAGAACCTACAGGTTGAAATATGACGAGCACATTTATCCTTCCCCAAAGGTACCAAGAAACGGATTTGCATATATAGTTTTTGAACTCCTTAAGGGCTCCGCCCCTCAGGACTTAAAAACCTACGGGGCCTACGGGGTTGAAATTTGACATGGATGTTCCTCTTTGCTTATAGGTATTCACAAAAAAATTGTTTTGGAAATATAGTTTTTGAATTCATTTAGGGCTACGCCCCACTAGACTTAAAAATTACTCTATGGCCTACGGGGATGAAAATTTACATGGATGTTCCTCTTTGCTCATAGGAAGTCACCAAGAAACGGTTATGGAAATATAGCTTTTGAAAGGCTTTAGGGCTCCGCCCCGCACTGGACTTAAAAATTACTCTATTGCCTATGGGGTTAATATTTGACATGATCGTTCCTCTTTGCTCATAGGTGCCCCGCTCTCACTATTTCAATGTATTAATCTTAATGTATATATTAAGGAAGAAGATTTCGTAGGTCTTAAAAGAAATTAAAAATAAAATTCAACACGGGCGAAGCCGTGACGGGCAACAGCTAGTCAACTATAAAGGCCATATAGAGTTCCATGTGTTCATTCAAAAGTAAAGTTCCGCCCAGTACAGTAGCGTTGTAGATTGACATTCGCCAGATATCTGCTTGGCCATCGGCCTAAACGACTGCTTGTTAGGCAAATGTGTCATAAATTAACTCTATCGCTTATTTACAGGGAAGTGCCAGTTTGTTTCGTAAGTGTTAGTGAACTGAGACACGCTTGCCACGCTTTGTTGTTCAATGCTGGTTATAGAATCCAACTGCGGAAACCGTGTAATGGCGCTGTTTTATAGTTTGCTGTGTTTTGCAACATTGCCCTTTGTCTCGTTCTGGCCCATTAATCCGGCTCAGAGATTATAGTGATTGTCACGAAGTAGTTTGTCATTTACTAAATCTGTAGGATTTGGTTTGACTAATCATTATCTAAGTACAAACCTTAAATAACTGCTATTTAATAACTAGTCTTACCCTGTAGGCTACCTAATAGACTAATATTCTTTATCCCGGAGTCACCAAGATATAGTCGCTGAACATGCTGGGCTGCTTTTATATCCATTGAAAAAACTTTTTAACAGCATCAGCTTGATTGGGGGGGGGGGGGGGGTTAGTTAATAACATTGTCTTAATAACACATGACAATTAATGTATCAATTTGTCATTTTATGTTTAATTTTTTTCCAGTATTCATATGTTGTCTATAATGTTAGTTAAATGTAATTTAATTTTCCACAATACCATATTGTAACATTGTAATACTATGAAACAGGTTTGAAAACAGAAATTTATAACGTATTGTTGGTTTAGTGATTTTTAGGACTTAATCGATTTACTTTTTGTTCAAAAGATTTTAATTAGTTATTTTATTCTGTAAAAATTGTCAGTAAAAGTAAAAAATGAAAAACTCAGGGCACGAAATCAGTTAAATGTGACTTTATAACAAATGTATACAATACATTATTACACTTATTTTTAGCTTCTTCACAATAAAAGTTATTCAAAACAAAATTTAGTTTTTAAACCTCCTGGTGACCAAATCTGTGAGTAGTGTCCTTGCAGCGACAGCGGGGTGTTACATGACTGATGCGGCGGAACTGTGACTATCCACCGGAATAACAGTTGCGGGAACTGACCAGGACCGGCGAGTCACAGGTATTAGTCACAGTTCTCCCTCGTCATTGCGTCATCGCATCGGAACACTCAACACTTAGCCGAGCAAACATCGAACATGTTTGTAAACATAAAATGATGATACGATGCTAATTTCAGGGACGACAGTCAAGTAAGGTGCTCCTAATAGACTTTTCCTATTTTAATGAAGGTTAACCATCTGAAATTAATATGTTGCGGCAATTTTGTTCGATATACATTTCAAAACTACCTATAAATTTATCTAATAAAGCATTGGGTCAATGACTGTTCCATGAAACATGCAACGAACTTTACGGCTGGTTAAATCCACAAGGATTGTTCTGGAGCTAGACGAAAGAAGTTAAAGTAAATCTAAAGTGATAAAAAATTTTGCTCCCTGTTGATTTGCGCCATTTTACCCTCGATTCAGGCTATTTCCTTGATAAACATCCCACACTTTACCCTCGTTTCCATGGTTACCAGTTTTAGCTATTCTGATTGGTCGCAACAAGCTAAAAAATCACAGACAGACGTTTTAAAACATCTGATTATTTGTTGTTTGTTTTTAAAAACATTTCAATTTGATGATTTGTGAACAGGCTATTGAGTTTGGTTACCATAGTAAGTAGGAATAGGTAAAATTGCAGATAACATAGAAAACTGTAAAGAATGGTCTGGTTACCATGGAAACAGCGGGAATCATGGGTAAAATGGCGCCAATCGACAGAGAGAAAATTTCCCTACATTCGTAGCACTCTATATGTAGTTAAACCTCGTTGGGCTAGACACATACCGTACTGCACAGACAAAGGGTAGCCAGAGAACATTATACACCTCATTACATATAAACAGACTGCTTTGTACACCATGATAACTCACTTGTGAACAATTCCACATTTCGATTCTCTTTGGTATTTACAATAAACTGATTTCATTCGTACCAGCAGCTTTGCTTTTCTTTAGTATAATGTTGTACCAACATCTCGGTAATTACTATATCTAATCTATACACTTTTAATAACTTATAAAGTTATTATTTAATTATTATGTAAATTTTAAATAATTGTAGGTACTATGCACTTGCAATAAACCCAACGTTGAATAAATTTAACTTCATTGAACGTCTAAATATTTTAGCTAAATATTTATAGGAACTAAAAATAAATAAAGCACATAAATTCAGTAGTACAAATAACTAGACAAAGTCAGTCTGGCAGATTAAATTTCCCAACTTCATCAAAATAATAATACACTAATAATAATTAGTACATAAATTAATAAACTAATAACATGTTGGCTTTATAAACGATCTTATTTTAGGACTTACATTGACATTTCAAAGTGTCAAGCAGGCCAAGGCTAAAAACAAGCAATTCCAGTTTTAATGGTTTCACAGTAATCTCTGCCACGTACTGATTCTCATGAACGTATAACTTATCATTACCAGCAACCGCAATCCTTCTTTAATTTGTAGGTGTTAATAAACGAGCTTGTCACTGGATTCATTTAAAAAATGTCTGTAATAGAAATTGCTTGTTTTCTGTTTAATAATAAAGTAGTCATGTAAACAAATTACGATTACTTGCTGTTTCCCGTCACGGCTTCGCCCGTGATTAAATTTACTTTATAGGTAAGCTCGTTCGCTACGCTCACTCGCTGTCACGCTTACTTTATATATAAAAAAAATCTATGGAATACCTAAAATTAAAAATTTTCCTCCACCTACTATCTAAAGCCGTATTATACTCCTTGGAATAGAGTAGTAAAGTACTAATTTCTATCCCATGTGACTTGAATACTTTCTACCTAGGAAAACTCAAGTTTTTTCGGACCACGGGCCTAAAGTTAGTTACATAAGAATAACATTAAAAGAGAGATTAAAAAGAACATGAGCCACAGTCAGTTGTTACTTGTATTTGTTTCGTTACTCATTGTTGACTAATAGCAGCTGTAGCTGCTGCTCACCACTGCTTACCATTCAGTCAGCAGTGGTGTGAGCAGCATCTCTAGTACTAGAGATGGCCGTGGCAGTGTAGGTGTTTGTTTACATTTCGCATGGGTAGGCTATTAACCTAAGAGGTCCAAAACATAAGTGTAAAACTTTTGACTAGGCTTAAATTATATTTGTTTTTTTCGTGTTCTTTAAAATTGATATGGCCTACCTTATGTGCTTTTTATGTTGATGTGACAGATCCAGCTTGACGGAGCAAGGGATCATATGAAGGTAAAGTTAAATTATCTACGGTAGGCCTATTAGGCCTTAATTTTATTCGTGTAGGTGGAGGAAAAATGTTGTGTGCATCTAGGGACTAAAGTACTTTTCTCCCTCAGTGAAATTGTCGCCCTCGGCTTCGCCTTCGGGCGACAACACTTTCCCTTCAGGGAGAAAAGATTGTACTTTAGTCCCTAGAAGCACAAATAACTATTTCATTGAATTTGTTTTTTAGCACCAATAAAAATAACATAAAATAGAGATTTTCATATTATTTTACAAACCATTGTATGCCCTCTGGGTCAGACGCCTTTGGGCATATTTGCACAAACTTCACACAAACCATCCTTGAATAATGCTTACTAATGTCTGAAAGTTTCATTACAATCTTTCGAGTGGTTTCAGAGTCTATAGGCAACATAAATATTACATATATACATATTATATACATACTTCCTCTATTATAGATATAGATTTAAAAAATTCAAACAATATTGGCTCTTTGCTTATACAGTAGTCTGGTAGATTTTAAAGAATTGTGGGCCAATAAGGTCACTAGAGCATTCACACCAATCACACCGCAATTGAACTTTCTACCAATTGTGCATTGTGCAGTTGTTCGGTGGTCCGAAGCCCATCATCGGGAGGGGGAGGTATGTTTGGGCGGGGGGGGGGGGGCAATTCGGCAGCGTTAGTCGCCGCGATCGAGCCTGATGATTGTTTGATGGGCTCGCGGCCTCATGGCCGTGAAATTACATTTAGATTTGCATGTAAACAGAGGTATAGTGCACCAGACCGTGTTTGGCCAGTACAAACACGCCGCGCCGTGTACATGGCTTTGAATAAAATAAACCTATTTTAGTGGAATCTGGCTATGTAATACGTAAATAAATATGTCAATGTATTGGTTTTGTTAGTTTTTACACTCGGTTTGCCTTCAGTTTTTTGTTTAAAAATTCTTTGTGGGGTCTCTGTTGAGTGCCGGTTTCTGTCGGTTGAAGCAGAAACATTAAGGCAAACAAATACAGGAGATATCCGTATGAGTTTAATCAACTTTCAGGTTATCTTAATTTTGTATTACTTTTACTATTCAAATTAGAATATAATATAGCTTTAAACTTATTACATTAAACTATTCATCAACTTCCCTGTAGTACTGACCTAAATAAACATTATTTCAAATGTATTTTTAAATATCGATAGTATATCATCCATTTAATTAAAAACTTGAGTCCCCCCCCCCCAAAAGGTGCTGCTTTTAAATAGTAGTATTAATTATTTAACTGTAACTTTTTTTGTTTCTGTTAAAAATCTCAGATCATTTGGCACATAGTTTCACTTTTCAAAGTTGTCAATAACGCGTATTTTTTACTATTTACATACCCAGTTACTGTACTTTTTACTCAGTTGTTTAGAGAGGTAATTTTATTATTTAAGTTACAATAGGCTAACCTGTATGGGTTCTTTATAACACTAATGTTTTGAACCCGTCGGGAATAGTTTGGCATGGTAATTTTTTTTAACTGAATTCCATGATGATTTTTTTTCTTTATCAAAGATATACAAGTAACAGTAACTCGCTTTGGTCAAATCGTGATGGTTAGTTTTCCACGGGCGTTTACCATTGGCAATTTGACAGGGCTTGTCCTGATCGCCACTTAGCTGGCCGTTCTGCTCTGATGTGCGTGTGAGAGTTGAGTCAATGTTTGAATGTTATCGATTCTATTGTTCCCCTCCCCTCACTCCAATAACTCTCTCCTCCCCGCAAACAAACACATGAGGTCGAGGGCTATTATGATTTAATCATTTTAGCAAGGCGGTAATGTTGTTTGCCACTAAATTGGTTGCTCACTGTTTCCAAATTGCAGTGGGTGGTAGTTTTTAACAGTCCATAAAAATGTTTCTACATTATAAAACTGTGTGTCGAATTGGATGTTTTTGTTAGGGCGGGAATTCAAATGCAATGCAAACAAAGAACAAAAGACATAAAATTTATCATCAAACATTACCCTGATAAAATGGAAGGATCTGCAGCATATATTTGAAAGTTGTTAATAAAAGAGCAATTAATGTTGAAAAATCTGTAGCCTACAATATGGCCTACGCTAATTAAATAATGTTCAATTTAAGAAATGTTATTTAAACTGTATCTTAACTGTGTTCAATTTGTTATCCTGGCTAAAGTCCCTAGAACAGTTTAATGAAAAACAAATGTGATACGCCTACATTATATCCAATCAAGCGTATGTTTTCAGAAATTAAAGTAAATGAACTTTTCAAATCGAAGAACTCGCTTTCAGAATTGTAAACTTCTTGGCAAGCTTCATATTAGTCCTATAACAAAAACACACCAATTGCGTGTCGAATGTTTTATTTATTGAAAAAGATGTACTCTTGAAGTCGCTAACCCCATGTTAAAAACCCCCATACCAAACAAATAATGTTGGTGGACTTCACTAACTTTGTCGTCACCGGAATTGCCTTGCCTTAACCATGGAATCCCCTAACTCAGGTGCGGAGGGAGTTAGTGGGTTCCGAAATCGACACTGTACGGCGGCGGACTGGCTAACTTTGTCTACGGCTGGAACTCACTGACTACCAATCAGATGCGTCGATCCCTCGCCAATCAGAACGTCTTTTATTTATTGACTAATTAATTTATGATTCTTGTTAGGCCTTGTTGACCTATAAAACTTTCTTTACTGCATTAAATTAAATGTATTGTATTTCAAATAGCGTTTTTTACACTTATTGTATATGGAATGAGAACCATTCATGTTAATGCTCTGCTCCGTTCGGCGTCTATATTCCTGCTGATCACGTCTGTGTCGCCAAAGCAAGTGGTCAGCACTATGGCAGTGCTGAGTAGCATACTGATTTTGGTCATTCGCTCACCTCCCGGTCCTCGTATTCATTTTGAATTTTGTCCTAAATATAAGAGCTTACAGCAGTTTATTTGGCAAAATTTAAGTAGAAGAAAGGAATATGAAATCGTTAAGTGTATATTGCTTTAGTTTACTGTTGAATTAGCGATTTTTTATTTTACATAGAGTAAAAATGTTAAGTCAACTGGCAATTTTCTCTATTGGATGAACGACTCGAGGAAAATCCTCATCCATGTGTGTTGGTGCCTCTGTTTCAATTGCAAACGAATAGGCCTTGGTCTACTCTCGAAGGAAGGGTCAGATCGAATTCATACTTCCACATAGTACATTTTTCACGTTATTTGTAGATGTCTTTTCATTGGTGAAGTTATTCTGACTACTAATAATATAATAATCCCCAACTGGATTTTCCATAAATAATATATCATTTAAGTGTATTTAAGTAGTGCTGAGTTGTTTGTTTTTAATTTACGTCTATGACCCAGATAGTAATAATTTGAAAAAATATTTCCTGCTGCTTTAAATACTACACGAAATACTCCTAGTTTTTTCACAGGATAGTTATAAAAAACGAATAGTGGAACAAACAAACTTGCTATAACTTTTTAAACCATACGGTTATACGTGAATTGGTGGATTTATATTTTTGGAAAATAACGTAGATGTATAGTTACCAATTTAAAGGTTCGATTCCGGACCCAATTGCCATTTGTCATTGGGCTATTAATTAATGACGCTTTATAACAACTGGTCGATGTTAGATAATAACAAGACTGGGGTTTGGACCGTCCCCCCCCCCCCACCAAACGTTAAAGAAATGCCACCGGCGTAGATACACACCAAAATAAAAAAAATTTAATTTGGTGTTATTAAATTGGTGTACAGTCACTTTCCATCCTATTAACATTTTATTTTGATAACCTACAGCTCAATACAACGTTTCTTGTATACAACGTTATACAATGTACAACGTTACACAATGTTTTTGTATACAACGTTTCTTGTACGTTTTATAAAAGTAAGTTATACTTTAAACATAATATTACCTTTTGTAAAACAATGTTTTGTAAATCTTCAGCATCATGCTAGTCCAGCTTAATATTTAAAATGTCGAAATAAATTAATTGTTCTAAAACTCGGTCAGTTAAGAATAGACACAAATACCTTGCATAAAGTAAAGGCAATACCGATGAATACAAAATGTATAGATAATACTGACGTACAAAAGATATAATACTGTAATACTGAGCACCTATAATAAAATATTTTCCCAATTCAAGCTCTTCTTCTGGCCAGTATATTTCCCGTCCAGTTTATAAAGGACCGACGCAGCTTGCTCTGCGAGTGGCAGGTTAATACACAAGTCGGTCTATTACCGTAACCAGGCGGTTTACTGGACACCCTGTGTGTTTGTATGGGAGTGTGTTCATCACACTTCCCCCCCCCCCCTTCCTCTACCTCACCTGTTCAACACACAACAGAACACGTGTGATTCTCATGTTCATAGCGGAACATTTGTTTTATCTTTGCTCTCTTGGTAATCGTTATTACATATTATACATTCATTACTCAGCTAGTTATAGCTGGCACTGTTGATTTGTATTGTAGACTGTCGAAATCGCATATATCGAACGCAGTTTCGAACTGTATTAGATTTGCCCGACTCCGAGCTCCCTAATTTAGCGTTACAAAATTCGAAGGTTGATGTGGAAAGTAAGTGATTTTTCCGGCAAATCGCGAAAACCTCATGTTCAAAAAGGAGGCAGTGACATCAAAATCAGACCTTATTATAAAGGTACTGCTGTATATCTAAGACATTTGCCACAAGGTTTGTAGTAAATGTATAGGAATTAAATGTTTGCCATATAATTTCGAATTATATTATGATTACAAAATAAATTGAAAACCTGGCCTCTAAAGGTTGAATTTATCCTATGTTATTGTTTCTGTAATTTTGGAGAGATGAATTTTTATTTACAGTTGAATTCTTACAGAATTCTGCTCATTATTCTTCGAAATTTGGCATTCACGTATTCTACAGAATTTAACCAATATTACTTTTCCTTCCAGCTATGTTATGATAGGTTGTCAGCCCATTCGCTGCAAATTAGTGTATCCCAAAACTTAGTATTAAAAACCCAATGAGGATAAGTAATTCCTCATATTAGTTTTATTCTACTTGGCTATCC
>CM061532.1:218927160-219101716 GCA_030545055.2 Neoaliturus tenellus
TTTTTAAGATAAGCTTAAACACTCTAACATACGCTGAAACATATAAATCCGAAATCCCAGACTGAAATATTGAATAATAAAAAAGTTTGGTTTTGTATGGCCAACCAGGACTAACAAATTTACCAACACCCAGCGAAAAAATGACTATCTTTTAAGAAATCAATTTTACAATTAATAGCTAAATCGCTTTAATACACTCTGAAACGCGAAAAGCCAAGACCTTAGGTTGAAATAACGAAAACTTAAATTTTACCTATAGTCACTCCTGACAGAAATATTCTATCAGTCAACTCGCAAATTTTAGTATAAAATGTTAAAGTTTTTCAAATTTTTAAGATAAGCTTAAACACTCTAAAATACGCTGAAACATGTAAATCCGAAATCCCAGACTGAAATATTGAATAATAAAAAAGTTTGGTTTTGTATGGGCAATCTGGACTCTAACAAATTTACCAACACCCAGCGTAAAAATGACTATCTTTTAAGAAATCAATTTTACAATTAATAGCTAGATCGCTTTAATACACTCTGAAACGCGAAAAGCCAAGACCTTAGGTTGAAATAACGAAAACTTAAATTTTACCTATAGTCACTCCTGACAGAAATATTCTATCAGTCAACTCGCAAATGTTAGTATAAAAATGCTAAAGTTTTTCAAATTTTTAAGATAAGCTTAAACACTCTAACATACGCTGAAACATATAAATCCGAAATCCCAGACTGAAATATTGAATAATAAAAAAGTTTGGTTTTGTATGGCCAACCAGGACTAACAAATTTACCAACACCCAGCGAAAAAATGACTATCTTTTAAGAAATCAATTTTTCAATTAATAGCTAGATCGCTTTAATACACTCTGAAACGCGAAAAGCCAAGACCTTAGGTTGAAATAACGAAAACTTAAATTTTACCTATAGTCACTCCTGACAGAAATATTCTATCAGTCAACTCGCAAATTTTAGTAAAAAATGTTAAAAGTTTTTCAAATTTTTAAGATAAGCTTAAACACTCTAAATACGCTGAAACATGTAAATCCGAAATCCCAGACTGAAATATTGAATAATAAAAAAGTTTGGTTTTGTATGGGCAATCTGGACTCTAACAAATTTACCAACACCCAGCGTAAAAATGACTATCTTTTAAGAAATCAATTTTACAATTAATAGCTAGATCGCTTTAATACACTCTGAAACGCGAAAAGCCAAGACCTTAGGTTGAAATAACGAAAACTTAAATTTTACCTATAGTCACTCCTGACATAGAAATATTCTATCAGTCAACTCGCAAATTTTAGTATAAAAATGTTAAAGTTTTTCAAATTTTTAAGATAAGCTTAAACACTCTAAAATACGCTGAAACATATAAATCCGAAATCCCAGACTGAAATATTGAATAATAAAAAAGTTTGGTTTTGTATGGCCAACCAGGACTAACAAATTTACCAACACCCAGCGTAAAAATGACTATCTTTTAAGAAATCAATTTTACAATTAATAGCTAGATCGCTTTAATACACTCTGAAACGCGAAAAGCCAAGACCTTAGGTTGAAATAACGAAAACTTAAATTTTACCTATAGTCACTCCTGACAGAAATATTCTATCAGTCAACTCGCAAATTTTAGTATAAAATGTTAAAGTTTTTCAAATTTTTAAGATAAGCTTAAACACTCTAAAATACGCTGAAACATGTAAATCCGAAATCCCAGACTGAAATATTGAATAATAAAAAAGTTTGGTTTTGTATGGGCAATCTGGACTCTAACAAATTTACCAACACCCAGCGTAAAAATGACTATCTTTTAAGAAATCAATTTTACAATTAATAGCTAGATCGCTTTAATACACTCTGAAACGCGAAAAGCCAAGACCTTAGGTTGAAATAACGAAAACTTAAATTTTACCTATAGTCACTCCTGACATAGAAATATTCTATCAGTCAACTCGCAAATTTTAGTATAAAAATGTTAAAGTTTTTCAAATTTTTAAGATAAGCTTAAACACTCTAAAATACGCTGAAACATATAAATCCGAAATCCCAGACTGAAATATTGAATAATAAAAAAGTTTGGTTTTGTATGGGCAATCTGGACTCTAACAAATTTACCAACACCCAGCGTAAAAATGACTATCTTTTAAGAAATCAATTTTACAATTAATAGCTAGATCGCTTTAATACACTCTGAAACGCGAAAAGCCAAGACCTTAGGTTGAAATAACGAAAACTTAAATTTTACCTATAGTCACTCCTGACATAGAAATATTCTATCAGTCAACTCGCAAATTTTAGTATAAAATGTTAAAGTTTTTCAAATTTTTAAGATAAGCTTAAACACTCTAAAATACGCTGAAACATGTAAATCCGAAATCCCAGACTGATATATTGAATAATAAAAAAGTTTGGTTTTGTATGGGCAATCGGGACTCTAACAAATTTACCAACACCCAGCGTAAAAATGACTATCTTTTAAGAAATCAATTTTACAATTAATAGCTAAATCGCTTTAATACACTCTGAAACGCGAAAAGCCAAGACCTTAGGTTGAAATAACGAAAACTTAAATTTTACCTATAGTCACTCCTGACAGAAATATTCTATCAGTCAACTCGCAAATTTTAGTATAAAATGTTAAAGTTTTTCAAATTTTTAAGATAAGCTTAAACACTCTAAAATACGCTGAAACATGTAAATCCGAAATCCCAGACTGAAATATTGAATAATAAAAAAGTTTGGTTTTGTATGGGCAATCTGGACTCTAACAAATTTACCAACACCCAGCGTAAAAATGACTATCTTTTAAGAAATCAATTTTACAATTAATAGCTAGATCGCTTTAATACACTCTGAAACGCGAAAAGCCAAGACCTTAGGTTGAAATAACGAAAACTTAAATTTTACCTATAGTCACTCCTGACAGAAATATTCTATCAGTCAACTCGCAAATGTTAGTATAAAAATGCTAAAGTTTTTCAAATTTTTAAGATAAGCTTAAACACTCTAACATACGCTGAAACATATAAATCCGAAATCCCAGACTGAAATATTGAATAATAAAAAAGTTTGGTTTTGTATGGCCAACCAGGACTAACAAATTTACCAACACCCAGCGAAAAAATGACTATCTTTTAAGAAATCAATTTTTCAATTAATAGCTAGATCGCTTTAATACACTCTGAAACGCGAAAAGCCAAGACCTTAGGTTGAAATAACGAAAACTTAAATTTTACCTATAGTCACTCCTGACAGAAATATTCTATCAGTCAACTCGCAAATTTTAGTAAAAAATGTTAAAAGTTTTTCAAATTTTTAAGATAAGCTTAAACACTCTAAAATACGCTGAAACATGTAAATCCGAAATCCCAGACTGAAATATTGAATAATAAAAAAGTTTGGTTTTGTATGGGCAATCTGGACTCTAACAAATTTACCAACACCCAGCGTAAAAATGACTATCTTTTAAGAAATCAATTTTACAATTAATAGCTAGATCGCTTTAATACACTCTGAAACGCGAAAAGCCAAGACCTTAGGTTGAAATAACGAAAACTTAAATTTTACCTATAGTCACTCCTGACAGAAATATTCTATCAGTCAACTCGCAAATGTTAGTATAAAAATGCTAAAGTTTTTCAAATTTTTAAGATAAGCTTAAACACTCTAACATACGCTGAAACATATAAATCCGAAATCCCAGACTGAAATATTGAATAATAAAAAAGTTTGGTTTTGTATGGCCAACCAGGACTAACAAATTTACCAACACCCAGCGAAAAAATGACTATCTTTTAAGAAATCAATTTTACAATTAATAGCTAGATCGCTTTAATACACTCTGAAACGCGAAAAGCCAAGACCTTAGGTTGAAATAACGAAAACTTAAATTTTACCTATAGTCACTCCTGACAGAAATATTCTATCAGTCAACTCGCAAATTTTAGTAAAAAATGTTAAAAGTTTTTCAAATTTTTAAGATAAGCTTAAACACTCTAAAATACGCTGAAACATGTAAATCCGAAATCCCAGACTGAAATATTGAATAATAAAAAAGTTTGGTTTTGTATGGGCAATCTGGACTCTAACAAATTTACCAACACCCAGCGTAAAAATGACTATCTTTTAAGAAATCAATTTTACAATTAATAGCTAGATCGCTTTAATACACTCTGAAACGCGAAAAGCCAAGACCTTAGGTTGAAATAACGAAAACTTAAATTTTACCTATAGTCACTCCTGACATAGAAATATTCTATCAGTCAACTCGCAAATTTTAGTATAAAAATGTTAAAGTTTTTCAAATTTTTAAGATAAGCTTAAACACTCTAAAATACGCTGAAACATATAAATCCGAAATCCCAGACTGAAATATTGAATAATAAAAAAGTTTGGTTTTGTATGGCCAACCAGGACTAACAAATTTACCAACACCCAGCGTAAAAATGACTATCTTTTAAGAAATCAATTTTACAATTAATAGCTAGATCGCTTTAATACACTCTGAAACGCGAAAAGCCAAGACCTTAGGTTGAAATAACGAAAACTTAAATTTTACCTATAGTCACTCCTGACAGAAATATTCTATCAGTCAACTCGCAAATTTTAGTATAAAATGTTAAAGTTTTTCAAATTTTTAAGATAAGCTTAAACACTCTAAAATACGCTGAAACATGTAAATCCGAAATCCCAGACTGAAATATTGAATAATAAAAAAGTTTGGTTTTGTATGGGCAATCTGGACTCTAACAAATTTACCAACACCCAGCGTAAAAATGACTATCTTTTAAGAAATCAATTTTACAATTAATAGCTAGATCGCTTTAATACACTCTGAAACGCGAAAAGCCAAGACCTTAGGTTGAAATAACGAAAACTTAAATTTTACCTATAGTCACTCCTGACATAGAAATATTCTATCAGTCAACTCGCAAATTTTAGTATAAAAATGTTAAAGTTTTTCAAATTTTTAAGATAAGCTTAAACACTCTAAAATACGCTGAAACATATAAATCCGAAATCCCAGACTGAAATATTGAATAATAAAAAAGTTTGGTTTTGTATGGCCAACCAGGACTAACAAATTTACCAACACCCAGCGTAAAAATGACTATCTTTTAAGAAATCAATTTTACAATTAATAGCTAGATCGCTTTAATACACTCTGAAACGCGAAAAGCCAAGACCTTAGGTTGAAATAACGAAAACTTAAATTTTACCTATAGTCACTCCTGACAGAAATATTCTATCAGTCAACTCGCAAATTTTAGTATAAAATGTTAAAGTTTTTCAAATTTTTAAGATAAGCTTAAACACTCTAAAATACGCTGAAACATGTAAATCCGAAATCCCAGACTGAAATATTGAATAATAAAAAAGTTTGGTTTTGTATGGGCAATCTGGACTCTAACAAATTTACCAACACCCAGCGTAAAAATGACTATCTTTTAAGAAATCAATTTTACAATTAATAGCTAGATCGCTTTAATACACTCTGAAACGCGAAAAGCCAAGACCTTAGGTTGAAATAACGAAAACTTAAATTTTACCTATAGTCACTCCTGACAGAAATATTCTATCAGTCAACTCGCAAATTTTAGTAAAAAATGTTAAAAGTTTTTCAAATTTTTAAGATAAGCTTAAACACTCTAAAATACGCTGAAACATGTAAATCCGAAATCCCAGACTGAAATATTGAATAATAAAAAAGTTTGGTTTTGTATGGGCAATCTGGACTCTAACAAATTTACCAACACCCAGCGTAAAAATGACTATCTTTTAAGAAATCAATTTTACAATTAATAGCTAGATCGCTTTAATACACTCTGAAACGCGAAAAGCCAAGACCTTAGGTTGAAATAACGAAAACTTAAATTTTACCTATAGTCACTCCTGACAGAAATATTCTATCAGTCAACTCGCAAATGTTAGTATAAAAATGCTAAAGTTTTTCAAATTTTTAAGATAAGCTTAAACACTCTAACATACGCTGAAACATATAAATCCGAAATCCCAGACTGAAATATTGAATAATAAAAAAGTTTGGTTTTGTATGGCCAACCAGGACTAACAAATTTACCAACACCCAGCGAAAAAATGACTATCTTTTAAGAAATCAATTTTACAATTAATAGCTAGATCGCTTTAATACACTCTGAAACGCGAAAAGCCAAGACCTTAGGTTGAAATAACGAAAACTTAAATTTTACCTATAGTCACTCCTGACAGAAATATTCTATCAGTCAACTCGCAAATTTTAGTAAAAAATGTTAAAAGTTTTTCAAATTTTTAAGATAAGCTTAAACACTCTAAAATACGCTGAAACATGTAAATCCGAAATCCCAGACTGAAATATTGAATAATAAAAAAGTTTGGTTTTGTATGGGCAATCTGGACTCTAACAAATTTACCAACACCCAGCGTAAAAATGACTATCTTTTAAGAAATCAATTTTACAATTAATAGCTAGATCGCTTTAATACACTCTGAAACGCGAAAAGCCAAGACCTTAGGTTGAAATAACGAAAACTTAAATTTTACCTATAGTCACTCCTGACATAGAAATATTCTATCAGTCAACTCGCAAATTTTAGTATAAAAATGTTAAAGTTTTTCAAATTTTTAAGATAAGCTTAAACACTCTAAAATACGCTGAAACATATAAATCCGAAATCCCAGACTGAAATATTGAATAATAAAAAAGTTTGGTTTTGTATGGCCAACCAGGACTAACAAATTTACCAACACCCAGCGTAAAAATGACTATCTTTTAAGAAATCAATTTTACAATTAATAGCTAGATCGCTTTAATACACTCTGAAACGCGAAAAGCCAAGACCTTAGGTTGAAATAACGAAAACTTAAATTTTACCTATAGTCACTCCTGACAGAAATATTCTATCAGTCAACTCGCAAATTTTAGTATAAAATGTTAAAGTTTTTCAAATTTTTAAGATAAGCTTAAACACTCTAAAATACGCTGAAACATGTAAATCCGAAATCCCAGACTGAAATATTGAATAATAAAAAAGTTTGGTTTTGTATGGGCAATCTGGACTCTAACAAATTTACCAACACCCAGCGTAAAAATGACTATCTTTTAAGAAATCAATTTTACAATTAATAGCTAGATCGCTTTAATACACTCTGAAACGCGAAAAGCCAAGACCTTAGGTTGAAATAACGAAAACTTAAATTTTACCTATAGTCACTCCTGACATAGAAATATTCTATCAGTCAACTCGCAAATTTTAGTATAAAAATGTTAAAGTTTTTCAAATTTTTAAGATAAGCTTAAACACTCTAAAATACGCTGAAACATATAAATCCGAAATCCCAGACTGAAATATTGAATAATAAAAAAGTTTGGTTTTGTATGGCCAACCAGGACTAACAAATTTACCAACACCCAGCGTAAAAATGACTATCTTTTAAGAAATCAATTTTACAATTAATAGCTAGATCGCTTTAATACACTCTGAAACGCGAAAAGCCAAGACCTTAGGTTGAAATAACGAAAACTTAAATTTTACCTATAGTCACTCCTGACAGAAATATTCTATCAGTCAACTCGCAAATTTTAGTATAAAATGTTAAAGTTTTTCAAATTTTTAAGATAAGCTTAAACACTCTAAAATACGCTGAAACATGTAAATCCGAAATCCCAGACTGAAATATTGAATAATAAAAAAGTTTGGTTTTGTATGGGCAATCTGGACTCTAACAAATTTACCAACACCCAGCGTAAAAATGACTATCTTTTAAGAAATCAATTTTACAATTAATAGCTAGATCGCTTTAATACACTCTGAAACGCGAAAAGCCAAGACCTTAGGTTGAAATAACGAAAACTTAAATTTTACCTATAGTCACTCCTGACAGAAATATTCTATCAGTCAACTCGCAAATTTTAGTAAAAAATGTTAAAAGTTTTTCAAATTTTTAAGATAAGCTTAAACACTCTAAAATACGCTGAAACATGTAAATCCGAAATCCCAGACTGAAATATTGAATAATAAAAAAGTTTGGTTTTCTATGGGCAATCGGGACTCTAACAAATTTACCAACACCCAGCGTAAAAATGACTATCTTTTAAGAAATCAATTTTACAATTAATAGCTAAATCGCTTTAATACACTCTGAAACGCGAAAAGCCAAGACCTTAGGTTGAAATAACGAAAACTTAAATTTTACCTATAGTCACTCCTGACAGAAATATTCTATCAGTCAACTCGCAAATTTTAGTATAAAATGTTAAAGTTTTTCAAATTTTTAAGATAAGCTTAAACACTCTAAAATACGCTGAAACATGTAAATCCGAAATCCCAGACTGAAATATTGAATAATAAAAAAGTTTGGTTTTGTATGGGCAATCTGGACTCTAACAAATTTACCAACACCCAGCGTAAAAATGACTATCTTTTAAGAAATCAATTTTACAATTAATAGCTAGATCGCTTTAATACACTCTGAAACGCGAAAAGCCAAGACCTTAGGTTGAAATAACGAAAACTTAAATTTTACCTATAGTCACTCCTGACAGAAATATTCTATCAGTCAACTCGCAAATGTTAGTATAAAAATGCTAAAGTTTTTCAAATTTTTAAGATAAGCTTAAACACTCTAACATACGCTGAAACATATAAATCCGAAATCCCAGACTGAAATATTGAATAATAAAAAAGTTTGGTTTTGTATGGCCAACCAGGACTGACAAATTTACCAACACCCAGCGAAAAAATGACTATCTTTTAAGAAATCAATTTTTCAATTAATAGCTAGATCGCTTTAATACACTCTGAAACGCGAAAAGCCAAGACCTTAGGTTGAAATAACGAAAACTTAAATTTTACCTATAGTCACTCCTGACAGAAATATTCTATCAGTCAACTCGCAAATTTTAGTAAAAAATGTTAAAAGTTTTTCAAATTTTTAAGATAAGCTTAAACACTCTAAAATACGCTGAAACATGTAAATCCGAAATCCCAGACTGAAATATTGAATAATAAAAAAGTTTGGTTTTGTATGGGCAATCTGGACTCTAACAAATTTACCAACATCCAGCGTAAAAATGACTATCTTTTAAGAAATCAATTTTACAATTAATAGCTAGATCGCTTTAATACACTCTGAAACGCGAAAAGCCAAGACCTTAGGTTGAAATAACGAAAACTTAAATTTTACCTATAGTCACTCCTGACATAGAAATATTCTATCAGTCAACTCGCAAATTTTAGTATAAAAATGTTAAAGTTTTTCAAATTTTTAAGATAAGCTTAAACACTCTAAAATACGCTGAAACATATAAATCCGAAATCCCAGACTGAAATATTGAATAATAAAAAAGTTTGGTTTTGTATGGCCAACCAGGACTAACAAATTTACCAACACCCAGCGTAAAAATGACTATCTTTTAAGAAATCAGTTTTTCAATTAATAGCTAGATCGCTTTAATACACTCTGAAACGCGAAAAGCCAAGACCTTAGGTTGAAATAACGAAAACTTAAATTTTACCTATAGTCACTCCTGACAGAAATATTCTATCAGTCAACTCGCAAATTTTAGTAAAAAATGTTAAAAGTTTTTCAAATTTTTAAGATAAGCTTAAACACTCTAAAATACGCTGAAACATGTAAATCCGAAATCCCAGACTGAAATATTGAATAATAAAAAAGTTTGGTTTTGTATGGGCAATCTGGACTCTAACAAATTTACCAACACCCAGCGTAAAAATGACTATCTTTTAAGAAATCAATTTTACAATTAATAGCTAGATCGCTTTAATACACTCTGAAACGCGAAAAGCCAAGACCTTAGGTTGAAATAACGAAAACTTAAATTTTACCTATAGTCACTCCTGACATAGAAATATTCTATCAGTCAACTCGCAAATTTTAGTATAAAAATGTTAAAGTTTTTCAAATTTTTAAGATAAGCTTAAACACTCTAAAATACGCTGAAACATGTAAATCCGAAATCCCAGACTGATAAATACGCTGAAACATGTAAATCCGAAATCCCAGACTGAAATATTGAATAATAAAAAAGTTTGGTTTTGTATGGGCAATCTGGACTCTAACAAATTTACCAACACCCAGCGTAAAAATGACTATCTTTTAAGAAATCAATTTTACAATTAATAGCTAGATCGCTTTAATACACTCTGAAACGCGAAAAGCCAAGACCTTAGGTTGAAATAACGAAAACTTAAATTTTACCTATAGTCACTCCTGACATAGAAATATTCTATCAGTCAACTCGCAAATTTTAGTATAAAAATGTTAAAGTTTTTCAAATTTTTAAGATAAGCTTAAACACTCTAAAATACGCTGAAACATGTAAATCCGAAATCCCAGACTGATATATTGAATAATAAAAAAGTTTGTTTTTGTATGGGCAATCAGGACTCTAACAAATTTACCAACACCCAGCGTAAAAATGACTATCTCTCAAGAAATCAATTTTACAATTAATAGCTAGATCGCTTTGATACACTCTGAAACGCGAAAAGCCAAGACCTTAGGTTGAAATAACGAAAACTTAAATTTTACCTATAGTCACTCCTGACATAGAAATATTCTATCAGTCAACTCGCAAATTTTAGTATAAAAATGTTAAAGTTTTTCAAATTTTTAAGATAAGCTTAAACACTCTAAAATACGCTGAAACATATAAATCCGAAATCCCAGACTGATATATTGAATAATAAAAAAGTTTGGTTTTGTATGGGCAATCGGGACTCTAACAAATTTACCAACACCCAGCATAAAAATGACTATCTTTTAAGAAATCAATTTTACAATTAATAGCTAGATCGCTTTAATACACTCTGAAACGCGAAAAGCCAAGACCTTAGGTTGAAATAACGAAAACTTAAATTTTACCTATAGTCACTCCTGACAGAAATATTCTATCAGTCAACTCGCAAATGTTAGTATAAAAATGCTAAAGTTTTTCAAATTTTTAAGATAAGCTTAAACACTCTAACATACGCTGAAACATATAAATCCGAAATCCCAGACTGATAAATACGCTGAAACATGTAAATCCGAAATCCCAGACTGAAATATTGAATAATAAAAAAGTTTGGTTTTGTATGGGCAATCTGGACTCTAACAAATTTACCAACACCCAGCGTAAAAATGACTATCTTTTAAGAAATCAATTTTACAATTAATAGCTAGATCGCTTTAATACACTCTGAAACGCGAAAAGCCAAGACCTTAGGTTGAAATAACGAAAACTTAAATTTTACCTATAGTCACTCCTGACATAGAAATATTCTATCAGTCAACTCGCAAATTTTAGTATAAAAATGTTAAAGTTTTTCAAATTTTTAAGATAAGCTTAAACACTCTAAAATACGCTGAAACATGTAAATCCGAAATCCCAGACTGATATATTGAATAATAAAAAAGTTTGGTTTTGTATGGGCAATCGGGACTCTAACAAATTTACCAACACCCAGCGTAAAAATGACTATCTTTTAAGAAATCAATTTTACAATTAATAGCTAAATCGCTTTAATACACTCTGAAACGCGAAAAGCCAAGACCTTAGGTTGAAATAACGAAAACTTAAATTTTACCTATAGTCACTCCTGACAGAAATATTCTATCAGTCAACTCGCAAATTTTAGTATAAAATGTTAAAGTTTTTCAAATTTTTAAGATAAGCTTAAACACTCTAAAATACGCTGAAACATGTAAATCCGAAATCCCAGACTGAAATATTGAATAATAAAAAAGTTTGGTTTTGTATGGGCAATCTGGACTCTAACAAATTTACCAACACCCAGCGTAAAAATGACTATCTTTTAAGAAATCAATTTTACAATTAATAGCTAGATCGCTTTAATACACTCTGAAACGCGAAAAGCCAAGACCTTAGGTTGAAATAACGAAAACTTAAATTTTACCTATAGTCACTCCTGACAGAAATATTCTATCAGTCAACTCGCAAATGTTAGTATAAAAATGCTAAAGTTTTTCAAATTTTTAAGATAAGCTTAAACACTCTAACATACGCTGAAACATATAAATCCGAAATCCCAGACTGAAATATTGAATAATAAAAAAGTTTGGTTTTGTATGGCCAACCAGGACTAACAAATTTACCAACACCCAGCGAAAAAATGACTATCTTTTAAGAAATCAATTTTTCAATTAATAGCTAGATCGCTTTAATACACTCTGAAACGCGAAAAGCCAAGACCTTAGGTTGAAATAACGAAAACTTAAATTTTACCTATAGTCACTCCTGACAGAAATATTCTATCAGTCAACTCGCAAATTTTAGTAAAAAATGTTAAAAGTTTTTCAAATTTTTAAGATAAGCTTAAACACTCTAAAATACGCTGAAACATGTAAATCCGAAATCCCAGACTGAAATATTGAATAATAAAAAAGTTTGGTTTTGTATGGGCAATCTGGACTCTAACAAATTTACCAACACCCAGCGTAAAAATGACTATCTTTTAAGAAATCAATTTTACAATTAATAGCTAGATCGCTTTAATACACTCTGAAACGCGAAAAGCCAAGACCTTAGGTTGAAATAACGAAAACTTAAATTTTACCTATAGTCACTCCTGACAGAAATATTCTATCAGTCAACTCGCAAATGTTAGTATAAAAATGCTAAAGTTTTTCAAATTTTTAAGATAAGCTTAAACACTCTAACATACGCTGAAACATATAAATCCGAAATCCCAGACTGAAATATTGAATAATAAAAAAGTTTGGTTTTGTATGGCCAACCAGGACTAACAAATTTACCAACACCCAGCGAAAAAATGACTATCTTTTAAGAAATCAATTTTACAATTAATAGCTAGATCGCTTTAATACACTCTGAAACGCGAAAAGCCAAGACCTTAGGTTGAAATAACGAAAACTTAAATTTTACCTATAGTCACTCCTGACAGAAATATTCTATCAGTCAACTCGCAAATTTTAGTAAAAAATGTTAAAAGTTTTTCAAATTTTTAAGATAAGCTTAAACACTCTAAAATACGCTGAAACATGTAAATCCGAAATCCCAGACTGAAATATTGAATAATAAAAAAGTTTGGTTTTGTATGGGCAATCTGGACTCTAACAAATTTACCAACACCCAGCGTAAAAATGACTATCTTTTAAGAAATCAATTTTACAATTAATAGCTAGATCGCTTTAATACACTCTGAAACGCGAAAAGCCAAGACCTTAGGTTGAAATAACGAAAACTTAAATTTTACCTATAGTCACTCCTGACATAGAAATATTCTATCAGTCAACTCGCAAATTTTAGTATAAAAATGTTAAAGTTTTTCAAATTTTTAAGATAAGCTTAAACACTCTAAAATACGCTGAAACATATAAATCCGAAATCCCAGACTGAAATATTGAATAATAAAAAAGTTTGGTTTTGTATGGCCAACCAGGACTAACAAATTTACCAACACCCAGCGTAAAAATGACTATCTTTTAAGAAATCAATTTTACAATTAATAGCTAGATCGCTTTAATACACTCTGAAACGCGAAAAGCCAAGACCTTAGGTTGAAATAACGAAAACTTAAATTTTACCTATAGTCACTCCTGACAGAAATATTCTATCAGTCAACTCGCAAATTTTAGTATAAAATGTTAAAGTTTTTCAAATTTTTAAGATAAGCTTAAACACTCTAAAATACGCTGAAACATGTAAATCCGAAATCCCAGACTGAAATATTGAATAATAAAAAAGTTTGGTTTTGTATGGGCAATCTGGACTCTAACAAATTTACCAACACCCAGCGTAAAAATGACTATCTTTTAAGAAATCAATTTTACAATTAATAGCTAGATCGCTTTAATACACTCTGAAACGCGAAAAGCCAAGACCTTAGGTTGAAATAACGAAAACTTAAATTTTACCTATAGTCACTCCTGACAGAAATATTCTATCAGTCAACTCGCAAATTTTAGTAAAAAATGTTAAAAGTTTTTCAAATTTTTAAGATAAGCTTAAACACTCTAAAATACGCTGAAACATGTAAATCCGAAATCCCAGACTGAAATATTGAATAATAAAAAAGTTTGGTTTTCTATGGGCAATCGGGACTCTAACAAATTTACCAACACCCAGCGTAAAAATGACTATCTTTTAAGAAATCAATTTTACAATTAATAGCTAAATCGCTTTAATACACTCTGAAACGCGAAAAGCCAAGACCTTAGGTTGAAATAACGAAAACTTAAATTTTACCTATAGTCACTCCTGACAGAAATATTCTATCAGTCAACTCGCAAATTTTAGTATAAAATGTTAAAGTTTTTCAAATTTTTAAGATAAGCTTAAACACTCTAAAATACGCTGAAACATGTAAATCCGAAATCCCAGACTGAAATATTGAATAATAAAAAAGTTTGGTTTTGTATGGGCAATCTGGACTCTAACAAATTTACCAACACCCAGCGTAAAAATGACTATCTTTTAAGAAATCAATTTTACAATTAATAGCTAGATCGCTTTAATACACTCTGAAACGCGAAAAGCCAAGACCTTAGGTTGAAATAACGAAAACTTAAATTTTACCTATAGTCACTCCTGACAGAAATATTCTATCAGTCAACTCGCAAATGTTAGTATAAAAATGCTAAAGTTTTTCAAATTTTTAAGATAAGCTTAAACACTCTAACATACGCTGAAACATATAAATCCGAAATCCCAGACTGAAATATTGAATAATAAAAAAGTTTGGTTTTGTATGGCCAACCAGGACTGACAAATTTACCAACACCCAGCGAAAAAATGACTATCTTTTAAGAAATCAATTTTTCAATTAATAGCTAGATCGCTTTAATACACTCTGAAACGCGAAAAGCCAAGACCTTAGGTTGAAATAACGAAAACTTAAATTTTACCTATAGTCACTCCTGACAGAAATATTCTATCAGTCAACTCGCAAATTTTAGTAAAAAATGTTAAAAGTTTTTCAAATTTTTAAGATAAGCTTAAACACTCTAAAATACGCTGAAACATGTAAATCCGAAATCCCAGACTGAAATATTGAATAATAAAAAAGTTTGGTTTTGTATGGGCAATCTGGACTCTAACAAATTTACCAACATCCAGCGTAAAAATGACTATCTTTTAAGAAATCAATTTTACAATTAATAGCTAGATCGCTTTAATACACTCTGAAACGCGAAAAGCCAAGACCTTAGGTTGAAATAACGAAAACTTAAATTTTACCTATAGTCACTCCTGACATAGAAATATTCTATCAGTCAACTCGCAAATTTTAGTATAAAAATGTTAAAGTTTTTCAAATTTTTAAGATAAGCTTAAACACTCTAAAATACGCTGAAACATATAAATCCGAAATCCCAGACTGAAATATTGAATAATAAAAAAGTTTGGTTTTGTATGGCCAACCAGGACTAACAAATTTACCAACACCCAGCGTAAAAATGACTATCTTTTAAGAAATCAGTTTTTCAATTAATAGCTAGATCGCTTTAATACACTCTGAAACGCGAAAAGCCAAGACCTTAGGTTGAAATAACGAAAACTTAAATTTTACCTATAGTCACTCCTGACAGAAATATTCTATCAGTCAACTCGCAAATTTTAGTAAAAAATGTTAAAAGTTTTTCAAATTTTTAAGATAAGCTTAAACACTCTAAAATACGCTGAAACATGTAAATCCGAAATCCCAGACTGAAATATTGAATAATAAAAAAGTTTGGTTTTGTATGGGCAATCTGGACTCTAACAAATTTACCAACACCCAGCGTAAAAATGACTATCTTTTAAGAAATCAATTTTACAATTAATAGCTAGATCGCTTTAATACACTCTGAAACGCGAAAAGCCAAGACCTTAGGTTGAAATAACGAAAACTTAAATTTTACCTATAGTCACTCCTGACATAGAAATATTCTATCAGTCAACTCGCAAATTTTAGTATAAAAATGTTAAAGTTTTTCAAATTTTTAAGATAAGCTTAAACACTCTAAAATACGCTGAAACATGTAAATCCGAAATCCCAGACTGATAAATACGCTGAAACATGTAAATCCGAAATCCCAGACTGAAATATTGAATAATAAAAAAGTTTGGTTTTGTATGGGCAATCTGGACTCTAACAAATTTACCAACACCCAGCGTAAAAATGACTATCTTTTAAGAAATCAATTTTACAATTAATAGCTAGATCGCTTTAATACACTCTGAAACGCGAAAAGCCAAGACCTTAGGTTGAAATAACGAAAACTTAAATTTTACCTATAGTCACTCCTGACATAGAAATATTCTATCAGTCAACTCGCAAATTTTAGTATAAAAATGTTAAAGTTTTTCAAATTTTTAAGATAAGCTTAAACACTCTAAAATACGCTGAAACATGTAAATCCGAAATCCCAGACTGATATATTGAATAATAAAAAAGTTTGTTTTTGTATGGGCAATCAGGACTCTAACAAATTTACCAACACCCAGCGTAAAAATGACTATCTCTCAAGAAATCAATTTTACAATTAATAGCTAGATCGCTTTGATACACTCTGAAACGCGAAAAGCCAAGACCTTAGGTTGAAATAACGAAAACTTAAATTTTACCTATAGTCACTCCTGACATAGAAATATTCTATCAGTCAACTCGCAAATTTTAGTATAAAAATGTTAAAGTTTTTCAAATTTTTAAGATAAGCTTAAACACTCTAAAATACGCTGAAACATATAAATCCGAAATCCCAGACTGATATATTGAATAATAAAAAAGTTTGGTTTTGTATGGGCAATCGGGACTCTAACAAATTTACCAACACCCAGCATAAAAATGACTATCTTTTAAGAAATCAATTTTACAATTAATAGCTAGATCGCTTTAATACACTCTGAAACGCGAAAAGCCAAGACCTTAGGTTGAAATAACGAAAACTTAAATTTTACCTATAGTCACTCCTGACAGAAATATTCTATCAGTCAACTCGCAAATGTTAGTATAAAAATGCTAAAGTTTTTCAAATTTTTAAGATAAGCTTAAACACTCTAACATACGCTGAAACATATAAATCCGAAATCCCAGACTGATAAATACGCTGAAACATGTAAATCCGAAATCCCAGACTGAAATATTGAATAATAAAAAAGTTTGGTTTTGTATGGGCAATCTGGACTCTAACAAATTTACCAACACCCAGCGTAAAAATGACTATCTTTTAAGAAATCAATTTTACAATTAATAGCTAGATCGCTTTAATACACTCTGAAACGCGAAAAGCCAAGACCTTAGGTTGAAATAACGAAAACTTAAATTTTACCTATAGTCACTCCTGACATAGAAATATTCTATCAGTCAACTCGCAAATTTTAGTATAAAAATGTTAAAGTTTTTCAAATTTTTAAGATAAGCTTAAACACTCTAAAATACGCTGAAACATGTAAATCCGAAATCCCAGACTGATATATTGAATAATAAAAAAGTTTGTTTTTGTATGGGCAATCAGGACTCTAACGAATTTACCAACACCCAGCTTAAAAATGACTATCTTTCAAGAAATCAATTTTACAATTAATAGCTAGATCGCTTTGATACACTCTGAAACGCGAAAAGCCAAGACCTTAGGTTGAAATAACGAAAACTTAAATTTTACCTATAGTCACTCCTGACATAGAAATATTCTATCAGTCAACTCGCAAATTTTAGTATAAAAATGTTAAAGTTTTTCAAATTTTTAAGATAAGCTTAAACACTCTAAAATACGCTGAAACATATAAATCCGAAATCCCAGACTGATATATTGAATAATAAAAAAGTTTGGTTTTGTATGGGCAATCGGGACTCTAACAAATTTACCAACACCCAGCGTAAAAATGACTATCTTTTAAGAAATCAATTTTACAATTAATAGCTAAATCGCTTTGATACACTCTGAAACGCGAAAAGCCAAGACCTTAGGTTGAAATAACGAAAACTTAAATTTTACCTATAGTCACTCCTGACAGAAATATTCTATCAGTCAACTCGCAAATTTTAGTAAAAAATGTTAAAAGTTATTCAAATTTTTAAGATAAGCTTAAACACTCTAAAATACGCTGAAACATATAAATCCTAAATCCCAGACTGATATATTGAATAATAAAAAATTTTGTTTTTGTATGGGCAATCAGGACTCTAACAAATTTACCAACACCCAGCATAAAAATGACTATCTTTTAAGAAATCAATTTTACAATTAATAGCTAGATCGCTTTAATACACTCTGAAACGCGAAAAGCCAAGACCTTAGGTTGAAATAACGAAAACTTAAATTTTACCTATAGTCACTCCTGACAGAAATATTCTATCAGTCAACTCGCAAATGTTAGTATAAAAATGCTAAAGTTTTTCAAATTTTTAAGATAAGCTTAAACACTCTAACATACGCTGAAACATATAAATCCGAAATCCCAGACTGAAATATTGAATAATAAAAAAGTTTGGTTTTGTATGGCCAACCAGGACTAACAAATTTACCAACACCCAGCGTAAAAATGACTATCTTTTAAGAAATCAATTTTTCAATTAATAGCTAGATCGCTTTAATACACTCTGAAACGCGAAAAGCCAAGACCTTAGGTTGAAATAACAAAAACTTAAATTTTACCTATAGTCACTCCTGACAGAAATATTCTATCAGTCAACTCGCAAATTTTAGTAAAAAATGTTAAAAGTTTTTCAAATTTTTAAGATAAGCTTAAACACTCTAAAATACACCGAAACATGTAAATCCGATGTCCCAGACTGAAATATTGAATGATAAAAAAGTTTGGTTTTGTATAGACAATCGGGACTCTAACAAATTTACCAACACCCAGCGTAAAAATGACTATCTTTTAAGAAATCAATTTTTCAATTAATAGCTAGATCGCTTTAATACACTCTGAAACGCGAAAAGCCAAGACCTTAGGTTGAAATAACGAAAACTTAAATTTTACCTATAGTCACTCCTGACATAGAAATATTCTATCAGTCAACTCGCAAATTTTAGTATAAAATGTTAAAGTTTTTCAAATTTTTAAGATAAGCTTAAACACTCTAAAATACGCTGAAACATGTAAATCCGAAACCCCAGACTGAAATATTGAATAATAAGAAATTTGGTATTGTATGGGCACTCGAGACTGTCGAATTTTACAACACCCCGCAATAATCGACTATCTTTTCAAAAATCAATTTTTCAATTAATAGTTAAATCGCTTTAATACACTCTAAAAGGCAAAAAGCCAAGACCTTAGGTTGAAATAACGAAAATTTAAATTTTACCTATAGTCACTCCTGACATAGAAATATTCTGTCAGTCAACTCGCAAATTTTAGTATAAAAATGTTAAAGTTTTTCAAATTTTTAAGATAAGCTTAAACACTCTAAAATACGCTGAAACATATAAATCCTAAATCCCAGACTGATATATTGAATAATAAAAAAGTTTGGTTTTGTATGGGTAATCGGGACTCTAACAAATTTACCAACACCCAGCGTAAAAATGACTATCTTTTAAGAAATCAATTTTACAATTAATAGCTAAATCGCTTTAATACACTTAGAAACGCGAAAAGCCAAGACCTTAGGTTGAAATAATGAAAAACTAAATTTTACATATAGTCACAATTGTTAAAGTCCCCAAGGTCATCGCAATTCCCCCCACCACTTTCCTTATACCTAGGGCACCCGGAGCCATACGATCAGTCGCTCTGCGACTGTCATGGGGTGCACACTGGTGTCGGACTCTGCTCTACGGTTTTAAGTTAAAGTTTAGGATTTATCATGTACAACAATAAAAACTTAGCAAATTATAACATTTTAGCCAGTTCAATTTACCACACTTACACTTATTTGGCAAAAACATAAAACTGTTGTACCATGAGTAAATTTTTTAAGTGTTGGTTCAAACCTGGGGGTACTTCTGTTGAGATGAAAACTTTAACTCTAATCGTACGAAGAGTAAATATTTCTAAGTGTTTGCTCAAACTTTTAGGTAGCTCAAGGTCAAAAATTTTTCCGAAAAAAAAAACAAAAAGTTCGGGGGGGGGGGGTTTCACTTCTCGTCTGGAGCAAGAAACTTTTGGTCAAGGTCAAAATTTTTTCCGAAAAAAAAAGTTCGGGGGGGGGGTTCACTTCTCGTCTGGAGCAAGAAACTTTTTGGTCAAGGTCAAAAATTTTTCCGAAAAAAAAAGTTCGGGGGGGGGGGGGTTCACTTCTCGTCTGGAGCAAGAAACTTTTGGTCAAGGTCAAAATTTTTTCCGAAAAAAAAAGTTCGGGGGGGGGTTCACTTCTCGTCTGGAGCAAGAAACTTTTGGTCAAGGTCAAAATTTTTCCGAAAAAAAAGTTCGGGGGGGGGGGTTCACTTCTCGTCTGGAGCAAGAAACTTTTTGGTCAAGGTCAAAAATTTTTCCGAAAAAAAAAGTTCGGGGGGGGGGTTCACTTCTCGTCTGGAGCAAGAAACTTTTGGTCAAGGTCAAAATTTTTTCCAAAAAAAAAAGTTCGGGGGGGGGGGGGCTCGCCAAACTTTTCGCCAGGGGGGGGGGGTTCAAGTGGGTCAAGGTCACCCACAACACTTCTACTCTAAGTGTTGGCTATACCCCCACCACAACTGAGTCCCTAGGCTGCACAACACCGCTCGGCCAGTATGTCTCCGGCTTCCATGCGGTGCGTCTCGCTGTTCTCCAACTCTCTATATGTAAGTATTTTTACAAGTTTTAAATCTAGGTCACTTCACTTTAACTCTGGGACAATATCGACTTGTGGTATTTCAGTGTTTTCACTCAAGGTCACCACACTTTAACTCTGCTGTTCTCCAACTCTCCATATGTAAGTATTTTTACAAGTTTTGAGTCTAGGTCACTTCACTTTAACTCTGGGACAATATCGACTTGTGGTATTTCAGTGTTTTCACTCAAGGTCATCACACTTTAACTCTGAGACTGCATCAACTTGTATTATTTATGTGTTTTGACTCAAGGTTACCACACTTAAACTTTGGGGTGGTATCAACTTGTAGTATTTCTATGTTTTGACTCAAGGTCATCACAATTTAACTCTGGGGCAATATCGACTTGTAGTACTTCAGTATTTTAACTCTAGGTCACCAAACTTTAACTCTGAGACTGCAGCAACTTGTATTATTTCTGTGTTTTGACTCAAGGTCATCACACTTTAACTCTGGGATGATTTTGACTTATAGTATTTCTGTGTTTTGACTCAAGGTCACCACACTTTAACTCTGGGACGGGATCGACTTGTAGTATTTCTGTGTTTTCACTCAAGGTCATCACACTTTAACTCTGGGGTGATTTCAACTTATAGTATTTCAGTGTTTTGACTCAAGGTCACCACACTTTAACTCTGGGACGGTATCAACTTGTAGTATTTCTATGTTTTGACTCAAGGTCATCACACTTTAACATGTAACTTTAAGGTAGCACCGAAACGGTGCTACCCGGCTTGACATTTTCAAGTTTCCCAAGATCATCACAATTTCCCCCACCACTTCCCATATACCTAGAGTACACAGAGCCAGACAGTCAGTCACTCGGTGGCTGTCGTGGGGTGCGCATCGGTGTCGGCGCTCCGTTGTTAGGTTTTCAAGGTCACAGTAATATCAAATTGTTGGTGTTGTGCTGGTTCAAGGTCACCTGAGGGATAACCGATTGCCCATTTAGGCAGGGTCATGTCAGAAACTCGAGTTTAACTTGGCACTTTTGCCGTTTCTCGTCGAAAATTCGCTCCAAGTGGTCAAGGTCACGGGGACTCTGACTGAAACTCGGAGCGTAGTGCGAGAAACGGCAAAAGTGCCAAAAAATTTTAAGTTTCGGCGTGACCTTGACCTCAGTGGCGTCGGTGACGTCATTTTGATGACGTAAGGGGTGATGACGTCATCAGCACGTCATTTCTGTGACGTCATGGGTGTGACGTCATAGAAATGACGTCATTGGTGATGACGTCATCGATGATGCAATCGATGACGTCATCGATGAGGTCATTGACCTCGATGACGTCATCGATGACGTCATCCCTCAGGTGACCTTGAACTGTTCCAAAAGCCCCCATTCCCCACTACTAATGTCTCCAATTTTTTTAACTTTTAAAAGTCCTATGATGACATAAATTTATATACAAGTATTGTTCCTAATAAGTAGTAAAAATTAAAATTTTGAAGACCTGATGAGGTAAAACCATATTTATCAAACTATGAATTTTGACTGGCCAAAATGTAACCATGGATCTACTTTTGAAATAAAAAAACACGTTGAAGTAAAATAAACGATGGTGAATATTTTATTATCTTCTTTAGTTCCTGTTATACCAGGCTGAAAGTAATTTGACTAATACTTCACAATTGGCTAGTACTTTTTTCCTAACATTAAAACATAATAAAGTAATTATACGGTAAAATGTGTTCACAACATTTGTATGGGGGAAAACTTTTATTGAATTTCAAACTAAAAAACAGATATTGATACATAGTACTGTATAACAGAAAAGCACATGTTAAAAGCGAAATTGAAGCAATCGAACTGCTACACTTGCAATCCTCCAAAATACGTTATGTACCTATAGTTGTATATGCTTTATAAAAGGTACGTTGAAAAATGAACAATTGTCTGTCTTAAAAACAGCATATGAGTAAATTTGCACAAATAAGAATTGGAGTCTCTTAGCGTTGATGCTTTACGGGTTGTTTTAATCTACAAGATTAGAGTATTCTGTTTATACAGTAAAACACGGTAAAGTGCAGGAACCGCGTTTTATCATGATATGTCGATACGATATCTTTATTAAATCACCTAAGTAAAGACTCCTCTTCGAGACAGTGTAAATTTAATCTTCTAACCAAACTTTATCGGTTTATAATTAATATTCATGCACGCTCGGTTCCAATATTTAATATTTACCCCGTCTCAGCAGGGCTTATCGGCCCCGCCTCGGAAGGGGAGACTGTGTCATCGGAGGGACGAAATAATCGATAAGGTACAGACAATACACAGTACTGCGTGGCTGTCCTTTTAGTGACTCCGGACTAAGTATCATCTGAACTGACAGAGTACCTAGACCTAAAATGGCGCCTGACAGTGGAAATAATGGAGTCGACTTTGATTCATTGTCACCGATGAATGGATTAATAAAACACCAGGTGTCATTGTGAGAGTGAGAGTGAGAGTGAGAGTGAGAGGGAGTGATGGAGGGTGAGGGCGAGGGGCAGTAGGCAGTGGTGCGACCCGGCACAGTGCCATGGGGAACTCCACAAGTAACAGACGCTCGCGGAGTCTGCCCGCCACCCCGCACGCCAGCAACTCACGCAGGTACACTCACACATAAATACATACATACATACATACATACATACATACATACAACTCTGTAGAGTATGAATTTTTGTCTGGTGTGGTTGTCTCGTTGTGTAGATATAACAACTCAGTTCCTGAAAAAAGTGTGCGTTTGTTTGTAATGTTGAGATCAGTCTTGCATGTGAGAGAGAGAGAGTAAACAATCATCAGAGATGCGTTCCTTCGTGTACCAACTTATCAAATACGTTAAATAATAAATCTACTATTCATCGTTTAAACACATTATTCTTATAAATATTAAGTGAAACTTTTCTTGAGAACACAACCCCTCCCTGATTTTTTTATAAATTTTAAGGTTTGAGGTGTCAAAAAACCTCCACAGTTCGTGTTTTTACAATAAGGTTTTAGACATGGATCTAAAAACCATCCCGCTTTAAGTCCTTGTAATGCATGCAATTTTGAAGTATATGCAACTTACCGTGCACAAACCGCTGGAGCAACAATGACACCATTGGACGCGTCTCTGGCCGCGCTCTTTTTACGTTTATTTCGTAAAAATGAGTAGACACTGTTTAAATTATAATAAACAATATAAACAGTAACAACAAAACAAAATAGATAGTTAAAGAAAGTAAACGGAAGCCGATTACACACCGATCCTATCGACGGAAGGGATAAAAACTATCAGGGGATACGTCGTTGTTATTGAAGGATCCGTTATCAGCTGTCACCAACGTGACGCCCATGACGTCACTTCTTTATCTACAAACTGAGTTGAAAGGCCTTCGCTAGGTTTAGTAAATCTTGGACAAGCACAACGTAAACATCCAATCTCTAAAAGTTCGATTTGATTTTTAATATCTTGTTATAAAACCGTGCCAACAATAACAGCAACGTAAAATTATTTAGCCTAATTTTAATTTTTAAAGATCTTCAAAACTGATGGTGTGTTTATTTGAAAACAATTCCTACATACTCCTTTATCAACTTAAATACTTACACTTACTCCGAAGGTTGATATAAGTCAGTATTGTTGAATTAATAGTCTAAACATATACTGGTGTACATTTTAGTTGCACACACAGTAGAGAGTTTAGCAAGTATATAGGTCTAATACTTAATCAATTAAACGTGAAAGGATTGTGTAAAAATGTAAGTTTATAAAAATACGTATTTTTGTTTTATCTTTATTTAATTCACCCCGGATAGCTGTGGTTGTGGGGGGGGGAGGGGGGCGGTAATGAATGCAGCCTCACGGACCAAGGGCTGATATGTAGGGTGTGGGACCCATGCATGTCTGCCCTCTGCCCTTAGTCAGTCAATATACCGTGCACCCCAGTCAACCGAGCCCTTGTTGGCTGTATTGCGGGAAAGACTTTAAAAAGATAAAGCATCACGTTTTAAACGTCATGGACAACATAGTAGGCAAACTCAACTTTACAAATCCCCGCAAACCTTAGTTTTCTTGACGATTTGTCTACTTAAAAAAATATTTTTTGCTCATTTAAGAAAAAATATGAGGTTATCGAAACTATACACACAACAAACTACGTAATTTAGCCTTTGACAGTGGTATGGGTACAACCTCCGTGTAAGATTTTGTTTCAGATAATATATCTGTTTTATTAACACAAATTAATAAAACTTCTCGTGATTTCAGTACCTCGAATAAGCCTGTATTGCATAGGCCTACTGACCGCATGTTGTGTGTTGCAGGTTGCCGGCGCCCTTCCACGGGGGCGCGGCGGGCGGGGGCGCCGTGGTCGCCACCAGCAACATACCCGCGCCCCTCCACAGATCTGCAATACCAGGTGAGAGTAGGCCTAAGCGAATTTATACTTTAATTTTTCTAGTTGTTCCTTTAACTATTAATTCATTGCGTAGCCCCTACCTATTACATCTAGTTTCTGTTGGGCCTACTCGGTAATTACTTTTTGTAAGTGGCGGTGTTTTTCATAGACACAACGTATCTTATAACGATCTATGTTAGATTAAGCAAACTGTTTTAGGCCTGAAACTCGGTCTCGGATCTCAGTGATACCAAAGATTCGTGGTAGTTATGTGTATATATCTATATATAGTAACATAAAGAGTAACAATTACGTGTTAGAATCTATTCCAGTAAATATTTTTGAATAGATGGACTAATAGGCCTAGTAGGAAAAGATTTAAATCAGTCATTTGATCGGGATGAACATAAAGCCCCTTCAACTTTCGAACTTTCTTTAGTAAATCTTTATCACATCAGGAAACCCCGATCCCAAAAAGGCTATTCGAGTTCCTCTCAATGCCAGCTCATTCGCTCAACAAACCTTCCTCCCCACAGTGACGAGTTCGTTCGCTTATCGTTCGGATCCATCACTCGCCATTCGAGAACTTTCAAATTTAATGGCTCTACCCTATTTTCTATAATATTTTTGAACATCATGGTGAAACGCTAACACACGTCAGGGCTGGGGAAAACTGCTGTAACATTTTCTCCGCAGTCCTGAACACACGTGGGGTTTAGTTCTAAAAGTCAATGGTTCTATTATACAGTTCAAGGTCGGTAGAGGAAAATCATAACTGCTTCTGAAGGTCTGCCGTATAACTTTTTTTGTGTTCCGGACATAAATAAATCGTCAAAACTAAATCGGAAGTCAAGTTAAGGTATATAATGTTTACCATTGTTGCCATTACTCATCTGATTCAATATACAGGGTGTTTCAGAACTCCCTACCTATATTTTAGGGCATTGTTCCTGGGTTAAAACCATATCTAAATATCATATTTAAATTGTCCGGAAGTCTTAAGTTACTCACACAGCCGCCATTTTGTTTTTTAGACATAATAATTTTTATTTCCGTAACGGATGGTTGTATTCAGATCATATTTGGTATAAATCTTTAGCATACCAATGTACATTTCCAAGAAAAAAATTAATTTTTTCCGTTGTATATTTTCAAAATGGCGGCCATTTTAAATTTTCAAACTCAAATATCTCCAAAATCGGTAAATTTTATAAAAATTTTACAGGACACAAAAAAGTTGCCAAATTAAATTACCTAACCAATGGTGTCAAGTTTGTAACGATCGGACAACAAATAACGGAGTTATTGTGATTTTTCTTCATAAAAACATTGATTTTGCTGTTAAAATGGCCTTATTTTCATTAAATTCAATGCAAAATCCATGTTTTTTTTTAAGAAAAATCACAATACCTCCGTTATTTGTTGTCCGATCGTTACAAACTTGACACCATTGGTTAGGTAATTTAATTTGGCAACTTTTTTGTCTCCTGTAAAAGTTTTATAAAATTTACCGATTTTGAGATATTTGAGTTTGAAAATTTAAAATGGCCGCCATTTTGAAAATATACAACGGAAAAAATTAATTTTTTTCTTGAAATGTACATTGGTATGATAAAGATTTATACCAAATATGATCTGAATACAACCATCCGTTACGGAAATAAAAATTATTATGTCTAAAAAACAAAATGGCGGCTGTGTGAGTAACTTAAGACTTCCGGACAATTTAAATATGATATTTAGATATGTTTTAACCCAGGAACAATGCCCTAAAATATTGGTAGGGAGTTCTGAAACACCCTGTATAAGTGGACGAAGTAGTGTTGCTACGGGTAGACTATGATATTCATCGTCCAATTAACAACCAACAAATTAAGTAACAATTAACAATCAAGGTGGATATGATATACAACCATAAATTCTACCCTTTTAAATTTTACACCCCTTACTATGGTTCCTGTTAAGACAAACACAGTCTCTTTTTAACGCAAACGAGAACAATTATGTTGTGTCCTTGCAGCCTGCAACGTTAGCAACACTTATAAGTAGCTAAGAGTAAAATGTTGATTTTTTTTTAATCCCTAAATATTTCGTGGCGACAAACACGGTTATCGCAGAAATTGGCACCATTGATCTTATGGGATGTAGTTTACTTGTGGCACTACAGTCATCTTGTATAGAGTTAGATCATTTTATTATTTTATTAATTCTTTTGATTTGTACCGGTACTACGATTGAATTCAATTTAAACTCATAACATGATAGCTTTTTCTCCTCCTACCGAGTTTTTATTAATCCAACTGCTGTAGGCTCTTAGCTCAAAAAAAGAAATAAATAAATAAAAAAATAAAATAAAATAACAACTAATTATAAACGAACATTCATTGGTGGCTCGTCGTTGCATACTCCTATACTCACGCGCAAGCGCCTTTCATTGGTCGGGTTCACGTTCATTCACCGCATCCATCCACCGCAACCGGGATTTAATAATCACGTGACAAATCCCAATGGTCACGTGATAAATCCCGGTGGATCCCAGTGACGTCATTTTACTGCCGTCTTATGAATCCACCGGGATTTTGATTGTTGACGTTCACGTGCTTTTTTGCTAACCGCAAAAAAATCCACCGAATCCCGGTTGCGGTGGATTGTGGTGGATGAACGTGAACCCGATCAATGTTGTATTGAAACAATGGACTCGTTCATGATAATCCACCTCAAAAAGAGCTTTATTTATGTTTTTGCCTATCACGTGACAAATCCCACAAATAACGTGTCTGGAATTTCGAAATTTTTCACTTGATAGGCACAAACATGAACAAACCTCTTTGTGGTGGATGATCGTGAACTAGTCCAATAATTCTCCAGTACATCAGCTGTTTTACTGAAGTCTGAAACGGAAAGCAAAATAATTTATTGCGAAAATAAACCATTAATTTTGGTTTGGTTTGTATAAGTTAATTTCTTAATAACTGGAAATTTTTTTATCTGATAGTTTGATGCAGCATTATATTTATAGTACAATACTGTACAATGATAGCAAATAATAGTGAGTAATAGGCTTAGCATCTTTTACTCTAAGCCTAAATTCCTGTATTGCTCTGAAGTTAAACAATTTGAATTTGCCGCTTCTGGGTCCCAAGAGTTCTGAACAAGTTTTCTTACTAGGAAACTAACTATTCAATGAATAAGTAGGAGGCGGTGGGAGTTTTATAATAACTGGGACTGACTGGAACAGGACGGAGTGCGTAATGGAGTAGTAGAGGGGGGAGTTGTGGGTCTTGTTTTGTTTACTGGAGCTGGAAGTGGACTGGAGTGGGAGAGATGATGGACACCAAGTAGACAGATCCCCTCGGTGTTGGTCTTTTTCATTGTTTGTCAGTAGTTTGGTGCTTTCATAAGGTACGGTAGGCCTAATTTTTCATTAAACTGTATATTATACATTCTGATCTCCCACATACAACTATATCAGAGCTAATTTAGGTTAAGTACCATACCTTCACTGTTTGACAAGTTCCAAGTCAGATTATGTTTACCAAATGCACCTGTTACTTCTCTGGCTAATTTCTCTATATTAAGGTATTCTTTTCAAAAAAATTAGTTTATAAGTTTACTTTTTAATTGATTTATTTTTTGTTTAACGAATAAATTGTAACAACTTGTGCTCAAGCTAAAAGATTTTGTATTTGAATAAATTGAATAAAAATTATCACTAAACTAGGCCTAACTTCTTCCATACAATATCATAATTTTCTAGTTCACTGGTGGCTAGGGGATCCCTTTAGTGTAAGTACTGTACGGTAAATGATTTTGACTTAATTGTTTGTTTTCCCCTGAAACATGGAACAAGACCATCATGTGCTAAAATACCGAAATATGATTATAAAAGTTAGGGCTATCGTTAATTAGTGTAGTGTGGGCCTAGCCTTTATCATCATTCGGTCAAAACTTCAGTTTCAGAATCCACTGCTATCATTAATGTTTGCAATAGCATAATTACGACCTTATCATGTAATGAGTACCGTACGGTTTGAGTTATTCATTCAGTAATACAGTAGGCCCTAACTCAGTAATCATTACCCTTGATAATAGTAAGTTAGCCTACTGATTCTAGAAATGAGTACATACAATTATTTAAAAATTAATTAGAACTCTTTATTGTAAAATTTTGTTAAAATCACTATAAATATAAACTACCCTATATATGCCTAGCTAGGCCTATAAGGAATTAACCTACAAAACAATTAGGGCCTACTGTAATTTAAGAAATGAACCTTTTGGCCTAGGTATTTTGATAGGTCTTTATATTAGGAGGTGCGAGCTCTGGAAAGTTATGAGACGTTGAAAAATCAAACAATTTCAAACCCGAAAGTATAATTTAAACAGGCCTACCTATTTTGTATTAGGGCAAAAAAGGTAGCCTATCTTAACCACCGGTACCTAGGTATGATACTGTATCAACCCCTTCATATTCCATGTTCAAGGTAACACAGGATATCTTGACCTCTGGCATACTTCACTACTGGATTCAAATTGAACCAGGAGTGGAAAAAAGTGAATACCGATCTCAAATTTGTTTTGAAAATCAAACTGAGAAAGCCTACCATAGCCAAATTTTATATTAAACTTACTTATGACTAATCTATTGAGCTGAAAAAGGAAATATTTCAGTCATTCTATACATGTTTTGGTCTGGTGATGAGTGGAAGGAGGGAAAACTCTAAGGAGTATTTTCCTTCTTTCACACAGCGCTTCACTAGTGGCCAGTGCTGACAGCTGACACTGTCGTCAAGTCATGTGGAATCACATTAACGATATAGTTTCTTTTTGATAAAGCTTAACTGTTAAAATAATAATATATTGAAAATATGTAGTGAAATAAAATTATCATTCTAAAAATCTGTCCACCCTCTAGCGCCTAGAAAATATCAGTCTATGCTAGGTAGAGTATACCCTCTCTAAACCGACCCTCACAGGACTGGGCCTAGGTCGGATAACCTAAAAGATTGGTTAAAGAGGGTGACCATATAAACATGTAAAATAATTGAAAAAAATGTATTAACTTATTATCATTACAAAATTGCCCACCTATAAAAACTACAGCTATAGGGCAAGTATAAAATTACGCCGTACACGTGTGATAAATGAGCAAAACAAGCACTGATAATAAGTGTTGTTTTGCATTATCGTGCGTTCCCATGTGGTTCCTAACAAAGATTTATCTGATTGGATAATGTTCTACTTTAGAAAAGCGACTAGGAAAGGAATGGAAGTCTCTCTCGGTTCCTAAAAAAGGCAAGTTAAACCAACCACTTTTAATACAAAGGGCAAATAAACTGGCCACTTTTTTGTATTATTAGGACAGTTTTAGTTGGCAAATTTAAACCGAGTGGGCGTTGATTCGGACGGTTAACAGAGGATCTATTGTAGCACTTTTTGGTACCTAGCCCACAAAAATCGTAAAAAAATATTTACGGTATTTTTAGACCACCGTACTACCAGTTTTCTTTAACTTTAATGAATTATCTTTAATGAACATTATCTTTAATGAATGTGTGAAGTACCCAAAGTTATTTTATGTAGCCTATGTATTGTTCCAGCATTTTTAAAATGTAGAAAATCTACTTGCTAGATATCTAATCTCTGGAAGAAAGGTAGAGCAAAACAATAATAAATTTCAAACAAATTGAAAATAAAATCACGTTTTTTACAATCATAGATATGAATAAGACAACTGGATTGCCAACTGAGGTGGCGGAATATAGCGGTATTATAAGAGCGAGCCGGCTTCCCCACCACTCTTAAGTGATTCTGCCGTCGCCTCACCACTCTTTGTGTCAGCTACATTGTTATTATTGGTGCATTCAGTGCATTCTTATTTATTGATATTCCTTTATTATTCAGCTGAAGTAGTTATGATTACTGTGTTCTTGTTTGTTTACATACTTTTATTTACTGAATGACCATTTTACAGTGGTGGGGGTAATGGCTTGTTCTTGGAGCTCAGTGTTAGCGATCCAGTTGTTCTTATTTACCAATACACAATCTACTTATAGCCTATGTAAACCCGGACTAATGTGGATTGGACTGTACGGTGTCCGGGTTTGTGAAAATTCAGGGTTATCGGGAAAGGAGTGAACACAAGAAAAATCACAAATAGTTTATGCTATTCCCATAAAAAGACATTAAGGACTATTTAGATATTTATTTCTTAATGCACATAATACAACTAAAAATACCCTGTTGCAGCAAACCTGCGTACTGAATGAGTTTCCAACGGAATTTTAGATTTTTATTTGCCCATAAACACCATAGGAATGAGTATGTAGGTTTGCTGCCATGTAGGTCTGAATTGTTGTTTGAAAATGTAGGATAAATCTGTAATCGAAGATAAATATCAAATTTTATCAATATTTGGTTTCTTTACAATTTTCCTCATAAACATCATGGGGGTTCAGTATGTAGGTTTGCCGCCAAGAGTATGTTGTAAGCAATTATAAGTTAAACCCTATCTACTGAAAGTACACACTAAATTTCATAAGTTTTGCCAATAAATAAGCAAGAAAAGATGTTTTGTTGATTTTCCCTTGGGAAAAATATTTTTTGATTTTTTTGCTTAAGGAAAACTTTAAAATCAAGCCTTATCTGTAAAAAAAACTTAAAGAAAAGCCAAAGCTCGGTGCTCCGGCCGATGCCATGGCCCCTTGCACCTTGAAACTACTCTCACTCTGGCAGGCTTTCTGAGTTATCCAGAATGAAGTCCGGGTTTGGGAGATTCTACACTGCGTAACATTAACAAAGTTAGCAGCAAAGTGAAATGGAAGGATGAATATATATATTATATATTATATATTTAAAGTAGCCTATGCATTTTCACAGCTTTTATTTAATTATGAGACCCGATTTGTGACCACAACTACAGTAGGACTATGTTTAGCTCATTCATATTAGAGTAGAGGTGAAGGCCTCCTTGAGTTTTAGTTTTTGTGGCAGATAGTCCAGTTATTTTAGTATAGATAAGGTACTGAATACAAGTTTTGTTGTTTGCAGCATATATTTAACTATTTTGTTATACTTTTTCATTTATGTCCATTGTATAACTTAGGAATAATAAATATTATTTATTTGTTGCAGTTGGTGGAAGTCCACTTAAGTGTACTTCAGCGAGTAGCTCGAGGTCTACGAGTCCTTCTCATTCTTTCATTCCCACTCCTCGAACCAGATCTGCAATCAGTGACAAGCAAGGGTAGGGTACCTAATAATATACACATTCAGCTGTTAGTTACTAAAAACAAGTTTTTGCTCTATTTTACTCCTTGTAAATGTGACCAAGTGTTATGTAATTTGACATGTTCTAGTAAAAAATGAGCCAAAAATCAACCACTAATGGAAAAGGTTATTCCAATATGTCTATTCCCTTTTTGAATCCTACTTTTCAGGCTCTGAAAATTTAAAATGTTTTAAAGGCTTACAAAGATTTTACAGGGTAAAAAATGCAAGATTCCTTTTAATGGGTCAAATTACTCATAGAAATAACTTAGCACCTTTCTAAATGTTGATTTAAAAAAATAAACACTAAGAAATCAATGTAAATCAATAGTTTTTTATTTTTATATTTTATTTTGTTTTAAGGTTTTAAAATCATTTGTATAACTTAAGTTAAATTACAGTCATACGGTTCCAATTTTGTAGGAAACCTGGATCATCTATTGTTGCCATCCAAAACCACTTGGCTTAAGCATCTATCTTCTTATTTCTATAAGGGTTTCGTCTGTTACGTCCTTTTTTTTGGAACTTCTGAACCGATTTTTAAGATTGAGGTGACATTTTAAAGCTTAGGATATACCGCAGTGACGAATCGCAATTAAAAAGTTCATATTGTTTCGGGCTTCGCCCCCCTCGCCTTGGATTTATTTCTAGAGAGCGCTTTAAAATGTTGACTAACTTTTATTGCAAGTTCTTTAATGTGAATTGTAATTTAACAGCTGATTACCTTAAGATTAATTTTAAAAGCTAGATAGCAAACAAAAATAGATCTCTGTCACTTCATAATCAACATTCACGTACTGTAGGTGAGTTTCACTCATACAGAATCATAAAATGCGCAATTTGCGCACGGGCCACCTCGTAGTACTTATAGTTAATATCTAAAGGCATGAAAATAATTTCTGCGTCTTTTTTCGTCAACACACACTCTTAGAGGAAGAAATCTATTTTACGTTTTTAAGTTAGGAGTATTTTACTGAAGTACCCCTACTCAGATAAATGCCGTAATTTAAGGAGACACATTATAAATGTGTTTTAACTGTTGTAATGGGTTCTGTTGTTGTTGTCTGTAATGATTTGGGGTCAACACAATTGAAAAATAAATTTGTACTAGACCCAGCTAGGCTTTTAAAACCCGCTTGAAGAAAGTCCGACCTATTAAGTAATCAACAACAAACATTAGTTATTATCAACAGTATGGATACATTTCACTCTCATTTTGTAACATCTTTGTACCAAATCAAACTTTTATTCTGTCTTAGCGGTAAGTCACAGAAAATGTTGAAATTTCACACTACAGTATTTTTTACCAAAATTAAAATTACACCAATGATTTTCTCAGTGGTGGCCACAATGCAGCAAGAATACCTGGATCTGTCAGTAGTCCCTACTCCAACAAGTCTTCTATGCTAGATAAGCTCAAACTCTACAACCCCAGCGACAAAAATAAACTTGGTAAGTTCTGTAGAATATTTTGTTATACAAGTACTTCTCTTTGATAACATCTGCATTTTTTCTTAAATTCAAACTCAAAATTGTTTGTTATTTAAATTATGGTCTATAGGATTTAGTGATTTATCGTAAATTTGAGTCAATATAGAGCTTATTCTTTCCGAGTATTGGCCATATACAGTAACTACATAAGTAGTATACAGTAGTACATTTGTGAAGAGTAGTCTCAATTTTTTTTGCGTTGGATGTGTGTAATTACATGAAATTACATTAGTATAATTATTTCTCAAGTATCTAAATTCTGTTGTGGTGTTATTTACAGTCAATTAAAGTTATTAATCTATAAGTTAATTTAGCATTTGAGATTTTAGGGCCTATATTTACAATTTTATGGTTGTTATCAGTGCACACAAACATCTCATGTTGTAAACACTGTTGCCGCCTGTCAGTGTCGCCTAATGTCATACTCTGTTGTTGTTTAGTGTGAGACAGTCAGTCATTGTATATGTTTAAATTTATGTTTCCCATCAAATTTAAATATGGAGCTATGAATTTCTTAGCATGTATTAGATAGTCTCAAAGAAAAGTATCAAAGTCTTAAGCAAGTTTCTAGAAATTAATTGTTCTACATTTTATTTTAAGACCCAATATTAGTTCCAATATGCATGTCGTATTTCATGTAACAATCAATAAAGCTCAGGGAAAAATCAACGGATTAGAGTATACTTTCCTGAACAAGCCTTCACTCACTATCAGTTGTAAGTTTCCTTATCATGCGAAAAATATATTGATAGCTTAAAGGTGTGAATATGAACCTGGGTGATGGACAACCAACATTGTTTGAAAGGAAGAATTAAATAGGAAGATTATGGTTTGTTAGTATTATACATTCGGTTTGTTTTATTTCACACGCCTAATAAGAAATGTATAGCCAACATATATTATTTCATTTGGTTACAATTTCATCACTGATATCAAATTTGGATTAGCCTATAGTATGCTAATAAAATAAAAATAAAATTGATTATTAGATTGGACATGTTAAATGGTGCTGAGCAGCACAATAAAAGATACTAAGCACCTGGTAAAATAATAAAGCCTTACTAGTTTCGTACAAAGTAATCTGCTTCGGTCACATGTGTAGGCCAATAAAATCTAATAATTTTGACTGAAACGTCTCTTTGTTAGAGTTATATAGGGCATACTCGCCTACGGCTCGATGGGGGCTCCGCCCCCATGCCCCCTCAGGGGTTGCCCCCGAGTAGTTAAAGCCCAAATTAGAGTCGTCGTTACGTCATAGATATATCTTTCATAGTTATAATTTGAATGCCAGAGCTCAAAGTTCAAGATTTCATAAAAGCTTAGTGTTAATTTGGGGGGATACATAGTGTTACTTGGAGATTAAAAGTAAAAAGCAATAATAAAATAATTATTATCTTAGCTTTTTACAGGCTGCGAGTGTATCTTCAATTTATATGTGAGAATTTTTTGATATTTAAAGAATGGTAAAAGAATCGTTGAGGGACATTACGTCATCGCGCAACTAAGAACTCTTAATTCATAAAAAACTGTCCCCACTTAGGAAAATAAATAAAAAATTCTAAACATTTCCAAATCGATGCAAAAGTTCACATTAATAACTGTAAACTAAAATGCCTTGCTTGGATAAAATAAAACCATAGGTGCATGGTGGTAATAATAATAAAAATAATCGACCTGTAAAATTCACCAATAAAAAATGGAAAAACTTATTTCAGATAAAGAGTGTTGATATTGACAATGGTTTTGTCAAATCATGACTTACGAAAACTTATAAAATAATTGTTTATTCTTAGGCCTCCTTAGACAGTAGATATAGGTTCTTGTATAAAGAAAAAAACATTTGGGGAAATGAACAAATATTTATATATGTAATGTACAGCAATATATCACCTAAAATAATCAAAACCTTCAATGGGAATATTTTAAATATAAGTAATTGTAGGGATAGAATGGAGTTGTGAAATAATAATGGACTATGTAAATATTCTAGATACCATGCTTAAAAATTGATATGTGTTAAAATTTTGGCCACATGATGTAAGTAGTTGGTGTATTCAAAATGAATAAAAGTGGAATAAAATTATAAGTTTTAATTGAGGTACGCTGTATATAATGAAAGACAAAAAATACTTAAGAAAGATATTAGAAAATTTAAAAATCCACCGATAATGAGTTGCAGGTGAGGCCCACCGAAGAACTGCCCGCTAAGACAGTAAGAAAACCGGCTAATACGAAAATCGCCTGTAGCTCGTTTTTTAAAACCACATCCTAGTTCTCCTTAGTCCGTAAAAAAATTGAGAATTGTGAAATCATGATCGATTATGGAAATATTCTAGATATTATGGTATATGGAGGCTCCACCCCCTTTCCCAGAAATTAGTTGCCCCTATTCTTTAATTGCCGTAAAAATCTCAAGCACTGAACATGGTAGTTGAGGCCTCCACCCCATAACCCTCGTTGTAATTTTGTTTGATACTCTAACTGTACTGATTAGGGTTATGAGTGTGGGTTTATGTGTAGTTTCTATGTACCTATTATACCTGAGTGCTAGTACAGATTTTAAGTTAAACTTGTTAATTTTGTTTGATACTCTAACTGTACTGATTAGGTTATGAGTGTGGGTGTATGTGTAGTTTCTACGTATCTACTATACCTGAGTACTAGAATAGATTTTAAAAGAAACTATACTGTAGTAAACTAGTCGTCAGGGGATGTGACGCCATGCCTTGCCTCACCCTCCTAGCGCAAAAAGTATGAAAAAAATATTTGGATAAAATGGATGAAAATGTAGGATGGCTAAGCTAAATAAACTATTTTGCATAAACTAATTATTATATAAACTATTATTTAAATGAAAAAATAAATACCGTCAGAAAAAATAGGACAACATGAACAAACTGTTATGAACCCGCTACAGGCTAATCACAAAAATACTATTCGATGCAAAATAAAAATGTATGTTATAATTTAAGAAAAATTATTATAAATACTACTCATAAATCCTGTTGGAGTTACAGGGATAATTCAAACATTAGTTAAAAATTAGAAATTTACCTCGATTAGTTGGAAACCAAAGTTTTAGGTCAGTAAGTAACAAACAATGTAAAAAATCGCTAAGTAACAACAAACAATTCAAAAGAATCAGTTACCTAACAATTAATTGTAAAACAACAGTATGGCCTAACAGGTAGAATAAAAGGCATTCATAACACTTATTTTTTTTTTGTTTGGTATGTACTTCCCCACTCACTCATCGGGGTATCAGAAATTCATCAAATGTCGGTAAAGTAGATTTAGTTCTCGCTTGGGAATTACTGTGTAGTAAGTGATATATGGGTGATATAACTAAACTTCGCTTAATCTACTTTACCGACATTTGATGAATTTCTGATACCCCGATGAGTGAGTGAGTGAGTGAGTGAGTTACACATGCGGGAGTATATAATTTAGATAACTTATTCCTTAATCACCATTCTTCCATTTTAGATTTTATTAACTAACTATCTGTGACAAATTTTTACATAATATATTGCTCATCAATAATAGGAGAGCCTAACAGAGGTAGGGGCCTAACCTATATTTTTCTGGAATCTAATGTGGAATATGCAGAGCTAGTGTTACAATATTGGTTTTATGGTGTTAGGTGACTTGTCAGTATGTATCCTGCAGTGGCAAATAATAATGTGTGTGTTCCAGCTTTAGGCAACACAAAGCGCACATCTAGTTCAAGTGGATTCAGCTCTGCCCGATCCGAACGTAGCGATTCGTCCACTAGTCTATACAATGATGCCAAATCAACGTAAGACTCAACTACAACTTTTGTTAGTAGATTATGAGATCCTGAAATACGTATGGTAAAACTAAAGCATTAATTTTGTTTGTTAAGTATACAGAGTGCTTTTTAATTTTTTCACATAATTTTTTTAACTTAGACCTATTTTTATTTTGGAATTAGAGTTTTGCTAATTTAGAAAGATAACATAAATTATTGCACCGATTGTGTTTTAGAATTCTTGTGTGTAGTAAGTAAATATGAAACAAACTAGAACCTAATGATAATTTATTTGGGTTATTGTTAATACCATAAATTGGTTTGAGTGGCCATGACCCTCCTTAATCCCAATTCATTGTGATTTGTCTCTACGTTAACCACCCAATAAATTGAAATTGATTTATCTGTCCCCAAATTGGATTTCCACATTTAAGGAACTGACTGTACATTTGTGCTTTATCTTGGGAAGATGGGTTTGTTTGCTATGCTCAATTCCCTCTCAGAATAGTATCATTTAATGCCACATGTCAAGGTTTTAGTTTTAGGTAAGATATAGTTGTCAATTGGGACATTAATTACATCCAGTAGACGCCAGTACTCACAATACTTAAAAACCCTCAAAAATGCCGTAAGTCATCAATTTTTAAAAACTTGTTCATAGCAAATGCTTATATCCTTAAAGGGATGCCCATGCAACATTTCAAAGTTATAGGTTCAGTAGTTTTAAAGGCTAATTTTTCCTTTTTACAGGATTCCAGAGAAGAAAGAGCCAGTCCAAAATGAGCACAGTTTAAAAAGTGGATTAAAAAAGAAAGTGATTAAGATCCCTGGAGAGAATAGAGTTACTCGAACACCGAGCCGAACCTCAGTGACAAAACTGGTTCAGCCAGCAAATGTAACAGTCAGAGCAACAAGTGAAAAACCTGCAACTATACCAGAGGCCCCAGTGGACGATAAGGAGAACTGTCAGACTACAGCTCAGGTTAGTGTGGTGAGTTCTACTTACTTATAAGCACTCACAATAGAACTCTAATATATACACCACGAACCCTCACTCAAATTAGGAATCGCACCAAAACTTGTGCAGGGAAAACTCAGATTGAACAGTTACAGCTTTTGTGCGAGCCTTAATTTATAAGCTCCCCCACTGATTGTTAATGATCATGATTTTAAAGTGAAACTATTAAACCTACTGACTTCAAGGATGTAAATACCTTTATGTTTGAATATAAATAACTGTTATATTATAGCTTATGTCAATACATGTTAGAACATGAAAAAGAACTCTACAAAATGAAAAAGAACTCTTACAAAATGAAAAAGAACTCTACAAAATGAAAAAGAGACCGGTACTGAATCACTGAATGAAATATTTAAACTTATTATCGCGTATAATCTTCAAGTAACAATGTTGAAGATAATTAAATTATTTTGAATCTTTAGGTGACCTTTTTTTAAGTGATCGGTTTTTGGAAAAAATGCTTAAGCCTAAATCTGCACCTTTATTATCGGAGAGCTGCATCTTTATTTCTGATGCTCATAATGAAAATTGTATAAGTGAATAATTTTTATTTATCATCAGAACAACTTTATTAATAATTAATTAGCCATTTTTCTTAAATAAACACTGTAGACAGTGATTAACCACTCACCACAAACCAGATTATTTTGCATTGAAGTAGCTTTGGATGGTGTTGCATAGCCAGTTGTGCGGCATCATGAGGGGTTTCATAATGGGGGATTGCTTTGGCCTCATCATTTGGCAAACTAAAATGTTATGAAAAGATTTGAAAGTAAACATTTTAGGTCAACTTGGAAACTGAAACTTTGCTGGGGAATTTTGTTCATAGCCCTAAAATAAAAATCTTTCTCAATCATTTATTAATGTAACATTTCTAAGATTTAGGGTATGTATAAATACAGTATGCGCCAAAATAAACTACACCAAACAAAATAAACATCTTAAAAAAATTATACAAACCTTAAAGAACGGTACGAGTGTTGCCTCAAACTGGAAGAAGGTCATGATGATAAACATGTTGTTAATTGAGATACCTACCTACATGATGTTTCTTATACCCAAGGTGCTTAATTTTACTTATATGTTGGTACTTAGTAAATAAAATAACACAATTTCAGTACGGTACTGTTTATTTTGGCGCACACGCATAATTAAACAGGCACTCTGTTGAAGAATGCCTGGAGGGACGAAGCCAACCTCATCACTGAAGAAGAAAAATAATGACGCCATGACTGTACTTAATGTTCATGTCAATAAAGAGTATTTTGTCTTGTCTTTTTGTCTATTATTATACATAACTATTAAAAAATTTAGATATGTTTATACTACTGATGGAATCAGTCATACCCCTTAAAAGAACAAGTTCTTGCCTGTCCTTTTTCTGCCAGCAGCCCAGGTTTTGAAAACAGAATGAGTCATATTTGTAGTGTTCTTTGGTGCTCGCAGATTTAGAATTACAAAATAAACTCTAGTGATATTAAATTGATGTTGAAAGGACTCTGGTTAGTAAAAAAACAACTTATTTGTCTGTAAAATTGGTGGAACTGTGTTTGTAATATACTCTCTTAAAATCAGTAGGCTAATACATTTTGTGGTTTGATTTTAGTCTTTGATGAAATTCAGATAACCGAGACAAAATTTTAGTAGTCCAACAGATATGTAGCAATTATTGGAAAAATTGTGCATTTGAGGATAGATCTAAAATTTGGAATAATGCTACCACATGTACAAAGGCTTAAATTTAGATGGGAGGCCATCTTAGAGCCAACCCTGATAGAAACTCTCTCATGTTTAGCTGGTCATTTCATTTTAGGATCTGCTTTACTTACTGTATTAAGTAGAAAAAGAAAGGCAACAGTGCTTTACATGAGAGACTTGTCTGTTATTTATTCAATATCTGAAGTCATAATGGCATTTAGTAATGAAGCAAGGCTTAAATCAGATCTGTTTTAGTGCGTCAGTTTACCTGGCCAAATTGTTTTCTGACCAACACTCTTTACAAACAATAATTATAATGCGTAACTTACTTCAACTTTTTTCTAAACTCATTTGTTGGTCGAATGCACATTTACTTGCTTAGTTGACAGATATCAAAATTCGATGTGATATACACATCAAGATAAAAATTAATCAACCCAATTATAGGAACCGGTGCAAGAGAACACCAACACCGGTGAGAAGATGGTAGAGGAAGGTGTGAAGGAAGGGGGAGAGGCAGCCAAGGGTGCGGGTGGCAGTGGCATTCCCAAGCCGACCCTCGCAGTGAAGGGCACTGCCAAGCCGACACACTCGGTGGCTCCGATGCCTCAGGTGCCCCAGCCCGACAACAAGACTGCCGACCCCGCTGCGGAGAAGGTAGTCGGGGACTTTCTTAACATTCCAATGCAAACGTAAATTTGTATAAAGGATAATTGTAGAAGTGTGAAGGATTTGTAAGTGTGTGCTTTGGAACTTATTAAGTAACATTACTTAGTTAATTGTTGATATTAGGCTATTTAAAGTTTTTTTTACATAATTATGACAGATCACAAATAAAATCTCTCATTTTCACGTTCATTCTCAATTTTAACACATTAATACAATTTTCAAAACTTTGATTTAAAATCAATATTGATTTCATTATCTTTTGTTGCCTACCATTGTTATATTCTTTTCAGTCTTTTTTTTTTAATGTGTCACACTGCTAATTTATTTCATAAGTGAATATTGAGTCAGTTTTAATCTGCAAGATTACTTTTGGTTTCCTATGAAACACAGGGTGTTTCAGAACTCCCTACCAATATTTTAGGGCATTATTTCTGGGTTAAAAACATATCTAAATATCATATTTAAATTGTCCGGAAGTCTTTAGTTACTCACACAGCCGCCATTTTGTTTTTTACACATAATAATTTTTATTTCCGTAACGGATGGTTGTATTAAATTAATATTTGGCATGAATCTTAATTATACCAATTTACATTTCCAGGAAAAAAATTTATTTTTTCCGCTGTATATTTTCAAAATGGCGGCCATTTTAAAATTTTAAATGTAAATATCTCAAAATCATAAAATTTTATCAAAATTTTACAAGACAGAAAAAAGGTGAAAAATTAAATTATCTAACCAATGGTACCAAGTTTGTAAGGATCTGACAACAAATAACGGAGTTATTGATTTTAATGCAAAATCAATGTTTTCATGAAGACGAATCGCAATAACTCCGTTATTTGTTGTCAGATCCTTACAAACTTGGACCATTGTTTAGATAATTTAATTTTTCAACTTTTTTGTGTCTTGTAAAATTTTTATAAAATTTTCCGATTTTGAGATAATATTTACATTTGAAAATTTAAAATGGCCGCCATTTTGAAAACATACAGAAAAAAATAAATTTTTTTCCTGGAAATGTACATTGGTATAATTAAGATTCATGCCAAATATTAATTTAATACAACTATCCTTTACGGAAATAAAAATTATTGTGTATAAAAAACAAAATGGCGGCTGTATGAGTAACTAAAGACTTCCGGACAATTTAAATATGATATTTAGATATGTTTCTAACCCAGAAACAATGTCCTAAAATATTGGTAGGGAGTTCTGAAACACCCTGTATATTAAACTATCAAATAGACTTAAATAGGTTTTATTGGCAAATTTTAACAATTGTTTAAATTGGTTATAAATTCATACTTTGCAGATTAACAAGTAAAAATACTACTTTAGCCCATTTAGGTTTCTAAACTATACCTCATAGAGATTAACTCCCAGCACATAAAAGAGTGCAAAGATTTATATTATATCATCAAAAGGGTCTACTTTGAACATTGGCTGTCCTGACCATAAAAGCTAAAATTTTAAAGTAATTATTTAATTTAAATTGATTTTGTTACAGTTGGTAGTCAACTGCAATAGCCCCACTGCAAATCATGTCAAACAACCATCCTTGGGGGAGGAGGACGAGGCTACAGAGGTGGTCAAACCCATGCAGCCCCTTCTGCGAGGCTACAAACCTGCTCACAACATCGGCATCGCTGCCCGCCCTCCCATCGACCCTCATGCTGGTTAGTTAGCCATGCATTTGTGCAAACTGAAAATTGTTGTTTGCTAAAGTTAGGGCTTACCTGAGAAAATTTTGTTCAAGCAGCATATAGACACATACAGTAATCCGAACTAATTGGGACAGGACCCTGTTTGGCCTAGCTAATTGTTGTATTAAGCGGATACTATGTATATTATAATCAACAGATTAAATTAATGTGTAAATTACTTATATTAAACATAACTAATCAACTGTATTATGTCGTTTAGAGGATATTTTGTTGACTGTTGTTGTATAAACAGATTATATTTTCGCAATAAAGCATTCACGGTACCTGAAATTAATCGTGGAGCATTCGTAAACAGGTGAACGGATATCTATTGTACGTATGTCGAGCACTGACTCGAAGCCAGTGTTATATCAAAATAGACCCCTCCCCCGCCGACCCCTCCCCGCCCCATACCTATCATCTCTCCCTTTCCCTATTCCAAATATTATGAGTCATTGGGTCACCGGATTTTGGAGTTTTGGAGAAAGTCAGGATGCCGTAGTTCAATTTTGTTAGCTTTATGAATTGTTGGTGCAGATTTATTATTATTTTTTTAGTGTTGACAATAAGTTACAAATTAACTACCCCTTGTTTAATATGTGGTTAGGTACTGTGCTGTAAACGTAAACACCAGCTGACAACAGATCAACATTAATGATGGCCAATAAACTGAGTCTTTGCTAGTTTTTCTTGTTTTACATTAAAGCCAATCAACTTATTTAACTACATTACTATCTAATGGGATCCAATTAACATTTTGTGTAACCATGAATAATTTTTTTTCATGAAAAAATACCACGTTTTCTTGATATTTCCTCTTTAAAACTAACAAAAAATTGGTACTTTTCCGATGGGTCATGTTTGGACCAAGCGGATTTTTAGATTAGCGGGACTCTACTGTATAATAAATACATATTTTCACCCATATTTCGTCCCTACAGGGGAGTTCTTTAGAGAGGAGGAGAAAGGGAGTTTTCAGTTACAAATTCAGATTCCTTTCTCCTTTTTTGTAAACCCAATCAGTTCAATGGCTCTTCCTTGCAAAATAACTTAAGTTATTCAAATAAGTGTGCTTTACTTTTTAGATTTTTTAAACTTGTTGTAAAGCGATCAACCTTTGTTTTTAACACAGTTGTATATGGATAAGGAAAAATATCCATTAAGGACAATTTTGTGGCAATTTGCAAATTTGGAAACCAGGGGTGGACTGACACTATGAAAAGGGCGGTGGAATGGGAACCGGAGGGGCGCCATATATATACATATGGCGTTAATTTTATGATGTACATAATAAAGAAAAAGAACATTTCTTGTAAATGTTTCGACCATCATGTCATTTTCCAGCAATGAAAATTTAAAAATTACAATATTAAAAAGTTTATAGTTTAATTACTTGAAAATGACATAGTTGAAACATATGACTAAATAAAAATATATATATAAGGGTACTTTGGTCTTTATTTCTAATAATTAATTATAATAACACAAACCCCTAAAATTTAAACAATAATTTACAACGTATCTATGGAAGTAGAACGTTTGTAAAATACGCTAAACCAAACAAGTATACAACTGCAACTTCTTAATTTTCAATAAACATGATAAACTGATATCAATAATCAAACTAATGAAAGTAATCTAAAAAGAACTTTACAATAAGCCTTTAAAGGCTTTTTAGGCAAATATTAAACTTGAAAGACGTAATTTTTTTACCTTTATCAAAATCAACATATTTTATTCACATTAGGTACTGTTTGTTTACATTGCTACCCATAAAATTTAAGTCAACATACCAACAGTTTATACGTAAAGAAGTACTCGTAATTGTTCACTCTTCTCACTCATATTTGTCGATTATCTAATAATTATTGATCTTGACAAGAATATCTCTCTCCATGTTCATTAAAAAAAGGTTAGTTTTGAAAGGACCGTTCACACGACACTTGGGTAGCTGGTAATGTCTAGAGATATACTTAAAGACTTTAAAAAGGTTCGTGTACAGCCTTGAATACATATTGTACTCAAGTAAGACGTCGAATGCACACTTGAAGCAAGTATTAAATTTTTACCACTTTTACACTGAATATACTGCAAGTCGCTTTTGTCTCTTTATTCGTCATCATTTAAGTGAGAAACCAATTCTTCTTCTGAGAGCTCACCTACAAAATCATTGGTTGGTTCTGTTATGTTTACCGGCTTCGACAACTCCACGGTGATGAAAAAGATACTAATTCCTCCTTCAGTATCCCCTCGTCACAATCGGTAACTAATTCAATTATCCTTTGGAAGCTAGAAGAGTTAATGTCAATGCTGTTAAGCCGCTTAGGATAAAAATATTCTAAACCTAAGTATAGACATTGTTTTGCTGAAAACCTTTCCTTCATACTATTGACAACTTGATCTATAACACAGTTAAAAACAGTTACTTCAAATCGGCGATTGCTGTCCTCAATTATGTCACCTGATGAAGTTTCCCCCAGCATTTTCTTCTTCTTCATACTCTTCACCTCAGATAGTTTTGTTTCTATGATGATTTCTTTTACATTTGGAACCGTACCCGACAAGTGTTCGTTTTTTTCATCATTTCAGTGACGAAGACTTCTGAAGCTTTGAAGACATCGGCAAACTTGGACCTAGCACCTTGTTTAAACCTAAAGGCGCATTTTTCCTAAGTGCAGCTTACCTACTAGCTTCTATGCTTGAACATAGTCAAGATCCTTGCGGTTTGCAGGTAATCTGAAAGTGAAGTGGTGTGCTGAAAAATCACCAGGAAAGTCATTGCAACTGCAACGAGGATTGCCTGGAAACTGCACTGTTTCTGCAAAATAAAAATACAGCATCGTTCCTAACCTGTTAAAAATTGTCGATTGATTAAAATAATTGATGAAAAGAGTCGTTTAAATAAGCGTATTTATATTTAAAATTGTACATATTCAAGAATAAATACACTTTGGGTGTGTCCATACACTTTGTGTAAGGTTTGTAACAAAATCATCCTCCTGGGATCGACCTTTACTCGAGCTACGTCGCAATGGTCGCGCCCTGCGCCCAGGCTGACAGCTGTTTCGCCGCACAGGTTAGCCAACTATGTCGAGTCAATGCTACCACGAAATAGTTCCCAGTTGGAGCAATTTATCAAATTTAAACATTCAATTTATATTAAGATAAACGTAGGATGTTCAAGTCATGAAGTAGTATCGTATTAAATTATATCATATTAATCGTTTTAGAAAAAATAAAAATTCACAAATATTGCAACTTCAAAAAATATTTTTAAATTCCATATAATGAAAAAAAATCGTCCTAGGGGCGCAGGGGCGCCTTGATGGGGAGGGCGCACCGGGAATTTTCCCGGTGTCCCGGCGGCTCAGTCCACCCCTGTTGGAAACTTTTAATGGGTTTCTTTGATTTCTTATATATGAGAATTTTTTAACTGATTTCCTTCACCTTGGTTTGTAACATAATGATAACCAACTGATTATGCAACCTAACCTAATCAAAATATCAAATCTGAAATGTCTATGTTGTTGTTTGACTCAGGGTGGAGGGCAGCCAGCCAACCCCCGGACTCCAACAGAGTACCAGCTGATGGGGATTACTATGCTGCCTACAACTCTTCAGGTCTGTTGTCTCAGTCTCATACAGATGTATCGTACATATGTAGCCCTCATCTCAGGCTCTCCTAGGTCCAAAAGTTTTTTTTCGATAGACTGGACGGTGGTCGATAGACACAAAGAATAAATATTCAGTGGAACTGCTAAGTTAAGAGTAGTTTTCACATTTGGGCTAGTAGCACAGTCAGCAATGTTAACCATACGACTTTTGGGCAAAACATGATATTTTATCAACCTGCTTTGGGCGCAGTTTTTCAACTGATTTTCCTTAAACTTGTTAATCATTTAGTTAAATATTGGTAGTTATATTAGGTCCCTCATATCTTTAAAGTTTTAAAAAGTGAAAATATCACTCTCAGTGATGTTGCAAAGTAACTCAATTTTTAGGTGTGGGCGTTTATTTTTGGAACGAGTCGAGTCGAGTAGTAAGTAGAATACTCGAGTTTCGAGTCGAGTCGAGTAATACGTGAACATAAAAATATTGAAAATTGCCTTAAAATAACTAGCCTATACTAAAATATAAAATTATACTAGCCTACTATTAACTGGCCTATCATACTAGGCCTACAAAAGGTCACTTTAGGCCTAAGTTTAATTTCCTTAAAAACTATGTGAAGGAAAAAATATTGGTTTTTAAATTGCTGATTATTAAAAAAATTAAGCTAAAAACTTGGTTAAGTAACAAAAGGGATTAAAGGTATGTACGGAATAAAGATGGAAAAGTTAACCTATAACCACCTTTAAATGAAAAAAAGAAAATCACCTGTTAGCCTACATTTACTTACTTAACTTTTCACTTTCATGTTTCACACTTCATGTTTCACTTACTTTTAAATGCTTCCAAATAAAAGCTTTTCCCTATTCACAGTTTTTGTATTAGGCATAAGTGTTAGGGCCTTACTTTGTGTCACAAGCCTAGAAGGCAGGATGCTACAGCTGAATCACTATGTAATTGGTGGGTTTAAATTGTTATTTTCAACTCTATCTGCTTCCTTTGTCTTTGTTCATAAGACAATTTTGTTTAGGAATTATTGTCACTTCTCCGAAATACTCAAGCTATGTACACATAATTTTCTCTGTTTTGGAATTCATGTATTTCCCTCGATTTGCTGTCTGCTAGTGGCAGAATGTCTCTTAACTGATTAAAGGCTAACTTTAGTGAACAGCCATGAAGCCTGTTTGTTAAGATTTAAAAGATCAAAAAGAACAATAAATTAAATGTCTGTCTTATAATCAAAGCAGTTTTAGAGAAAAATATGTTTATTATCAATTAATAAACATGATATATTTTTGTGAATGCCAAATTAGAAAAATAACATACAACTATAAAATTGTATTACGTGGGCTATTTGAGGTTAGCCATTGGTAAACCTGATTGTTCATCTTGTCACCTGTTACCTGTTACCTACCGATTGGTTTAGTACGTTTTTAAATTAAACAAATTTAAAAAGGATAGAAAAATGAATTCATTAAAAATACTCTGCTATTTTTTTGAATTTAAATGTCAAATATCAGTAATACCAACAAAATTGGCGATTTGCCGATTTCGCTAATAGATGCAACTACTCGACTCGTTTGGTAGAGTATTTTTAACTACTCGACTCGATACCGAGTAATGCTAACTACTCGAGTAATTACTCGTTAGTCGAGTACTCGCCCACCCCTATCAATTTTCCTTGCACTAAAGATTTTTTCTGCTAATACCATTTATTCTTACTGATATATCAGGTATGTGGGACCTAGATCTAATCTTAATTTACAAGAAAACATATGATTTACCAATAAATTTCTAAAAGCACCGTCCAAAACTGGGGAATGTGGAGGCATGTTTCCAGTTTTTTTAAAGAAGTGAAGATGACACTTAATTAATGGTGAGAGTCAAATATTAAATTCCATAACATTTTGTTTAAACTTTCAATAGAAAATAACTATTATTTATTGATTTTTTTATAATTTTCGATCCTATTTCTTAATCGGTTAGTTTTTTACTTTCGCTGTTATTTTTAAGCTGTTTTTGGATTAGTGTCAAAACTGATTATAGGCGATAGTCTGGCCACTGATTATTGCCAATAATTGAGAGTGCACTGTGTTCAGCTAATCAATTCAATCCAATCATTTCAGCTAGTTATAAAAAATATTAATTTTTTAGCTAAGTATTACTCAGTGGTAAGGACAAAATTCTGTTCTCTGTTACATGTATTGTGAATATTTACAAAAAATGGTACTTCGTTTCTTATAGAGCGCTATTGCACAAGAATTAATAATGCTTAATTAACTATTAGGCCTGCTGCGCCTCTATTGTTGAACAGTTGAATCCAAGAAATTGATTTGTTTTGCAGGTTATGTGTCAGACGGAGACCTTCTAAACAGGGCAAAGACTGACATCAATGACGGGTACATATCAGAGGGTGGAGCCGTGCTTTATACACAAAGGTGAGTCTTTTTTCATCAATGATTGCGTTATTTGTTTTGGAATGGTTCTTGTTTTAGAATAGCCTTTCGCCTCCCTTCGAAGACTCCATCTAGCCACTATTGCCAAGCAGAAGCACTGTATGAGACTTTGAAGAGTTCGTCTCCCATTCTCATATTTTCATCAACAGGAATGAGTCCTGAATATTGGCCTAACTTTGTTACTGATTTCATACATGATTTCTTAGTAGAAATCGAGGTTTTGGACACATTGAAATTGGTAGAAAACAATGCATTTGAGGCTAAATCAATGACAATGTTCACTTATAAGACATAGTTAAAACGTTGACTGCTGAAAATCATGCAATATTGGTTACCATATGCTGAAAACAAATTTTATTGGTTTTACTTACATTTAGGTGTGTTATGATAGAAAAACATCTAGGAAGACCATCCCGTAAAAATAAATTGTATTTTCGGCCATTTTAATTTGCATCTACCATCGCATACCACGTCTTTCCACGCGATCAGTCACTAACTAATTTTCAGCTTTGCACAAAACTTTGCTAATTGTTTAAATTTAACACAAGGATAGTAAAACCATTGTAAAATGTAAAAAAAAAAACTTGTAAATTACTACGTAAAACCGCACCAGCCCACCCGAAAGTTGATCGTTTACCATTGTGGCGCATTGGCCTCGTAGTCAGGGTCATCGTCCTCCCCCTTGTCGGTGTCGTACCATACCTGGTCTAGATCCTGTTCATCTAGGTTTTTGTCGTCTTACATTTCTTCAGGCACTAAATTAAAACAACTTGGGCTAGGAGGCAAATCCTTTTTGATAAAAACTAATGTAAACACTATTTACAAACAAACAAAGTTTATATAAACATATGTTACTACGGAAACGCAGGAACCGAAAACGGCGTTGACAAAAATTGATGAAAACAATCTCCCCACATGCGCAATAACAGCCATTCACACCGCACGAGTGCTGGTGGCACACTGACGTCGCTTAGCAATAGCACGAGTGCTGGTGGCACACTGACGTCGCTTAGCAACAGCAAATTTGCGTCCACCATGGTTGACGCACGCACCTGGCGCCGCCCCCCTGCGTCAACGATCGTGGACGCGCGCCACCAATGTGTTAAACCATAAAATTAATGTGATTAGGAGAATTAACTAACCTAAATACTGATATTATTTGGTACTTCACAAAAATTTAATGGTACAAAATTATGAACTTACAAATTCAAAATAATAGCACTTTGTTGTTATATACTACAACCTAAGAAAATCAACTCCCGATAACTTTACAATCCAAATAACTCTACATTTCCATATATGTGTCCTATAGAACACTAGTATACCACTAGTACTACTAGCTTAGACTATGTATACTAACGTGAATAGACTTCTCATAGCATAGGCGTGTTTGAATCCTATTGACAGTGGTGCGATCTTCTGCAGTGTACATGAAGTACAAGTTGCATATGATAGATAAATCAGTATTACCACTCTTGTCAACCTAGGATGGAATGTTTTATAATTGAGGGTCATGTTTATGTTGTGATAAAGTGTTTTTGCAGCACTGTAGTCCAAACTTCCAACAAACAAAAAGCAAACAAACTTGGTATCAAACAAAAAGCATTGGAAGAGAAGTCTATTCACGTTAGTGTGCATAGTCAATGCTACTAGTATATCATACTAGAAGTACTAGTATACCATAATGCTCAACCATGCAACACACCAGGACTGCGGAGAACATATGAACAAAAGAAGGGCTGTTTCATTCCTTTGATGTTGGAAAATGCCGCTTTTGAGTCAGGCAGGTGACGTAATCAATCTGATGTCCATAAGAATAACATGTACCAGCTGATCAGGCTAGTGACGTTTTGGGTACTAATTTTTACATCGTTTTACCCGCTAATGAAACAGCCCTTGTCTATTACATTACAGCAGTTTTCCCCAGTCCTGGCAACACACGGCTCTCTAATCGCTGTTTGCGACGTTTCTTCACCTCCAATCATTAATATTGTATGAAAGCTACGGCCATTACTTCATTACTCTTCATGGAGAGGCGATATTACGAGATCTGATTGAGTAAACCGCAGGAGTACCATCGGCTCGGAGAAACTCCACTTTCACCAAACTCCATATTAAATCTAGTTTAAGGAGTTTCACTGTATCCAACATTTTATGGAAATTCATAAATAATAGACATGCGTTTAACAAAGGTTCATTTGGAGCTATGATCAATGACCAATAGACAATTTGTAGTATAATTTTAAAGTAATCCTATAATCCTAGGGTTTAAGGGGATTTACATTTTCACTCTATGAAATTCAAAAAATCTCCTTAACAAATGCTTTTGATTCATGTGATAAACTTGTAAATTTAGAGAAAATTTGATACACGAAACATTTTCTGCTTGTTGTTGTTGTTATTGGTGGATCAGGAGACCCCGGCTGAACCGTTAAGAGGGCGTTGGAGTCAATTCAGATTCCGTCTTTCCCCCATATGAGCAATGTTAAACGGGAAACCAAATAATTCTTTTATTTGTAATCAGAAAATAATGGTTTATAGCTCTAAATAAAGGGTTCATCAAGGCAGATTTGGTTTGCGAGTGGAATGTTTTATAAAAAGTAGTGTACTAACTTAAAACATTAAAGCAAGTTTTTTACTACTTTTAAAACATTTTCTACAAAATTTGATAAATTATTTACAAGGAATCGATCTCGCAAAACGAATGGTGAATTTAATTGAGATTGAAACGTTATTTATTCTGAACCAATCGGACAAAAAATAAAGAAACTATATGACAAATGTCGGGGACAAGTTTAGCATTGCTCTTATGGAAAATAAATCCAACATGGCATCACTCCAACGCCATCTTAAGCATGTCTGCCTCTACTGGGCATTTTGCCCAGGAAGGATGGGATATTGAAGGAAGAGAGAGGTTGAGAGAAAACAAATTTTGTATCATTCAGTACAAAAAAGAACAAAAATAAATTCAATCCCCACATTTTAATTGAAAATGAATCAATTAACCAAATTGATGGCACGAAGTTTTTAGATTCTTGTGTCAGCATTATCAATGTGTATTTTTAATGAAACAATAAATGAAATTATTTTACTGTTTAAGACTTACCATCAAATAATATTTAAAATACAGAGGACTTCATATTGACAACTGTCTTAGTTGGTGCCAGCACGTGGATCACATTGTTCCCAAAATAAATTCTGGAATTTATGCTTTAAGAAGAATGTATTATTTAATTGATTTAGCAAAAAGTAATTTTCCATTCCCACATTCAATCCCATATAGCATATGGAATCTCAGTTTATGGAGTTTATGGAATCTCAGATTCCCAACAAAATTTGAGTAGAATATTAGTTTTACAGAAAAAAGCCTTAAGGGTAATGTTAAATTTGGATTATAAAGAATCTGTGAGACAACATTTTGCTGATTTAAAAATATTAACAGTTTTTGGTTTGTATGTGCTAGAATGTATTATGCATGTGAAAAACAACTATGATAGGTTTAAAATACACTGTGAAAACCATACATACAACACCAGAAACAAAACTGATATTGTTTTACCACAACAAAACCTTGAGGTTTTTAAGACTAAGCCTTCTTACAAAGGAGTAAAATTTTTGAAAATTATTCCTAAGGAAATAAGAGAAATTGTAGACTTCAACAAATTTAAGTCTAACCTCAAAAAATTTCTATTCGAAAGGCCTATTTATTCTTTGGATGAATTTTATTCACTGTCGTCTTAGAATTAAGTATTAGTAATTAAGAACTTGACACTATTTATTGTACGGATTGTACAAATAAAAAATAAAGATATTTTGATTTTGATTTTGACCTCATACTGCCATTTGACCATTCAGTAGGCCAAACCCAGTGTATGGTGACAAAGGTCCGCTCTGCTCTCTAAGCGGCCAATCAACCAACTTTCCACTCATGTTCCAGCTAGGGGTTTCCATGCCCGCTGCATTCCCTCACCCCTCGATGGTTTGAACATGAATGTGTTCCAGCTAGGGGTTTCCATGCCTGAAGCATTCCTCAACCCCCGCTGTCTTGAACATGAATGGATTATGAAGGAAGGGAAATTATCATAGTGAACAGCCGAAAGACTTACCACAGTGTTCTGACAAGTCGTTTGATGTACCCAATGTCAACTTCGCAACTAGTATAAACCAGTTTTTAAGTTGTCCTTGGACCGTTTTGGTCTTATTGCCTATGTAAACCATCTATCACTACAGATATTTTTGCAAGGATACAGGAAGCAATGGATTACAGTTTGGAAAGACATGTGCAGTACAACTACCAGGATGGTTATAAAAATATATTTAGATGTTGATCAATCTCCGATAATTTCCTTTTAAACCTGCTATATATCAACTATTAATCACCATTCACTGATGTATCAAGCAATCTAAAATACTGTAGATCGTCCTAAACTTTATTTTAAGACCCTAAATTAATTCTCTTGTATTGATAAATGGTATTTTATAATAATTAATTGTGAATGTGTGTTTTATTTGTTGCTTTGATACAAATTTTAATTATTTTTTTTAATATAATCATAATATATGTACTAGATCTTGAACTCTAATTAAAAGTGTCACAAAGGCGATAAATAATTATTGTTTACGGTCATATCATGTACCAAAATATAGGTAAGTGATTGAATTCAATAATGAACTCATGAAAATTAGGAAATTAAACTCTCCATGTAAATTAAAATTTTGTTGTTAAGGTGCTACTACTGCAATTGGCTCTTGGACAAAAGATAGCAATAATAGCATAACCTTAATATGAGGGGAAAAGAGAGAGCCAATTGCTCGAGTATTAATAATAGATTACTACTAAATGTACTTAATTTGAATATTTTCTCATTTTAGTATTTATTTTTTACTAATGATATTTAATACCTTTATAAACAACAAATTTCATTGATATTATTTAAAATCTTTAAAAAATCAAAGCAATGTGACTCTCTCATTGGAAAGTTAGTAATTGCAAAACGTGGTCCACACTTTCTTTTTAGAAATGGTAGGGGATTTGAGTCATGGAAAACACCTGTAATTTGATGAAAATCAGGAAAGTTTCCTGGATGAGAAGTGAAATAATATTGTGTCAAAATAAAACTTAACTGGTTTACATAGGTTTTTTTGTTCAAGGAAATGTGGAAAGGTAAACTTCCTGATGTTAGTGAATTTGAAGGAGATTCTGCAAATGGACGCATCATTCCCTTTAATTTGACATATCACTTGGTTCAGTAGTAACTAAGAACTTCAAAGTACTTCAACTGTCTGTTAATACAGGATAACAATGTGTCAATAATTAAGTTTACCTTTCCTTGAACAAAAAAATCTATGCAACTCAGTTAAGTTTTATTTTTACACAGTATTACTTCTCATTCAGGAAAATTGAAAAAGAAATCGTTAGTGGGGGATTTTGATTTATTTAGTCTATTTAGTTATTTGTCTATGGAAAACACAATTTTTTTACATAACAAAATACAGCTTTCAAAAATTAACATAAAAAATAGAACAATAAATGAACAGCTCAAAATGACAACCTAACGACTAGCTTGACAACAAAAATAAAAAAAGACAATAAAAAAGCTGACATTTCAAGTGTAGTTGACAAATACAAAGGCAATGCAGTTATAAATAGATATAGATACACATGCTTAAACACAATATGAAAAAAATCAAACACCTAGTTAATAATCTATTATAAATAGACTTAATCCCTAGTAATCCAATATGAAACCTACATCAGGCAGTCCTTACAGTATATTCATTCCAGACCAGCCGCCCATGACAGGACATGATTGCGGAAAATCTTTAGAGACGGTCTAAAGAAATCCAATTTTAAAGAGTTTCTCAGGCGCATCAAACGGGGCCCAGTGCTGTTGTAGCCGTATGAGGTGGCAAATTGGTGTTAAGCTAAAGTTTGCATCTGAAAAGTTCTAGCCAAGAAGTGTAGATCGATCAGCTCGAACAACAAGAGTGCCACCCCCCGACTCCTTTGCACTATTAGCCGCAGATCTGTCCATGCAATATACATTGAAGTTGTTCATACCCAACTCAGAATGGAGATTATGGGACTTAGGTTTGTCTCAATGAGAATTATAACATCGTATATTGAGGTATTGATTGATTCTCTTAATACTTGAAGTTTAGTATGAAGGCCATTTACGTTCTGGAAATAGGCATTGACTGGTCGCGAGCGACCTGATCTTATACGTTTTTTACTTGATCACAATAGTGGGCACACTGTTTATATATTTAATGGTGAGGCCCTTTTCTCCTTTCTTAGTGCGTGCTTCAAGTTCGTTTCGAAGTGAGGTCAAATATTTACGTTCATTGACAGTCCTGTCTCTGGAGATTCATTAGAAATTTGTCCATCGCACTCTTAACTTGGATGTGGTAAAACTGTCGAAGAATACTTTAACGGCAGACACAGAGTTAAAAATAATTTTCAAGGGTCGCACCTTGTTTCTTAGGGGTTTTCCAATTCTATAAAGTTTGATTTCATCTATGTTCAGATTGAAACTTAAGGCAGTTGCTAACTCAGAGAGCAAGGTTTTGTAGTGATTGACCTTCGATTCAGATTACTGCTCTTACTTTCTGACAGATTATATACGATAATATTGAAAACTCTTTTTTTGCACTCACTCATTTCACTGATAGTCTTATAACAGCTGAGGCCAGAAGATGATTTGAGAGTTTGGACTTCAGATTCCAGATTATCTACATGAGATTCAACAGCAGAAATTTTAGAACGCACGCTTGCTCTCAGTTTTTCAATTTCATCCTTAACAGAATTGTGTCGCAATTGTAACACTTTGGTCACAATTGAGAGACACTGGTCATCAAGCTGGTCAACTGACCGGAAAGTTTAGCAAAGAGACTCTCTTCTTCAGAAGGGCAGTCTGTGCGAGAGCAGAACTATTTATGTTTAGAGTTGCTAGAGAGTTACGAGTATTCAATATCACTAATGTAGATACATTTGACATGAAACCATCAACCAGTTTCCACCACAATTTATGCCCTTTTCACTAGTGAGAACCTTTTTTTAGACAGCATGGACAGCCAGCGGATCGTGTATTAGGCATGGTGTCACGTTTCTGTGGCATGAAAAATTATGAGGAGATTGATGTGAGGAAATGTAATTTCATATAGTATGAATGTTTCAAGGAGTTATTCCTTCCCAGCAGAGCTACTCAATCCAGCCTAGGTTTACAAGAGAACACCCGTTATTAGTATTTCATGTGGTATGACTCGAGAAATTGGACAAAATCTAGATGGCAAAAAAGGCTGGATTTCTGTGCAGCAGACGACAGAAGAATACAGATGTTATTGACTTGACTTGGCAGAACAGGAGTGGTGATGGTTCGACAATCACTATTAGTTAATTAGACTATTTAAATATTGTGTGGGTGTGAATTGAATAGCCACTTAGAACTCACGGAAAAATACTGTGACCATTAATATTCTTGTAGGAACCACTATGTTAATAAACCAGGAAAATACCTCGGTCAAAAGGGAGCACAATTCGAGCATCAGTTCAAGTCAGCCATCTTGAGCAAAAAAAAGGACTTAAATAATCTACAACTTTTGTATTTAAGGTTTTGCTCTATCTTCTACCGTTTTCACACTAAATCACTTTAAAGTTGAAAGATCGGTTTTTGATATCAGATGGGTCGTTATCAAATTAATGGCCAATTTGAGAAAGGTAAAAAAGATATAAAAAATTAAAAAACAAGTTATTTATTAGTAGTTCAAAGTAAATAAACTACATCACAAAAGTTTACACATATCAGAGCATAAAAATTATATTTAAGACTGATTTTCCTGATTTTATTTCAGGAATACACAAAGAATTTTCCCCTCGCTCAGGTTTTTTTCTTGATAAAAAAGTGATAAAAGAATGGTAAAGTCAAAAGGTATATACTGAATGTTAAAGGTAAATGTAATTAATTACTAACACCTACATAAGTTAAAACGAGTTTAAATTGATTATTGTGTTCTTTAGACTAGAAAATGTGCCTTATTTTCATTTTAATCTAAAAAAACTCACTTAAACTTTCCATATTTTGATAGATTATTTAGTATTTTTATTTAAAAATATAATAAAATGATAATAAAGAGTATAAACTTTCATTTAATATAAATTTTTTAATATTTTTTTAAATTTGATATTTTTTAATTTAGAAAAAGTGATTGTGAGAGAGTGAGCGAGGGGAAAAACGCAGTGAGCGAGGAGAAATCGCCGTGAGCGAAGGGGAACTAATAAATAATAAATGAAAAACTAATAAGTAAAGTAAATAAGTTGTATCAATTAATAATGCAAGGTGAAGTAATAATAAAATGTATTATTACAATGATACTTTCAAAAGGATTCCTCTTATTCACGACTCATCCGTGAGCGAGGGGAACGTGAGGGAAGGGAAAATGTTGAAGGTCTTTAGTTTTTGAACCGACTATACCGGCAGTATTGCGCAAATGCGCAACCCATTGTTTGAGGTTATACTGGCTTCATAATCAATTCTAAAACTACCATTGCTAGTTGTGCTGTTATAATTATAAATGAGTTATGAGGAGTGAGCGAGGGGAACAGCAATTAATGTACGCACGATTTCTTAGCTGAAATGTTTTAATAACGACCTAAATATGAAGATTACGATGCTGCCGTCCACAACACGTCTTCCACATAACTTCGGCCGAGCGTTACTGACAGGAACGGGAGAAACGAAACGGTCCGCGGCGATTTGGCGGCAAATTCAAAACATCGCTACACTTTTATTGGTCTTGTAGAGACACGGAAATAATGGTGAATTATTTTGAAATCAATCTGATTTCAAAAATATTATTACTTTATTTCAAAATATAACTGTTATATGAAAATCATGGGCAATTTATATAGTTATTTTTTGTAAATTTGGATGGTTTTTGTCACCTGAGAATCTGAGGCATGGAGACAGTGAGCGAGGGGAAAAATTAGACACATATTGTTTTTTATTATACATTTATTTTCATTCAATAATTTTATTTAAAGCAAGATCATGTTTAATAATATACTTACTATTTCTACAAAGCTTTATTTGCATGAGAAAATTTATTTTAGTATTTTTTTTCCTGCAGAGACTCAAATTGGCCATTAATTTGATAATGATCCTGATGTAACACAAGTTGTTCAAGCATTCCCAGAAGTCAAAAGCTCTACAACCATATACTTGATTGAAAGCTCTTAACTTGAAAACTCCAGAAAAATTGATAATGTCTTTTCAACTTCCAATGGGCTCCACCCTACACGTCTTCAAAGTTACTATGTTATTCTTATAAAGCAACATTTTAGTGACTGATTAACACATGATAATATTTAGGAATATTAATTTATAAACCGTTGTTCTCAAAAAACTAAAATATATTATAGACTTGAGGCGAGCGAGCATAGCGAACGAGCTGAACCTGACAATTGAGCGTAGCGAATGAGCTGAACTAGAGGACAAATGAGCATAGCGAACCAGGTCACTTGAACTGTTCTCATAAAGTATTGAGGGAAGAGTGATAATAAAAAACTAAAGGATATTAGGGACAATGTGATAATATATAGTTACAATATATACTAAATATACAGGGACAACTTGAGGCACAGCAAACAAGCTCAACTGAAGGGAAAAAATTCCTCTGTTTGGCATTGCAATTTGAGTACCGTTGCGAAGGACGTGTAAGTCAGCTAGTTTACTTAAAAACAGGCTATTCAGGAGTGTACTTTTTCAACAGTTGGTGGAAACCTGGGATCACTTATCATGGAATTCACATCTTATGTAAAGGCTTCCTAATAAAATGCACAAAATAAATTATCTCTGACCTAGACTAAATAACTTGAAATAATTTATAAGGAATCACTTTACACCGATTTTCCTCATCCACCTAGTCTATGCCCATCCAAACGTTTCCTAAACCGGATATCTACAAAAATCAAATTCTATCAAAATCTTGGTTCTCCCTTTTTTTTACTGTGAAAGCATTAATTTCATGGGGATTGGTTATTTACAGTGGAAACTTTAGCCATAACCTCATAAAATTATATAAAATAAAAATAAATAAAACCATAAGAGAGTTTTATTGTCATTTTATTATTGTAATTTTGCAATCTATATGCGTTTTATAGGGTTAGATTAATAACCCTAGGAGCTAAATAATTTTGCCTTCCAACACAATACCTGTGTATTAAGTTTTATCTTTGATTTGACAGTCATAAAATTTTAGGCATCTATTCTACAAAGTCAAATGTCATAAATTTAATACACAGTGGACTGCCGCATGACACAAACAAAATCCCATAGTAATGCGCTCTTGGCAAGCTTCATTGGCTTGCTACATTGGATGTAGTGTAATATTAGAGTGTATTTTTTATTATAAATATGTGTAGATAAACATAAAAATTATGGTTTAAGATGGACTACTCAGTATTACATGACATTCACTCATAAGGAACAATATGGCAGTGGCAGTATAGAAAGTGGCTAGTCCATACCAGTGGGCTTTTGAGAGATTTTTGATAGACAGAGGTAAATTAAGTACAAAACAACATTTTATGAACAATGGTTGTATAGTCCAATGAATTTACAAAATACATTTTGATGGCATGTTCCATCTTCTCATTGCTGATTAGAGGAATGTTCTCTACCTATCACGAAATCAACACATGGGGTCACTGCATGTGCTGGAAACGGGGAGGTTACGATACTGTTCATGTTGGCGCCCTCCATGATGGAAGGTGGAGACCGAGCACTGAGCTTCTTGGATACAGTTTCGTACCCAAGACCCCTAAGATCGGAATCAAGATACTCACAAAGTCTCCTCCAACAACCAGCCTTACTCCTGTTAAGGTTGTGCAGCCGCAAGATTGCTGTGGGGGCGGGGGCAGTAGTTCACTGGACGCCGTTACACGCCACTGGTGTCACTTTTTTCAAGCACTTTGTATTAGGTGAAGCACTGGTGTCTTGCCTTTGCCGCGCAGGCGTTTTACAATTATTTGTGGTGTGATTGTTCTGGGAAAGGTATATTGAATAAAAATGTAATCTTTGAGATTTGATTTGCCATCTGTTGGTTAAATTGTTGATGAAAAAATCAATTAAATTTAAATACAAGGAAGTAAAAATAATTTTCAGTGAATTATTGTATTTTATTTTTTATTAATTTTACGTTACATTTTTAAGATGAAGATGAGTTAACCTATTCACTACAGAAATTTCAGCTCTGTAGATAAAATAGGTTTCTTGTTAGAATTGTACCAAGATTCGCATATTTCATTTCAGTACTTCTGTCCTTAATAGCTCCTAAAGTAACTGTCCAAAATAAAATTAAAAATTGTATGACAATGTTACAACATGAGAAATATTTCAAGGCAAAAAAAACACTTTAAAGGTCTTGTCTGAATCTAATGGTAGCTAAAGGCAATTGAAGTTTATTTTTAGTCGCATGACAATAACATACTAAATACCTAAATACTCACTAAAGGAAACAATACTAAATACAACATACTCATACAAAAGAGGGTGTACAATAATGGCGGATCTTACACTGTCAATATGGATCACGATATTTATCGCGGTCTGTATTGACCGTGTAAGATCCGCCACTGACTGGGACCAAACTGTTTGGTTTTGCAAGAAACTCTGGTTGGCTGATATCATAATAGTCACTAACGTGAAGATAAATCTGTTAGTGTCAGCTCTGTACAGAATGGACCAGCTTTTGTAAAGATACATTTAAGAAAGGAATAGAAGAATTTATGACCTCCGATAACGCAAATGATGGATGGTTTTATAAGAAATTTACCAGTCATCCCATCTAAATGACCTGTCCATCTCCTTCCTGTGTTCAAGCAGCTTACTCCGCACATCCTTTACCTATCTAAACATATCTGGGTCACTGATTTTTGGAAAAGAAGCAATACTGCATGGGGATGTGATGATGTGTTTTGCTATTTAAACTTGTCCTACAGTTCTTAATCAATTTCAGAGACGTTAGGGTCAGTCAGTAACTTTGGGTACAGTTGTTTCAGTCCAAAACTTATAATATTGGACACCATAGGCTTTAAATTTCTATGGATTTTGAACACAGGTTTATTTTAATGAGATAATACGTTTTTGTACATAGACCTAAATAAATTATGGTATTATTGAAACAATCAATGTGATTTTATACTTACAAAATCGGCCAAACTTGGCTAACTCTTTTGGTTCTTGTATGTATACCTTAAAGTTGGTGTTGAAAATTACATTAAATTACATTTGGCCTAAAGGAAATTTTCTTCTGTTTACTTAAATACATAGTACCTTAAAATGAAGAGAAAAGATGCATTTGTCTTAATATAGCTAAATCTCCTAGATACAACTGCGGGTATACCTTTTTCTTTACAGTATACGACTACATATATTTTTCTCAACTTGCCTTCTGAACAAACCACAACTTCATACTAGAAAAAGTACTGAAATACCTTGAGTACTTACTTGCAAAATAGATATGCCTTGTTTTTGTTCTCTCAGTCATAGTTTGGGTTTCTTGGTTCTTCTCTTTACAACTAAACTCTATTTGATTTCCAGATTGTATCAATGGAAACTCTCTAAAAATATGTTGGAGTGTGTACAAAAGTCGCCAAAAAGTAAAAAATTAATTTACACTCCAAAATGTGTTTTACGGGGAGAACTATTGAAATGAGAGAGAGAGACTCTTTTAAATTTTCTGATATCCACGCAAATCAATCACACTGTCATACGTTACTATGGATGTAATAATTTAACAACAATCAAACTTTCAAATCTTTATTTTCTAAAGCTTTTAAACTCAAGGCTTTTGATCTTCCCCACATAAACACAACAACTTTATGCTACCTGTTCTCTGGGATTTTAGATATGAAATTATAGAGAAAGTTATTAGGTTTCTTTAAAAAATAGAGGCTATGTATCATTAACATTAAAGCTATTAGTAAGAAAGTTTAAAACAAAAATTAAAATTGCTATATGTAAAGCCTATCAAAATGGCTTCTGTTAGGGAAAAGTAGTCGAATTTGGGGATTTTAGATCATTTTGTTTATTATTTTAGGCTATTAGCATGAAAGGCGAATCACACTGTTACACTGAATATTGTCGTCAGTGGGTCATGATGTGGAGAACAGCTTACTGATTTAATTTCGAATCTATGTTTAGTCTGCAATGGGCTACCCACTAAACACTTAGCAAAATCATCCCTCATGAGATCTATCTACATTTGGTTTTTATTTAATAACATACAGAGTGTCCCTGAAATCTCTACCGACCTCATAAAGTATTATTGCTGACCTCAAGACAAGCAAAATATCATGTTAAAATTTCCAAAACTCGTTAGTTAATTATACAGCCGCCATTTTGTATTTTTTAAAGATTTATGTTTAGTTTAAGAAAGGTTTGTTGTAAACTTGAAATTTGGTATACACCTTTTTGAGGTAAAGGTGGAATTAAAGAAAAATAATCACTTTTTTATAATGTAACTTTTTAAATGGCTGCTGTTTAAAATATTTTATCTTATACTAATTCGCATAAAAAAATACAAAAGGTAGCAAAAGTCATGTTATAATGTTGTTTTTATAAAATTTCATTTCAAATCCAACGGTGTAAATATTATGAAAATCGGTTCATAAATAAGTGAGATGGAGCGATTTTAATAAAAATTGTCACGCATCTGAGCAGGTTGCCGTACGAAAAGCGCACTTGCGACGCCAGCTCAACAATGAACTCGTTTACATTCATCCACCAAAATCCGCCGCAAAACTGTTTTTATTTTTATTTTGCTCTATCATGTGACTAATCCCACAAATAACGTGTCTGGAATTTGTCTCGTGACAGGCGCAAAAAAGTTTGCGGTATATTGCGGTGGATGAATGTGAACTAGCTCAGTGGGACTGGGCAGTGGACATGTCCAAACTCTCCCATCGGAGAAGCGGTACGACCGTGATTAGCCTCAGTTAAATCGCTCTATCTTGCTTATTATTGAACAGATTTCAATAGTTTTTACATCGTTGGATTTTAAATTGAACTAGAGATCGCCTCCTGATCAAAATTTGATCAAAATCTTAGTTGATCTATACCCAAGGAGTTTAATAACATTTTATAACTGAAACATCTGTTCTTCTTGTTTTTCTAGCACTTGTTTTTATAACAGCTGTCTAATGATTCAATCAATTCTCATTCCTCCATAAGATTTACATTGGAACTTTGAAAGCCTGGGGGGCGTAGCCCTGGAGTTCGAAGTGAATTAGAATGGGATTCTGCTCATCTACAGGACTATACCTTTCTAACGGAATGCGCAGATTTCTCCTACGATGCTCACAAGCTAGGAAAAAAGGAGGAAACGAAACATGCTTGCCTATTAATATATAGATTTTTTTTAAAGTACATACCAACATAAACTTTGCTACCTTATGTAGTTTTCATGGAATTTGAGGTCAAAGATTTTAAACAGCCGCCATTTTTGAAATATGAATTTTAAAAGTTTGATTATTTCTCTTCAATTAGCTCTTTGCCTCAAAAAGGTTTATACCCAGTTTCAACGTATTACAATGAACCCTCCTTAAACTAAAAATTATTCTCTAATAACTCAGAACTCTTTATTTGCCTTGAATATTTACATGAAATACATTGGAACGTCATGATTGTTATAATATAAATTCAAAATGGCAGCTGTATGGTTAACTATGGAGTTTTGGAAATCTTAAATAGCCTGTTCTATTTTGGCTTGTCTTTAGGTCAGGAATAATACAGTAAGAGGTCGGTAGAGAGTTCGGGGATACTCTGTATAAACTATATTATTACTTGTATGTGTTGATTAACTTTATCTCTCCTTATTATACAAAAAATGTTAAACCTCAGCAATTTTTGCAGCTGTAATGTCCCGAAACACTGAATGTGACTTCAGGAATGAAAATACCCAGAAACATAATGTGATAAAAATTAAACTACGTAGTAGCTTAAGGTTTAAAATTTGCAATATTTTTACTCAAATTGAATTTTTTAAAGAAACATTACAGTATCAAACATTAAAATAACTCATTTTTCCTCTCCAAATTAAAAAAAAGCTTGGGAAAGCAACATTAGTACTAATCAAACTAAATAAAAAATGACTGCAAATTAGGATAAAACGTTTAAAAAGGTATTTGTATAATTGAAATCTTAAATAACCTGTTCTATTTTGGCTTGTCTTTAGGTCAGGAATAATACAGTAAGAGGTCGGTAGAGAGTTCGGGGATACTCTGTATAAACTATATTATTACTTGTATGTGTTGATTAACTTTATCTCTCCTTATTATACAAAAAATGTTAAACCTCAGCAATTTTTGCAGCTGTAATGTCCCGAAACACTGAATGTGACTTCAGGAATGAAAATACCCAGAAACATAATGTGATAAAAATTAAACTACGTAGTAGCTTAAGGTTTAAAATTTGCAATATTTTTACTCAAATTGAATTTTTTAAAGAAACATTACAGTATCAAACATTAAAATAACTCATTTTTCCTCTCCAAATTAAAAAAAGCTTGGGAAAGCAACATTAGTATAATCAAACTAAATAAAAAATGACTGCAAATTAGGATAAAACGTTTAAAAAGGTATTTGTATAATTAGCCAATGTTGAAATCGATTAAAGGGTTGCTGTGAGAAATACTCGTACATGCTATATCACCGGAGAAATGCAATTTAGACTCCTGTTGCCAATAATTTGAACTGACAGAATTTTCGAATTTGTAAACTAAATGCTGACTTTCTAATCGATTTTTCACAAATTCCTTGTTACATGTCAACGTATATTATCAATAAGTTAAATTAGGCATTTATTTTCCAGCCGACTGAAACTGTAGGGAACAAAAGTATTCTCACTTGTGTTTCGTTCATTTTAAATTCAGCTCATATGAGTTGAAATGCACAAGTGGGGTTAAACTACTTAAAAGTTTCCGATTTAGTAAAATTATAAAATTAAATTGGCCTACATCCTTAATTTAAACATGGGAAAAATTGTGACAGGTCTATTTTTTATTTCCGTCCTCAAAATTTGCTCTATAATAATGTTTTTAAAACTAAAGAATTATGTTGTTTGGCTTCAAATTTACAAATTATTAGGCCTATAACAACAAGTTTTAAATTTAAAGAATAGGCTAAATTGTGTATTGTACGGTATATTAAAAGAGAAAAAAAATTTAAAACAGGAATAAAAATGCTATCTCGTCTAGACTTTGTTTACAAGATGAACAAACGTTGATTACTAAAAAATCCTTGCTTAAGTGCTCGACCATATCCCAAAATCTAGTTGGTTGCATATAGTCAAATCTACTTACGTAGCAGCCTGTAGGTATCAAATTGTGTGATAATTGCCGAACATGTTTCCGGTGAAATTACCACACATCTTCGGCGGCAAATTATAGTGTAGTCATTTTATTAAAATAAAGCCCATACTTTGACGGTTGCCATAATCTTCAAAGTCACACACATTAGATAAAGGACACAGAAGCACAAATAAAATACTGAATACTGGCACACCAGGTGCTATCACAGACATGTCACAGTTCACCGGCCGGTCACCGTAGGCCTACTGATTGTAGAAAGGTCTCAAGATTGTAGAAAGGTCTCAAGGTCCAAGACATGTCTGTGATAGTACCTGGTGTGCCAGGATTCAGTATTTTATATTTGCTTCTGTGTCCTTTATCTAATGTGTGTGACTTTGAAGATTATGACAACTATCAAAGTATGGGCTTTATTTTAATGAAATGACTACTAGGCCTATAATTTGCCGCTGAAGATGGGTGGTAATTTCACCTGAAACATGTTCGGCTGAATATTACAACAATTTGATACCCATAGGCTGCTACGTAAGTAGATTTGATTAATTATTAACAGGTTATCAAGGCTGTAAAAATCAATAATATTATTATTGTTATTATTTGTTACATAGCATTATTTATGGAAAAGTATTTTTAGCGCTTGTGGACCTGAATGTTCTTGCTTTGAAAAAGGAAATTCTTGATTACCACACAATTAGCAATAAGTTTCCCGTTCGTATTTTAATAGCCTAATAATTTCCGTTAATAACCTCAATCCTTTGTTTCCCTACATCCATATCACATGGCGACGGTACAGATTACACACAAGTCGAGGAGATCGTAGCCCTAATTCATTTATCAATAGCTCAAATCATGACGCACAACAACTTCTTTGTTCTGTCGCAACCCGGCAGTTCCGCGAGTGCTACGGCTGGCGCTAGACAACTGAGTGCCGAGATTTTCACGTTCTAATTAGTGACTCTCCATTTTTCAATCGTAGGTAATATACAAATTTTTAAGAACGATTTTCGATTTTTTCTAACAGTAATACTACACATGCTGTTATTATTCTTTTATACTGCCAATCCCAACATTGTTATTAATACGCTTTTCAGACCACTTTAAAAATTCAGAAAACAATCTTTAACGTAAAACATTGTCTATTTTTCTTCCTATTCAATTGATAAGCGATCTCAAACTTATTATTTGATGTAATTATTTCGCGGGGGCAAGTTGGCACCGAGACGACGGGGACGGGGTGGGGTTGGCAACCCTGCGTACATCATCGATTAAGTCGCACCCCCTCGCTGCCGTGACCGTGTCTACGGATCTCCCTTCTTTGTTTATCTTTATATCACTAATGTGACTCACACTGGCCACTATAGTAAGTACCGTACCACAGTCGCCCGTGTCCGTCCCAGTGTTATCTACACCGTGTAGGCCTAGTACAACCGCGTAGTTCTGTTTTCGTCTTGTTATTTTTGTCAAGAGCGCTCTCTAGTGAAGGCAGTGTTGCCTTATTTTATCGCAGGGGTGATTTTATTGCCGAAATATTGATTTATTCTATACTATTTTGTGTTTCAGTGATTCTTAAGTGATAGAGTGTTTTTATTTGAGGACGTCGGAAAATACAAAATTTTTGGCTCATTTAAAATAACTGATTTTTGCATTCTTTCTTAAAATTTGTAAGTGTGCAATCTGTTTAGATTTTGTGTTTTGCTTTTTTATTTCTACTGTAAGAACTAGAATATATGTACTATTTTAAATTCAATTGATGCTGGTTTACGATATGGTTTGATAATTTGTATTGATATGGTTTACCTAATGTTAAAAATTACGATAATGTCGTTTGTACACATTTTTTTAGCGAGGGTTTCTGGATGCTAGGCTATTTTGATCTTGTTTTTTTTGCAATTTAATAATTTGTTGTTAAATTTTTATTGTGTTTAAAGTATTTTATTATACTTTAAAACTGATCAGTGCATATAAGTATCTGATTAATAGCTGTATACCAATTTGATTTTTTTTTGTGCATTGGCATTAATATTTAGGCATTGTGTTCTTATGTTAAAAACAATTTAAAATATCATAATGAAACTACTGAGTCTTATAATTTATAATTAAAATTTACTACCATCAGTAATGTACCAAAACGAAACAAAAGTCATGTACATTCATTGAATTTTACTATTACTGCACTTGTGTTGTTTTCAAATATTTATTTTTGTGCATCTTTATTTTATTTTAGTATTTTTCTTTCCCATTAAATCTCATAATATAAAATAATGATGTTTGACATGTCATCTCACAATTATTGTAATGAATATCTTGTAAATTTGATCAACCAATTGAGGCTGACTTTGTACGTTTAACAGTTATTTGAGATTTTTTGACAGAGTTAAATGGAACTCCCCCCCCCCCCTTGTCAGCAGATCTACATACTCAGCAAATGTATTATGGGATCGGTTTTTTCTTAATTTCTTAGAATACCCTATAGCCCTGAGTATATCGATTTGTTACTACCTTTATGTAAACATTAGTTGACACAAACTAGTTGAAAGGGTGTACCAAGATTTATTAAATCAATGTACGTAAAAAAAACAAAAAATTATAATAACAATAGGAATTTATGTAAAAATTTAATTTTGGGTTTTCTTCAACCCATCCAAAATTATTATGACTTTTTATATATTTAAAATGGTTTCAATTTAATTGAAAACTTTGTTTTCAGTGCTTTTGCAACCGTATAAAACCTCATTCTCGAAGACTGATTCCTTGATTTTGAGCATCCTGACTTGAAAACATGAAAATATACATTGTTCTACATTTTAATACCTAATTTATAAAAAAATACATTCCTTCTGAAAGTGTCATGTGTGTGGTCATGTGTCCACGTTGCTAATAAATATTTCATACATATATGGATTTTAACAAACAGTGTATTGGATGTCAATCAAAACAAAAAATGATCATAATCTTGAGTGAAGAGCTCACCACAGCTAGTACCCTAAACGCTAACAGCATCTTACTCATAAGGGAAATCTCTTCAAAACGCTTTATTGCCCTGGCATTGATGTTTAATACCTTATTTTAGAAATTGTTAAGCGCAGTATGCAATTAGTTAAATATGTTTCAAAACTTTACATTTATAAAAAGTTTTGCTTGTAAAAAACTGTTAAAAAAAACATTCTTATTCTGTATATTAAACCACGCTTAGTTCGTACTAACTGAAATCCATTATTACCTGTTTCAAAATGATAGAAATTTTTAAAATTTAAAAAGAGCATAGCACTTATGCAGATTTAGTCATGTATAACTTTGTCTTTATTACAAGAGTGATACCAGGGCAACTGATTAATAGCTCTTGCTAAAAAATGGAGTCGCTCCCAGTCAGTAGCACAGGGCCCTTCATTCATACCATCTCAGTTACAGTAGTTAAACATCCATGTTTGTTCGCCAGGTCTCAATATATTAATTTTCTCTTTTTATTACAGCTGGTGCAATATTAATTATATTTTTATATGCAAGTTATTCCATGAAAGTGTAAAGGTGAAAGAAAACACTGACTCCAAAATATTTTTCTTCAGGTTGATTATTCATTATTAAATTAATTACTTTTCTTCTCCTCGGTATAGTTTAAGTATTGATTGTGTTTTGTAAATATTTTTATCTGCAGTAGGGTAACTTTTAAAGTGATGTCATGTGTCGCAGGGTGCAGAGGGAGCAGAACGTACCAGTGGATCCAACTCGTGGAGGCAAGCCAAGCCCAAGACCACAGTAAGTAAATGAAGTGTTATTTTTTGTAGAATTTAATTACTATATTGTTGGATGATAGTTTTCCTTATTCACTTAAGATAGGGCTGTACATAGATATACAGCAATAATGCGGTTGAAGTTTAATAATATCTTGGGTTTTAAAGGACTAAAAATCTCAGTTTTTGCTAATGTTGCTACTGTCCACTCGTATTATGTATTTTTGATAAAAAGAAAAATAGTCTTTATTTAAGAAACTTTTAAACTTTTAAATTGAATGTTCTCTGTGTTTCTAACTTTACTGTGGTGCTCAAAAGTTTGTTATGTTTCAGGAGAGAAGTGAAGGGCGGAAGAGTAGTGAGTGATGAAATAAAAATCCTGTCGTCAGATCAATCTCATCACTTTAAGGTAAAACCATATAAAGAATCTATTCTTGGATGTCATATGATTGTTTACACTCTGTTCAAAATTTAAGTTAAAAGGTAGAAGATAAAATTGTTTAAGTCCTCTTAATTAACACTCAAATCAATTAATTGTTGTCCGTGTTTTGATTAGGCTTATGTATTTTCAAAACCTAATTATTTCAACAATGAAACATATTAATTTTTAAATAACATGACAGAATAGTAATTTTAATAATGATTTTTATGATAAATCACAGAACATCTAAACCATTTTTTCCTAATTTATCTTGTGGAAATAGTTGTGTAAAAGCCTTAAAGCATTTACCTTGTTTTCTCACTTTCGTACTGTAAGCTGGTTGTGCTTTGCAGCGAGGCAGCGGCCAGGGTCCTGGAGGAGGGGGTCGGGGAGGGGGGCAGTTTGAGCCCCCCCTCAGCCCCCCCGAGCCCACGCCCGTAGTCTACCGTGTCGTCGGCTCACGGTCACACGTCAAGAAAGCGGACAGCAGTCAGCAGACGGAAAACAGTGCCTTCAGGTTAGTCTTTAGCCTTCAGTTTCTGGGTTTGGATTCCAGTTTTATTTTTTGGCAATACCTTAGCTCATCTTATTTTTGAATGGCATTCTTGTTCTTGTAGGTGAGGTGATAGTTATTTTTTTTTAATCCTCTCTTTAATGGGTTACACTCACCTTTTTAATTTTGCTGTACCAAGACAGAGTCCAATAATCCGTCGGGAATCCAACTTCGTCATGTTACATTAAACACATACACATACACACGCACATACACTGTCTATATACACCAATTATTTCGCGGAAAGTTTTATGTGGTTTGTGTTTAGTACCCATTTAATATATTGATTATCTATTTGTATTTACAACTTGAAGTCAGGCCAACAACTGCATGTTTGTTAGTTTATAACTTGAAGTGAAAGTTAGGTTGAAATGAAATTAAGTTTTTGTTTAGGCTTGGTTTCAAGTAGATATATAAAAAATTCAAAAGTAATTTTAAAATTGTTTAGGATTGATATAAATATTTCAGAGCTTTACAAATATATTTTTTTATTCAATAGGAAAAAAAAAAACATGCAGCTCAACTACAACTCAGAAGATTTTGTGTGATGGTTAAATGAAATTTGTTATCACCTTAATACTGCATACTAAACATTTCCCACAAATAAGTTAATTTTATTTGTAATATAAAGTTATTGTAAATAAATGTAAAGTCCACTAATTGTAAATTTTTTACAAATATAATATATGTTGTAGACAAGTGTCATCCAGCCAATGGAAGAAGTACATGGATGGGATGGGTGGGGGCAGTGGTGGCGGGGGTGGTGGGGGTGGAGGCGGGGCCCCGATGGGGCGAGTCCCAGAGCTAAGCCGCCACAAGACAGACCTGGACATGTCTGTCAGCCGGAAGCCCTCACACAAACAGCCAACGCATAACGGGCTACAGCGCAAGCCCGACAAGAAGAGGATGACCGGTATGTTACTCTTACTCCCTGCCTTCAATCTCCAATCAAATTCAAACAAAAAGATTATTGCTATACTTTATACAACTGTGCTCTAGAAATTACTTTGCAACATACATTCACTTACACTTGCACAAAACCCTTAGGCAATTCAAAATAATGTATGTCTTTTTACAGAAATATAATTTTAGATTTACACACATTTATTGAAACAGTTGGTTCCATACAAAAAAGTCAACTGTTGTTGTAGAAATTACTTAATAATATTCTATTACAAAATGTTGATAAAAAACTTGTTCTTAGCGACACTTGTGCCAGCTATTTTATATAAATTTGTCGCCAGGATCCAAAGAAGAACTGGTGCCAGATGAGTTCACCAACGGGGACAGAAAAGGTAGAGAAAACAAGAGCAAAGTTCGGGGAGTTCCTCCCAATTTCGGCTACATTAAACGATCCATGAACGGAAATGGTAAAGGAGAACCTCGCACAGCTCAAGTCTCTGCAGTGCCTCGAACAAAGGTAACGAACGTCTTTATCTATATTACTAAAGTAATGATATTTTATTCTTAACCTCATTTATTACTAAACAAAGTATGGTAGGAAGCTTTTGAAAGTTTGTTTGACATCTTTTAAATGATCAAATCTAACTTCTTAATTAAAGTTTTATGTTACCTAAACCTATTTATTAATTTCAAAATTTAACAGTTTCATTAATAGTTTTAATATGTAGACGAGTCTAAAAATCAAGAATAACAAACTAAGAAAAGTTTAAACTGATAATTTTACTGATTTCATTTTGAGAGGGATGCTCTGGTTATTTTTTTTCAATAAGATTTTTTCTGTAATGAGCTAGTTTTGGATTGTGTGATGAAATATTTTTTCACACTGTACAACCTTATAAAAATGTTAAGCAAAACAATTCACTTCATTTTACATTTTTATTAGCTACCATCATGACGTCTATCTTTTCCTTGCCATTTTAAACATTCAGCTGTTCCAGACTTATTCAGCCATTTCATTTACAGTAAAACCCTACAAACTATTCCAAATTACTCAATACCTCCTTACAAGCCCATAAAGCTCAGCTTTGCACCACATGATTTGGGTTTTTTTTTGTGGCAAATTGTTGATATTACACGGAATCAGATCATTACATATGATGAATGTAATGAATTACATTTCATGTGGTACTGTTGCTCTTACAGGTACTTTTATGAGGTACAATCATAGTTGACAGATGATACTAAAATACTATATCTGTGTTTTCGCCCAATTAATGCGGTTCCAATGGTATGAACCGCGGTTCGATAGTCACAAAGAGCCGATGTTACACAGTGTGATTGGATAACGTCTTTCACCGTATTCGACAGTGCCTAAGTCCACATTGAGTCGTGTTTGCGGAGTTTACTGCTTTTGGTTTTTCATAAATGTTAGGTTTAACAATTACAATTAATATGTTAAACAATAAAAAAATCATAAATCAATTACAAATTAGACATCTGATGATTGATAAATTTCGTACAATCTTCTGAATGAGTCTTCAGCTATCCATTTTACATCTAATTTATCTGCACACAGTTGGTTCTTTGTGCGACCTAGTCAGTAAAATAAAACTGGATTAGACCTCTTTTAAGAATCACGATTCAAGAATAGTCATTTTTGGAGCCTAATTACAAAAATATTTTTGATAATATCAATGACAAAATAACAAGTGATGATATTAACATTATTATTCATCAACGCTGATGTTGTACTTTGTCCAGGTGAAGGTGTCGGGAGGCACACAGACGGACCTCAAGTCGTACAGTGTGGGTGGCACATCGGGGGCCCAGCTGTCTGCCAGTGTGAGGGAGCGATTAACGCTGATGTTGTACTTTGTCCAGGTGAAGGTGTCGGGAGGCACGCAGACGGACCTCAAGTCGTACAGTGTGGGTGGCACATCGGGGGCCCAGCTGTCTGCCAGTGCGAGGAAGCGATCAACGCTGATGTTGTATTCTGTACAGGTGAAGGTGTCGGGAGGCACACAGACGGACCTCAAGTCGTACAGTGTGGGTGGCACATCGGGGGCCCAGCTGTCTGCCAGTGTGAGGGAGCGATCAACGCTGATGTTGTATTCTGTACAGGTGAAGGTGTCGGGAGGCACACAGACGGACCTCAAGTCGTACAGTGTGGGTGGCACATCGGGGGCCCAGCTGTCTGCCAGTGTGAGGAAGCGATCAACGCTGATGTTGCATTCTGTCCAGGTGAAGGTGTCGGGAGGCACACAGACGGACCTCAAGTCGTACAGTGTGGGTGGCACATCGGGGGCCCAGCTGTCTGCCAGTGTGAGGGAGCGATCAACGCTGATGTTGTATTCTGTCCAGGTGAAGGTGTCGGGAGGCACACAGACGGACCTCAAGTCGTACAGTGTGGGTGGCACATCGGGGGCCCAGCTGTCTGCCAGTGCGAGGAAGCGATTAACGCTGATGTTGTATTCTGTCCAGGTGAGGGTGTCGGGAGGCACACAGACGGACCTCAAGTCGTACAGTGTGGGTGGCACATCGGGGGCCCAGCTGTCTGCCAGTGTGAGGAAGCGATCAACGCTGATGTTGCATTCTGTCCAGGTGAAGGTGTCGGGAGGCACACAGACGGACCTCAAGTCGTACAGTGTGGGTGGCACATCGGGGGCCCAGCTGTCTGCCAGTGTGAGGAAGCGATCAACGCTGATGTTGCATTCTGTCCAGGTGAAGGTGTCGGGAGGCAGGCACACAGACGGACCTCAAGTCGTACAGTGTGGGTGGCACATCGGGGGCCCAGCTGTCTGCCAGTGTGAGGAAGCGATCAACGCTGATGTTGCATTCTGTCCAGGTGAAGGTGTCGGGAGGCAGGCACACAGACGGACCTCAAGTCGTACAGTGTGGGTGGCACATCGGGGGCCCAGCTGTCTGCCAGTGCGAGGAAGCGATTAAGGCTGATGTTGTATTCTGTCCAGGTGAAGGTGTCGGGAGGCACACAGACGGACCTCAAGTCGTACAGTGTGGGTGGCAAATCGTGGGCCCAGCTGTCTGCCAGTGCGAGGAAGCGATCAACGCTGATGTTGTATTCTGTCCAGGTGAAGGTGTCGGGAGGCAGGCACACAGACGGACCTCAAGTCGTACAGTGTGGGTGGCACATCGGGGGCCCAGCTGTCTGCCAGTGTGAGGGAGCTATCAACGCTGATGTTGTACTTTGTCCAGGTGAAGGTGTCGGGAGGCAGGCACACAGACGGACCTCAAGTCGTACAGTGTGGGTGGCACATCGGGGGCCCAGCTGTCTGCCAGTGTGAGGGAGCTATCAACGCTGATGTTGTACTTTGTCCAGGTGAAGGTGTCGGGAGGCACACAGACGGACCTCAAGTCGTACAGTGTGGGTGGCACATCGGGGGCCCAGCTGTCTGCCAGTGTGAGGGAGCGGCTGATGCAAGGCTCCCAGAGTCTGCCCAAGCCGCGGACGGACACCGGCTCACTGTCAGACTCCAACTACACGGAGCTGAGCCCCTACAGTGCCATGTACCGGCACACCACCGCCTACACCTCCTCACTGCCTGCTCGCGCCACCGCTGGTACGCCTGCTTCCACAATAGTGTTGAAATACTTAGTTTTAAAGTAGTAGTTTATGCAACGATTGTATTCGGAAAGACTTAAAGCCAAGAGTGAGATGTAAGCTGAAACATGAGAGGAGCAAATGATCTTTGGTGATATGAGGCTTAAAGGCTGAATACAATCGTCGCATACATTACCAATGTTTTTTACAATCAACTTAAACTAGTGTACTTGTTGCTCGATATCGAGCAATGCAGTTTGGGTAATTGTTACTGTTTACACTTTTTAATCAGTTGGCTAACCAGTGTATCCTTAAATTATAACCTCTTTGGTATGGATTGACAGATGTTCTCACTGGTGTAAATACTGCGTTGACTCGTTACAGCTGTTACCTTAAAAATCTTTTTAAATTCCTCATCAATGTTAATAAAATGGGGAAATTTAGATCTTTAAGAGCTTCTAGGGCCTTTCCGTTTGAAAAGATATCTACCAATTTACTTTAGAAGCAACCTCTCGTGAAGCTCTATCTAATCACACTAAAACCATTGAAATTGGTTGAAAACTGAAGTAGTTCCTTGTACAAAAAAAAGTGTCACGTATGAAATATGTATAGATTTGATACCATTGTGAATATAAAGTTATAAACATGTTATAACCCATCCAAAAGGTACGTACACCTCATGTTGCCTAATATTCGTTCTCACTTTCTCACTAACGTTACATCACGCTATCTTGAGGTTAGGAAATTTTTAAAAACTAAAAAATGAATCTGTACTTAACTATTAACAGATGTGCGAATGGTTATATTATACTATTATAATATTACTTTTGTTGAATGCCAAGATCTCATCGGTCTAGAATCTATATAATAATGACCTGTGTGATTTTGTATTATGCAACGTGTGTGTACTTTGTTTAATAATATACCTATTTATGGTATTACTCGTAATATCATTAGTGGTGCTTACTGCAATGGTCATAGATAAAAAAGTGTAGTTGTTTAAAAAAGTTTTGGATTAGGAGAATACGTGAATAGTTTTAACAAATTCACAACTAAACCACGTCATTGATGAGCCATATTGGTCACTATAGCAGGCCACATTGCTTAGTAAAATCTACGAGGGCTATTCAGAAAGTAAGGAACGTTTTCGTCTTACGCCGTTGTACGCGCGCGTATCGATTATATTAGGGTATGAGAGTGCTCGGGGCCTCAGTGGCTATCCAGCCGTGACACTTGGAGCATCGTCGCACCGCCCATTTTCTTTCTATTTAAATTCAAATGGCCGCTTCCATAAAAAGTCCCGTCAGTTGCGAAGTGCGATCGGTAACACGGTTTCTGTTGACAAAAAACTAAAAACCGATAGAGATTTATCGATTTTTATTCTTTCAATTTCAACACAGCAAAGTCCGTGAAACTTAAGGGAAAGATAACGAAAGCTTTTTTATGGTGGGGCAGCGGTTTTCACGGATCTTATCGTCAACTTTAGTGACCGGTTCGTCAGTCACAACGCTCGGTCGTCCACTCCACTGCTCATCAAGAACTGGTCATTTGTAAACTGAATACACAACTTACGCACAGAACTTTCATTCAAGACATTGTTCCCATACTTCCACACACTGTTCGATAAATCTTTATCGGTTTTAAGTTTTTTGTCAACAAAAACCTTGTTACCGATCGCACTTCGCAACTGGCGGGACTTTTACGGAAGCGGCCATTTAGAATTTAAATAGAAAGAAAACGGGCGGCGTGACGATGCTCCAAGTGTCACGGCTGGATAGCCACTGAGGCCCCGAGCACTCTCATACCCTAATATAATCGATACGCGCGCGTACAACGGCGTAAGACGAAAACGTTCCTTACTTTCTGAATAGCCCTCGTAGTTGCCTAATGTGTTGGTCTGGTTACCGTCTAATATGTTGCCATGTTGTCGTGAAGGAGGTCTGATAGAGGCGGACAGCATAGAGTCTCTACCAGCCCAGTTGCACCACCGCGCCAGCCTGACTCACCCTCGGCTGATGGGCTCCCCTCCCCCTCCCCCTCACCCACTGCTGCCAACCGCCTCAGTCGCAGCAACAGCATCAGGTGTGACAACTCAACCTAATACAATATATTTTTACTTTTTTTTCTTAGCAAAAATATATGTTTTAATACCCATTAACATGCTATGACTATGGAAAAAAGTAAATTCTTTGAATGGTAAGTTACTATCAGCCAACATTCAACAGATAAAACATGCTTTTTGTTATCTTTGTCACTGCTCTGTTTAATATTGAACATGAATTAAAGTAGCAAAAACGTAGACATATTTGATTGTACTAAAAAATTTGCTGTTATAAAAATTTTGTTCTGATTTTGGTGTAAGTTTACAAAACTATTGATTAAACATTGGTAAGTAATGGGGTGGTATGTGTGATTGGGATGGTTATTTTTTTAAACATTAAAAATTTCTACCACTTTTGAGTGTGTGATTGTTTTTTGAAGTATTAAACTACATTGGGGTTTAATACTTTGTTTCATAGATGTGTGCCCCAGACAACAGGATTTTAAAAAATTACCAAATATTTTGTTTTTCAGCTACCTACGAGAGCGGACTTTTCCAAGGTAGATTGTTTGTGTGACTGGCTTTGTTACATCGGATCTCGTACTTATGAAAACCGAACTGTGTGCCAAATAGTACTTCTTTCAAAATTTTCTTTTTTATAATGAATTTGCTATGTCCTTTGGATGTTTCCTGATTAAAAACTTAGTTAATAACAACCTTGAATATTATGTCAACAAAAATATTTCCATTCAAAGTGGTATTGTTTAATATAAAATATTACCAATTTTAACTGTCTCATTTGTAATGAAAGACTACTTCATTTTATTCCAATAATATTAGTTAATTATGTAGACACAGTACTTTAGCTTGTTGAGTTTTATCATTTTTCTCTGAACTGTATCACCTGGTGATTATTTGGCGCACAGTGAGGGGCTTGGCATGGACCCTCACAACGCTTCAGCAACTGTGTGTTCCCGCTTTTGTACAAGTGTGCGCGTGCTTCACTATCACCTTATTTAAATTACCTTCCGGGGATATTGAAAGATAAAGAATTCATTTGGATTGAATCAGAGTGTTTATTAAATGGGTGATTTAAAACTAATACTACTGACTATGATGAATAAAAAATCATTGTAATATTTGGTTGACGGGAGGGTAAAAATTTTCTCCTAAATAATCATTCATAATTAATAAATATTTTATTATATTAATCATGAGTTCTAATATGATCTTCTGAGATCTAGGTTACGATGTGGGTTTGTATGGCAAATGAAAATGTTGATCAATCCATTGAATCTCGTCTTTTAGTTAATAAATTATCATTTAAAACAGTTTACATTTCCACATGTCCATAATTGTGTTTATTTGTATACTTAAATATCAGTAATATTTTTTGTTTAATAGTGTATGCTCTTGCCTTTTAAGTATAAGGCAAAATCCAATAAATTTGGCATTTTCATCTGCAGCCTGATGATGATACAAACCTGTTTTGAAACATAAAATGCACAAGACTGAAACATTCAGTTTGTTTCAGTAAAATTAATTAGAAGTTTTCATTGTTGTCCTTAAAGCTTTTTAAAAGAAGATGTATTTCTTTAAAGGTGGGCAATGATTTATCTGACACGCGAATGTGTTAACTATCAATGTTAACTGTGGTGTGTCGCATTGTGCAGGTCGACCAAGTCGGAGAAGCTGTATCCGAGTATGCTGCAGCGGTCGGAGGAGATGGACCCATACTACAGTGTCCCGTACAGCCTGGGCCCACACTCGTCCCAGCCCACCAGTCCCACACCCTCACAGATGTCCCAGGGGACCCTCTCCAGGTACTGCCACTAGTCCGACATCCGTTGGTCCAACAAGATCTATAATCCGACAATATCTCGGTTTCATTATCTCTCGTCGGTGTATTTTATTTAATTTATGCAAAATTATCCTGTAATACATATTTATGTTTTTAATTGTGTTTATCCTGTTTGTAGGGGTTATCTAGCATTTGTGTAATGATACTTCCAGCTAGGCATGTGTCGGTACCTAAAGTCGGTTCTCGGTACCACCGGTTCTTGGCAAAAGTACCGGTACCAAGAACCGATGTCAAAGTCTTAGTACCTCGGTACCGGTACCTCGGTCTGTTTACAATAAAATTAACTGAAACCAAACGCGCCCGTCCACAGTTTTCTTGGAAATTAACAATGCGATTGTAATTTGAGACAGCTAGGTGGACTGATAAAAACTCCGATCTCTTATCTTATCAATAAGTTATTGTTCTGTCCGTCGGGATGAAGGGGGGGGGGGGGGGCAGCCGGGCCAAGGCGCTTTTCGCCACAACAACTGACTGATAAGATAAGAGTACAGTGTCCTTATCGCCTATATCCTGAATTATTTGTCCAACAAAAACAAATTATTGATCATTTTTCGTCTAATGTTTACAAATAGATAGAAATATAATCGAGGTTCAATGATTTTTTGTTGAAAAAATAGTTTATTATTTTGTTTCAATATTATTTTACTGAATTAAAACTAAAAACAATTATCTAAACAAAATGCATTTATCCCGAACAATAGTTGTTTACGCGGCCGGCGATCTCGCTAACAAGGAAAACGCGGACGCAAAAACCCGGCACATTCCGTGAGCCAACCGCCCCGGAGACGATCTATTGTTCAGCTTATCTGTTGTTCGACGTCCGGCAGTAATTTATTCATGAGGGGTGTTTTTTGCTCCTAGTACCAATTGCTACTTTTTGAACCAATTGCCATAGAAAGCTAAGAGATGGCTCGTTAGATTCGTCTAATTCTCACAAATTAAATAAATCGTCAACTAAAGTTGTGTGACTTTTCATTCAAAATTAGAAAAGCATTGTTGTTAAGCAAATCATTCTATAATACAATTTACTGTTTTATATTGTGAAAAGCATCTTGTTATAATTTAATATAATTTTTTAATTAAAAACTTCAAACCCATTAAATATATTTCAAAAATGAAATATAACAAATACATTTATAATTAAAACAGATAGTAGTTGGAGAATTAACAATTAAAAATAAAAATACTTTTCAGCCCAACTTGTTTTTGGTCTGAGACCAGTGAGACCTAAGTGTAATGATTTTTTACCAGGCCCAACCCTAAGTGTGAGTGTAAAAGTTGGCTTGTGGACCCCTAGATATGTTACTGTACATTAAAAAATTATTATAAAACAAACATTTTATTTTTTTATCATTTTTAGTCAAATAAACTTTTGATGATTTCCCATACACACCCCAACACTGTTCCTTCCTTAATTGTCAATCAATCCTTATTCTTTTACTTGCATGTGTTGTTTAATTTAATCCCTAAATTCTCACTTCTTTTGAAATATCACTTCAATATACAATTTTTTTCATATTTCATATTATATTAACCTCATAAAAAAATGAGTACTTGGTACCGGTACCGAGAACCGAGAACCGATCCTTTAAAAGAACCGGTACCGGTACCGACTTTGAAATTTTGGTACCGACACATCACTACTTCCAGCAATCGATAAACTTCTATAATCTCACAGGGTCCTATTCGAAATGTGTTAAATTATCACGTCTACTGCAATGATGTCTTCTTAGAGTCTGCAGAAAGTAGTACCACCAACCTCTAACACTAAATTTGATTTGTGAATAAACCAGTTATATATCCTCAAATTTGACCTAACCTAGGCCTAGACCTCTTTAATTCAAACCTACTCTTGAAAACAACCTCCCAAGTTTGTGAATATATGAATTGAAAAATATACCTATTATTCAATTCAAAATTTCCAAAAGTAGCATTTATTTATTTTTCTCATACTTTGTACTTAGTCTTTTTGAGTTTATAGAATTAAACTTTTTACTTTGTAAATGACACAATGTAATGTAAGAGCAATTTTTATTTCACTGTCGCTTGTCCTCAGGTTCAACTACCCGATATCTCCGATCAGTGCGTCGCCCTCGAGTCACATGATCAGCCGTACCTACCCCTACCCTGGCCTCATGTCCAAGATGAGCTCCAAAGACGACGATGGTGACTAGTTAATTTACAATTAATAATAGTGATTTCTGAGAAAACTTCTGAAATTTTCTATAAAATATTTTATTAGAAAGATTATTTACAACTGGTTGAATTATTTTGGAAAATATAGGATGTCTTAAAATTAGAGGTGTGCAGATAGTGAAATTTTTTTTCGGATCGGATTCGGTTCGGATAGTTAAGATTCGGATCGGTTCAGATCGGATAGTAACAGGATCGGATCGGATAGTTTTCGGATTCGGATTTTTGCGCAGTAAACAATAAGACAAACAGGTTACCGGTTTGAAGCCACAATTTTTAAGTTAGATCTAGGCCTTGATTATAAAAACAGTTTAGGAATATTAAAATCAATTAATTTAACAACAATTCAACTATTTTTTAGCTTTAAAACAAAGTAAATTTATAATTTGTCATGATCACCATAAACATTAATTGGCCCTAGGCCTAAATGAACATTTCAACATTATTTTGAACTAGCCCTAACCTAAGCTTTAATTAGAGTTGCCATAGGCCTAGGCCAAAACTACTCACCAGGCAAACATCCCAGTATACAATATGACAAAGTAGGACTTTTAACAAAATATCATTTTATTTTAAACAAAAATGATGGTAGGAAAACATAACCTAGCTTCAGCTTGCATACAGAGCATTCTGTCAAACTGTCAATTTCAGTTTTGGCAAAAGACTTCCACACAACACTCATTTTCTCTTCTTTTTATTTTCCATATAGACATCAATAATTAAGAGACAATAAAAATGTTCAAATCAGTTTAAAACACGATTGGAGGTATAAAGACATAACCTATCAACATCAAAGAGCAAATAATTACAGACGACAACAGACCGTACGTACGCGTACGGTTGAATTGCGATCCAATGCCTTCACAAGTTCATAGTCAAACGCGATCGTAATCTTCATTAGATCAAATCTTAATTGAGTCACGAAACTACGAATGATGAATTGTCCCCCAACAACTAGCCTCAAAACACCACGACACTAGCTATTCAGGCGGGTGGAATAAAAACTAGAGCTTCTCGAGTTGCCGTGATTGGCCGAGACTTGTATCTTTACTGCTAGCGCTCCAAGCGAGAGGGTTCAGAATTGACAATTTGTCAATTAATTGTGCAGTTGAATGTTAAACACCTAATCTTGGTCACTGGGTGTTGTGATTATTACCCGTTATTATATTATCTGACTTCTGACTTATTAGTCTGCTTCAGCACTTTGGACGTTCCGTCGCATTGTCACCATTTTATGCAGAATGGCCATCGCGCAAAACAATATTTGTGCATTGATCTTGTCTTTAACCCCAGATATACAGTCTATCCGGAAAAGTCGGATATCCGACCCGAATATACGGATATCAATAAAATCTTCGGATCGGATTCGGATATCCGATCCGATCCGAAACCGAACCGAATTTTCGGATATCCGCACACCTCTACTTAAAATTATTAATCACGTAATCACTTTGTAAGATGCTGACTGGACTTGTGAGTTACAGTGCTAAAAAAGACATTTATTCTGTAAAATAATGATCAATGTGGTTCAGTGTGGAACTGGTTTGCTCTACTGTCCTTGCTGTGTAAACCTCAACTATGACATCCGTCAATGTACAGATCTCAATTATTATGCACAGCACTGTAATAAACAAATTAACTTAAATACAACATCTATTTTACTTAATTTTAATTTGTGTACACATTTAAATTGTGATACACACCTCTGTGAGATACATATTTTATGTTAATAAGCAAGTGATAACTTATTTGTTAAACAACTGTTTTTTGAGAACTATAATTTAGAAATTCATCATATATAGACTAGTTGGAAGGCAGTTTTCAAAAGTAAAAATCTCTATTACTTCCATAAAAGCTGGCTTGGTCCGGCTAGAGTTTCGATCAAGACATCATGCTTAATATAAAAGAAATTTTAATAATTATTTGATCATATTCTCCACAACCCACCCTGTATGAGGGGACTGTATGTGTGTTGCAGTGCATGGGTCAGCGGTGAGCCTGGTGTCAACGGCGTCATCACTGTACAGTACGCCGGAGGAGAAACAGGCTCACGAGCTGCGGAAGCTGCGGCGGGAACTGGGCGATGCGCAGGAGAAGGTCCACACGCTCACCAACCAGCTGTCCACCAACGTGAGTACCGACACCATCAGTCACATACATGTATGATGAAAAGTGATTTATCAATAACAACTTTTTTTACTATTTGGTACATACGTGTTGTATGAAATTTAATTTCCTACATAAAAAATATAAATTATAATAAACCTACCTTTTATTTGAGTGTTAATTGTAAAATAAGGTTCCCAAACAATTAGATAATTAGATTGTAAGTATGCTGAGTCAGGAAAAACTTTTCACACTACCGCACACAGTAACTCTTCCCCCTCCCTACTGGCACCATTCCTGTCTCCCTACACTGCTCAGTCTCAGCCTAACAGCCATACAAGATTGAGCTCCTGATAGTCGTTACCACCAGATTTGAAATTCGCGCTGTAATACGTTTTTAAAACGCTAAAGGAAATTTAATTGTAGACATTCATAATCACTAAATTGAAGTTTATGGAGAAGAGGGTATTATGAGGGGGAGAAGAGGGTTTCAAAATGTCCGTTCGTGGTGCAGAGTTTTGTGAAGTTCCCACAGAAATTCATGATAAAGAGTGGAGCGGAAGGCCATACGTATTGGACCCGATTGCTGAAAATGTTGAGAGCGTACTGCTTGAAGATCGGAAAATCACAATTTTTGAGATAGCTGATGAGGTACCTGTGATTTCAAGCACCACCATTCACAACATTGCTGAAAATCTGGAATATTGCAAGGTGTGTGCAAGATGGGTACCTACTGAGGATGCTAATCGAAAACCACAGACAATGATTAAATTTTATAATTAAAAATAAAAAATAAATTGGGGTTATCGGTTAAATAAATAAATTTAACCGATAACCCTCGTTTGTGAGTTAATGATAAAATGTTTGAAAAAAGTAATAATTGGCATGGCACCCATAATGGCACTGAGACTGACATAGAATAGCCTTCTTCAACTTGGCTATAATATGTATAATATGTATAATGTAACATGCTAGTGAAAGTGATGTTGGCTATAAACTAAAGTGGCATACAATTCTTGCCCTTAGAATGATGTACAATAATATGAATAATAATAAATAACAGCTGTTTAATAACGCATTTCACAAATAAACGTCTGCTGAATATATAGCCAATCAGTTGAGTTGTAAAAACACCTGTTGTTTTGAAACTATTTCAAATTATTTCCCATTGAAAACAATTATAATGCACATGTCAAAATAGATAAACACTTCTGCTATCCATAGTACTACGCTACTCTAAAAATTTGCTACGCTGTACTCTAAAAATTACTCTCATTGTGAATTTTTCCCTGTGCCATGTTTGAACATTAGCGCAAGCAACAAGAATTGGCTCTGCACTAATTTTGTTCACATTGAAATCATGATTACACCAACTAGGTACTGTTGTTTGATATCTTAAAATGAAAGTTTGGAATGTAATCTTTAGAATGGTAGATAACCTTTTTTTTATTTGTAAATAACCTATTTTATTAACCTATTTGAGGGTATTTTAAGTGTGTTTTCCTTCAAAAATTTTTTGACTTAATAATTTATTTTATGTCTATGGCCACTTTACTAAAAAAGTCAAATTTATCACCTACTGAATAATGGACAGTGTTTAGGATTAAATTTGTTTCTTTAGTCCGGTCGCACACTACATCGAATACGACACGACCCGACACGACAATTTCTGTTTTGTTTTGTTCTGTTCTGTTCTGTGTTGTCGGATGCACGTGAAAAACATTGTCCGACACGATAAAACACGACGGCTTCCGAGGACCCATCAACCCATCTATTTCACTGATTATTATTACCTGTGACTATTATTACACTGTGATTATTACCTGGTACATCCATCCATCTCTTGCCCTATGTCATTCCAAATTTTGGAGATAACATCGACGTTGTAATGTACTTTCAAAGTAGAGTTGTAAATTGGCGGGTTGTTTTGAACTAAAAATAATAGTTTGTCCACATCCACGGCCGCACTGTCTTCACTCATTTTCACTTCACCTTCTCAAGCAAGCAAAGCAAAAATCCTGCGTAGACGTTCCGTAGATGACAGGTGTTTCTGGAGAGGGAGAGGGAGAAAGGATTCGCAACGCATGCGCAGAGTTGGATTCTCTGATTTTGTTTGATAGCGTTTTGTCATAAAACGAAAATTTCAGTACCTTCGCCAGACGAGGAAAAAACGCCTTAAGGCGTTTTATCTTCGTGTCGCATTTTGTTCGATGTAGTATGCGTCAGCTCCATTTAAACTCATACTAACTGAGCCGTATAAAACGCCTTCCGTCAAAATGTCTAGTCGTGTCGTATCGCGTTCGATGTAGTGTGCGGCAGGCCTTAAAAGTCAGTGATTACAACTAAATTACATTATTACTGTCCTGTGTTTTATAGCTTTTTCAGCGGCACTCTGGGTTGCATTAAAACTAATATTGCAGCATGAACATAACCCACTAACCTGTCAGCTGATGACTGGGAGCCCAGCTGGCCGGACATAAATTTTTAAGCCTTCATTTTTGGAACTACTATTTAGGAGATTGTTTAAAGGTTCTACCATTATTACAGTATACTTCATGTCTTAATAGTATATTTCATAACAAGTATCGAAAGTGGCATTTTCTGGTACGAGCTCAAGTTTCAAGGCTTCACTTCGGACGGGAATAATTTGATCAAGTACCGGAAAATCACTTTCGGTAAAAGTTATGAACAGTACTTTTTATCACGACACAAAAAATACACATACAGAATAACAAACCAATAAAATTCAAACAAATTTACTGTATTCCTCGATTAACATTACAGCAAAACTACTTATTCCTACTTCTGTTTACATTTAAATCATTAAACAGTAACAACAGCTGATTCATACTATAAAAATTAACGATAAAGAAACACGAGCTTGCGAGGTGGACGAATGAACTAGTTAAGAGCATTGAAAGTAAATTTAGAGAGAAGCAAAATCAGCTGATAGTTTTTCCTTCCCTCTAAATTAGAGGTTCGAAAAGAGTTACAATAAAACAAATACTGTTATTAACTACTCTCGCCTGACTAAAACACAAAAAAGCCATATCGTATTATCACTGAAAATTTACAACTTCCTAGAGAGAAAACATAAGTCAGTATTCTTTTAAATCTTTTAAAAACAAATTTTACTCATGGTAATTGAAGAATCCTTTTTATAAGCTTGAAGACTTTTTAAAAGTTAAATATCTGCATTTTTAATTTTGAATCTACTTATTTACCTATTTATCTATTTTTATTTTACCCAACTTGACTTTCATAAATAGTTTTTAATTCTTATATTTTCTACAATGAATTTATTTTGTGACTCTTATTGTAATGATGACTTTGTTAATGATGTGTATTAACATTCTTGTGTCAAATAAAGAATGTTATTATTATTAGTTATGTTTGTTGATATCGCCTGTCTTCGAAAATAGCTACTTTTGATACGGAGTGATGAAAATTATTTTAATCCTTGCATAACAATATGATGTAAATTTTATTTTAAAAAATTACAGATTCTAGAAATTTATCAACTTTAGAGATATATGCTGAAATGCAAATTGTTGTGTTTCCAGTGTCATTCAACAAGACATACAGTCAGTCAAATAAATATTATGATGACAACATCATACAAACAAACAACTGTTTAAAGAAATTAACAATTTCCTGTGTAGTTAATGTAAATAGTAACTAGCTTTGGTAATACATTAATGTGTTTACTAATTTAACTGCCAAAACATAAGCCTAAAATAACACATTGAACTCCGGACCAAATTTAGGCATGAGCCCAGGCCCAGGGCAAAAAATTTATAGATCATTTAAAATTATGTCAAAACATAAAGAGCGTATGTTAAATATTTGGTTTCTCTAAAATTTTTAAACTAACTAAAGAAGAAATTGGTCAATGAGAACCCTTTTTAATGGTAGGTAGATTATCAGACCACATTATTAAGATTCATATTGTTGGCGTCACTAAGTAGAAGGGGGAGGCAACCAATGTACAGAAAACTGAGGGCGTTAGCCACAAATCTAGTTCCTCTTTTCATTAATTAATTGTCTTGCCCTTTACAGTTTATCCACTTGACCAAAATAAAAATCCCAGTAGTCAAACTAAATATCCCGTTTCATGCCACTTATTGTATTTTAAATAAAACGTTTAATCTATCTTGTGATTCAAGACATTTTGTCTTTAAATCCCCATCGGTGTCTGCTAATTGTTTTCATTTTGAATTTTCTGACTCTGAAACAAAGAGCTAATGATGTCATGACACCATATTTTCCATTCTGTGTTTTATTGCGATGAAGTAATGACAGTAAGTGCCACAATATCTAGGAATGCACTGTACTTCGCTTACGTATGCTGATGATACAACACTTCTAGTCGCCGAGGCATCACCATACAACTTGGCCGTCAACTATTATATTGTATTGAATAAGGCCTATAATAGCCTTACTTCTGAACTGCCATGAGAACGACTTAGTTGTGAACGCTAAAAAAATCAAACAACTAGCTTTCGGGAGAAGATAGGAAGTCAATGGAAAGTCAGACCAAATTTCTAGGAATGATTATCGACAATGCCCTATCCTGGAAATATCACGTTGACACACTCTCCATAATCTGAACTCCTGCATATACTTCTTGAAAAGGGTAAACTTCGTCAGTGATTATACTACAACAAAAACTGCCTACCATGCATTGTTTGAATCCCACTTACGATACGGCCTTGCATTTTGGGGAGACACAACAGCAGGGAACCTCAATCGAATTCTACTTCACCAGAAAAGAGCAGTCAGGATTATGGTCGGCCTTGGCCCAAGAGAGAGCTGCATAAATGCCTTCAAAACTACAAATGTGTTAACAGTCATTAGCCTATACATAAAAGAAGTAATAATGTTTGTCTCAATTGAACAGCTGCAACCAGACACATTGCACACATATACACACACATTCAACACTCGTCACACATCAAACTTCCACTTCCCATTCCCTCTCTGCCACCTCCCCCACATCACACTGCATCATACGAGAGGACACCATCATACACGGGGAGGAAACTCTTTAACCTCCTACCAGAAGATCTAAAGATGCTGAATGTAAACACATTGAAGACCCCTGTTTTGAGCCCTGACCAACTGGCTCATCAACCAACCATTTAACTAAATTAATGAGTTCCTCGAGGGGAGGAAGAATGATGAGCACATCTAGGCCACTGAAGAAAAAAATCTTTGTAAAATAGGCGCCATTGCATTTCTCTTTGTTATGTTGATAACAAATTTGTTTATTGTATTTTGTCTATTGACATTACAGTAGACTCCCTCTTAACCGGCCTCCGCTTTAACTGGCCTAACCTGTCAATTAGAAAGCTTCCTTTTAACTGGCCATTTATTAACATAACATTGCTTGTGGTTTCATCACTAGCAGGCATTTTACCTTGGACTGATCATCATATTATAGCCAATATCACATTGTCTAGACGAGTAATTGGATGTAAATTCGGCTCCGGTGTTTTGTATTGACATCTTCCTCTTGTCCCTCATTTTCATTAATCCGTCACCACCCTAGTCTAAAACCAGCTGAAAATCATAATATTGATTAATGGAAAATTGTAGTACAGTACACTCTCGTTCATCGGAACTAATGTGGCGGACGGCCGGTTCGGATGTCAAAAAATTCCGATAAAGCGGAGTCCGTAGTGAGTCATCATTTTTGCCCGTACGGTGACCTATCGTGATTGTATTCACTCTTGTTTTTAAATAACACAAGAGATTTTATGAAAATAAGGCTCTCAAACTTTGAAAATGGTAACAATGAACTAGGGATGTGTCGAATCCGAATCTCGAATCTCGAATCTACCGAATCCTAAGAAAAGATTCGGATTCGAGATTCGATGAACGAGATTCGAGAATCGAATCTCGAGTCCGCCGACAGATTACGCCATCACGGCGCGGCGCCGAGCTGCCGACGCACTGTGTCTGAGTAATAATTAGGGATGGACGAGACCCGAAATTTTGGGAGAAAATTTCTCCCGATCATCGGGTGGGATTTTCATTTTACTCGGGAATTTATCGGGTCGGGAACTGCCGAACGGCGCGGCGGCCGCGATCGCGGCTGGCGTTCTCGGTCGGCGATCGCGGCTGGCGTTCTCGGCCGGCGATCTCGGTCGGCGATCGCGGCCGGCGGTCTCGCTAATGAGGAACGGCACAAATACACGCGGTCACATTCCACAGAGCTCGAGACGATCTATTGTTCAGCTTATCTATTGTCCGACCTCGGGCAGTAATTTATTCAAGAGGGGTGTTTTTTGCTCCTAGTACCAAGTGCTATTTTCTGAACCAATTGTCATAGAAAACTAAGGGATGGCTCGTTTGATTCGTCTAATTCTTACAAATTTAACAAAATTTCAACCAAAGTTGTGTGACTTTCCAATCAAAGGGAAACTGGCATTGTATTGTAAAATAAATCAATCTTTAATTGAATTACTGTTTTATAATGTTAAAAGCATCTTATTATAATTTAATATAATTTTTAAATGAAAAACTTCAAATCACATTAAATATATCTTTAAAAATTAAACATTAAAAACATATTTATTAGATTTTGAGGTTCATAACTTTAAACTTTTATTGTTTTTTATTGACTTTTCCATCATACACTCCTTTAATACATACATCATACTTAAAAAGATATTACTCCCATGTACTTTGGCTTTTAAATATTATTTCTTAATAACGACTCTTATTTGTTAACTTTAAGAATAAGCTTGACATTGACATTATAGAGAGAGAATAAATCTGTAAATTTAATCCTTGTTTCGGGACTCGAGATTCGAGATTCGAGATTTGATTTTTTAGGATTCGGATTCGGATTCGAGATTCGAAATTCCTGGATTCGACCATCACTACAATGAACCTATGGGAATAAAAACAACGCATGAAATAAAGATAAAAAATCTTTATTCTCATATTCCATATTCATATTCCAGCAGCCAACTGACTTCCACGTAACACAGGTGCAGTCGCGACGCGAGACAGACTGAATGACAGTTTGGGAAGCGGTCGACACTGATGTTCACTTCCTGCCCCCTTCCTCTTCTATTTTTGTGAGACTCCACGGCCTCGTAAATCACATCCATGGGTACAGATTACAGAAAACGCCTGATGACTTTTTGATGCAAAATGTGCATCAAAAAGTCGCTGTTGTGCGGACAGAACGAATTGAAATTGAAGGCGCTAAAACGGAAAAATTATTTATTTCGTAAGAAAAAAAAAATAATATCCAGATTTTTAGTTCCGATGAAGAGGAGTTCGGATGTCGCCGAGTCCGATGAACGAGAGTGTACTGTAGTAAGGTAGTAAAGAGAGAAATTTTTATTGCAAGTTCAAAACTTTGGCTATTGGACATTAAGAGTCATCTTCACTCCTGTAAAAACATTGAAAACATGCCTCCACATTCCTCTGTTTTGGATTTTAAATATTTATCATTAAAAAATATGTCTTCTTTTATAGTAGATTCCAAAGGTCACAGTAGTCCCAGCCCGTCCTAATCCTTTGCTGACAAAACACCCCTATTGTAGTGCGGGTGACTGGCACCAGAAGGCCGCCTGGGCAAGGGCGGATCCAGGACCGAATTACGGAGGGGGGCGGTTTCCTTGAGAGGGCAATAGCAACTCAAAACATTGGGGTGGTTGTTTCGTGGGGGGGAGGGGGTGCAATGACCTTGAACGTCGCATAACCAGGTGAGGAAGCGAAACATCATAGTCTTACATGAGTCCATTGTCAACTTATTTTGAGAATTCTCTGTTTTTATTCCGACAAACATTTACGTAAAAATAAATCTTAACTCTTAATCTTAAGTAAAAGCATAAGATTATGTCTAAAACGTGTTATTTATTACATTTTGTAAGATAACAGAAGTTTTAGTGCAACCCAGTCTAGGTTTTAATTGTAAAAACTGATTAAAAGACATATTTGGAAATGAAAAATATGAATTATCCCGTTATATTTATAAAATTTATTTATAAAAAGAGGTAACAAACTGTTAAGATGGTAAACAACTAAAATAGCCTAAAAGGTAAAATGTTTTTTTTTTCAACTAAAAAAATATCTTGCTTGGTTACTTTTTGTTTCTTTTTATAGATGACATAAAAGATTACTAAGGAGTTACCGATCTTCCAGCCATACTTACTAATTAATGTGCTGTCACTGTCACATTTGTTTGCCTAAAGATGGAACTATAATTGAACTATTTCCACGAAACAGCTATATTGTAGGCTAATACAAAATCAATGCTACAACCTATGGCGCACTGCATAGGTTATTTATAGGTTCTTTTTTGCTTTGTTTGCGATATAGTACAGAGATGCTAAACCAGAATCTCGACCTCGACGAACGTCCGTATCATCGTCAAAAAAATTAAAAAACTGCCGTAATTTTACACTTTTTTTCATTTGGCTAATTTTGTCCCTGAAGAAACCGTTTTCATGAAAATCACCCATTATCATTTTAAAAGTGCATTAATTTTTTTACAATTTAAGACCAGAATATAGTTTTTTTAAATAGTCAATATGGTCTGAAAGTTTTTCTAATATGGCTCTTCAAAGTTACTCAAAATATCCATTGACTCTAATTTTTGTGTGTAAAGCTATAGCATGTCAGAAGATTATCGACCCAAACTTCATCAGGTTTTTTTAATCATCTTATGGAGTCTTATCTTGCTTAGTTTTCTATCTGTTTGTCTAAATATGATATCAATAGGCCTAGGTATTTAAAAATTTTCATGCAAAATGCATACATTTTTTAAATTTTAAATATCACTAAGTATTTTTATATCTCTTCCGCTTCCAAAATGGCGGTAATTTAATTTTTGCAAGAGCGCTTTCGGTGGCTTGCCATAGTCAACTGCTAGTCGCCGAAAGCGCTCCTGCGAAAATACTCAAATAAAATCTTTGGCAGTCCAACGGATAACATCGCCGATTTGTTGAACATTGGACCGCCACGACATCTACGTCTAATTTTAAATGGTCTTAATTTATAAGAAATTCAACGTAATTTTAAAATTATTATGGATGATTTTTGTTTCAAACCGTTTCTTCAAGGTCAAAACTAGCCAATCGTATGAAAGAGTGAAAAATAACGCCCGTTTTTAAGCTTTTTGACGGTGATTTGGAGGGTCGGTAAGGTCTAAAAATTTGAGGATCTCGGTACTATCGCAAAAGTCCCACTATCCCATTTCATGAAGCTAGGCCCTTCTTTGGATGACAAAGTTAATGTACTAAACCGGTGATTTTTGGGGTTATAGGCCTATACATTGCGCGCGAATGGCGGGAACAACCGAGGATAGCTGTTCGGAGCTTCGGGCTCGCCAACATTGCGCCGCACGCTAATCGACATTCTCGACAGTTCAGCTTTGCCTAGTATACATGCAGCCTTTGAATGATTGTAACGCAGACGCAGATTGTGCAAAACCTTCATACTTTGATATTAGTGTTATAAATTAATTAAACAACCTTTAAAATGCATTTAAAATTTGTTTATTTTTCTATTGAAATATAATGTCTAATATTTCAAAAGTGTTATGGAAAGATATAAAATGGGCCAGGTAAAACTGCCCGAAAAGTTTCCTTACGGGGGGGGGGGGCGATCGCTCCGCCCCTCCCTGGATCCGCCAATGCGCCTGGGTCCCGAAGGATTCTGAGAATTTTGACCAATGCCTAATTTGTAGAATAAAAAATATTGCACTTACAATAACAAATCACACCTTATTTTTTTGTGTTGGTTAGATGATTAAAACTAAATTTGAATAAATTATGGTTCTATTATGTAAGGCATCAAGATAAAACCAACCGTTTGTTTATTTATCTTACAGCAGAGTGCATAGTTACCTTATTACCTTATTACCATCCAGCGGTCGTTGGCCAGAAACTTCTGGATAGACTTTGTCACGTAAATAAACAAACATATATTTACAACTATTTACATTCAGACTTTAAAAATGGCGGCCGGCTAATCCATAATACCACTCAGGCTATCGTTGAAAAATTCTGCCAAACTGTAGTAGCTTCTCTTAACCAGCCACTTATCTAACTTGTTCCTGAAGGACTTCAGATCCAGATTTCTCAAGTCTAGTGGAAGCCTATTGAACATCTTATTTGCTAAAACCGGGTTGCTCTCTGCAGTCTTACTGAGCCTACTACGTGGGATGTCAATGTCCCTCCTATTTCTCAAGTTGTAATTGTGATGTGCCTCTCTCGTGTTGTGAAGGTGTTCAGCACCACTCTTTACATGAAGTAAGGATGTTAGGATAAACTGTGATGACACTGTAAGGATTCCAAGTTGGTGGAAAATAGGCTTACAGTGTTCCAACCTGTCGCTGTTTGTTATGGTCCTTACTGCTGCCTTCTGTAAGAGTAGGATTCTTTTTACGTTCGGAGAGTGACCCCATAAGAGTATTCCATAACTTAAATGGCTATGAAAAAGTGCGAAATATGTGGTGCGTAGGTACACAGGAGTAACCAAGAGCTTAAGTTTACGGAGCAAAAACAGCACACGGGACAATTTTTTACAAAGTACGTCAATGTGGTGATTCCAATTTAATCTCTGGTCGATGTTAAGTCCCAGGAGTTTGACACTGTCAATCTCTTGCTCTCTGCATTCAGGTCGAGTCCAAAGAATACATAAAAGAGTCTGGGTTTTGCTTTCATTAAGCTGAAGGTGGTTGATCTCAAACCAAAGCTTGGCCTCTTCCAGTATAGAGCTCGCCTGAGTTTCAATTTGCGGCAGATCCCCACCACGAGAAAACAAGGTAGTGTCGTCTGCATAAAGAAGAGCATTACCATCAAGCTCAAGGTCGTTAACTAACAATACGAATAGCAGCGGGCCAATACACGAGCCCTGGGGAACTCCGTGTTTGACTTCAATGGCACTTGATGTAGCTCCTCTGATGCTCACCACCTGCAACCTATCACTTAGATAAGACTTGATTGTTTGTAGAACAGTTCCAGTCACGCCATACCTAGCAAGTTTCATTAGGAGGATTTTGTGAGATACACAATCGAAGGCGTGACTTAAATCACATAGTTGAAGCATCACTGACTGTCCATCTTCGAAAGCATCAGTTATTCTATTGACTAACTCTCCAACGGCAGTGACTGTGGACTTGTTTTTACAAAAGCCATGTTGCATAGGGTTAAGTAGACGGTTCCGTTCAAAGAAGCTAGTGATTTGAACTTTCATTATTGTTTCTAAGACCTTGCCTATGGCGGGGATAATGCTTATTGGCCTAAAGCTACTTATCAAATTCTGATCACCTTTCTTATAAACAGGGACTGTTCTTGTCTGCTTGAGTTCATAAGGAAAAACCCCCTGGTATAAACACAAGTTAAATACTAAAGCCAAAGGAATTGCAATGCTGACTATGATTTTCTTGAGAAAATTAATAGATATACCGTACACATCTGCACATGGTGAGTTCTTGAAACTCTGTACAATATCTATAACCTCATCAGGTGTTGTTTCACGCCATGTATTCCAGCTAACATTACTTATCGTTACATTACTAGATGCTTGGGCCGATGTATCAGGCATGTTATCAACAATGTCGCTAATTACCTGTGTAAAATATTTGTTGACTTCATTAGGATCAGCTTTACATACCTTATCAGCTACCTGTTTCCTATTGGAATTTATTACATTCCACGCGGCTTTGCAAGGGTTGGCCGAATTCTCAATATAGCTACCGATTGCCCTTTTTTTTGCATTACAGCTGACTTATAATCCTTACAAGTCTTTAAATACAAACTAAATAGCCTATTGTAATCCTCATCAGATGTGGCAGACTTACATAGATCGTGTAGCAGTGATGTCCAGGCCTTAAGCACACCTAACTCTGGAACACTGGAATACCACTTATCATCCAGAAGAGCAGGTAGTTTGGGAGAAGCGTTTGCCACAACCTTTTGTGGCAACCAATATATCAAAAAAACACTTAAAAGCATCTCTTGCATCCAGATCATTAGTAATAATACTCCAATCAATCTTACTTAATTCATAGTTAATGTACGGAAACATTTGCTCATCAACCTTCCTACGTTTCACAGCATAAGAATTTAACCAGTTAGGCCTAACATCATTGAGGTTACTCACCGAGTTGAAGTGGAGATTAGTTACTACCGCTTTGTGATCGGCCACCATGGAGATGATGACATCCGTGTCTTGATCCCTGGAGTCGCAGTTAGCCGCCACACTGTCGAGACAGTTTTTCCCTCTTGTAGGATCTTTAGTTATGAGGTAAAGGCCATGGCTTCTCAGAAGGTCTTCTAGATCCTTAGTGCGAGTCGAATTACCATTCAGCACTACATTGAAATCGCCTCCGAGCACCACAAACTCGTTATTCCTAGTTACCCGATACAGGCAATCATCCAACAAATTCAGAAAGGTTCCATATACTCCGGCATCAGACCGATAGATGGCCACAACAGTGATGTACTTAGGCACAAAATCTGATCTACTAGTCAATGTAGGCCTTAGTTTAACTCTAACTCCAACAACTTCCAAATTCATTTCATGGTTAAAATCTTCCAGGTTTACTTTGTCGATTTGTATATCCGGCCTTGCATAAATTGCTACTCCCCCAGCATTATGCTCAGTTCTACACTGAATATCCACTAGCCTAAGATCACCTAGCACCATATAAAATTCAATTTCCAGTCCTGTTAGCCAATGCTCATTGATACACAAAATGTCCAAATTATTCTCCAATACAAATATTTCAACAAGGCTAAACTTAGACCTAAGACATTGGACATTGAGATAAGCTATTTTAATGCTAAGTCTATTTACAGTGTTTGGTTTTGGGTTAAGTTACATTGTATACAAAGTAACATAGGAACTGCATAGAGTATAACATGAATATTTTGACATCACTAAATAATACATATTCAACCAACACTCCCCCTTAATGTCAATATTTCTTACTAATACACACGAATATGATCAACTTAAAAAAAAAAAATTAAACCATATTTAACTTACTTCATGATTGAAATGTCCATAAGAAAAATGTTTTTACATTTCTCAAACTTACTACTCATTAATGGTTTAGTGAATACGTCTGCTAATTGATTTTCTGTGCAACAGTACTTCATTTGAAATAACCGTTATGAAATTGGTCACTTACATAGTGGTACCTTGCGTCAATATGTTTACTTTTACTGCTCATCTGGCCAGATTTGATGAGCTTAATTGCGCTTTGGTTGTCCTCATTAAGTGGATTTCGATAGGCATGTTTGTTGATTCTGTTATTAGTGTCTTTATATATTTGATTACTTTGCAACATGCTGCAGCCGAGACATATTCAGCTTCTGCTGTTGATAATGCTATTATTGGTTGCTTTCTTCAACTCCATACAAAACCAAGATAAAAGGGGATAAGCCTCAGACAAAGAGGAGTCACATCGCTCTCAGCAACTTTTCCGATTAGTCATAATAGACTTATTAAAATATCGGTCACTGAACTCCCTTTGGGATGCAAAGGAAATAAACCAATGGGGTTTGGTCAGTCTCTTATGGCAATGTGGTGACCGGAGTGTAGTGAAGAAAATGAGAACTGTGTTCCGTAAATGAACAATAAGGAAGAAGAGAATTTAAATCGTTTGATAGAACGGAAACAGCCTGGGCAAAGAAAATTATCTGACAAAAAGGCAACAAGTGGTAGTGTAGGCTAAGTATGAATATGCTTGAAACTTGAAACAGGGGTTGCCAAAAATCCAGTGAGTGAAGTAGTGAAGATTCTTGGTGGCTCTAGAATGAATTGAAAGCCATAATGCCATCCTGTCTCCAAAGAATAGGGGCTGGTCACAATGGAAAATTCATTCGACCTGTTGTGACTCATCTTTGTCTGAGGCTTATCCCTTTTTATCTTGGTTATTTATTGAACATCTTAGAACTACAATCAAAATTTCTTTTTAATCGCCTAATCAACAATAAAAATAAGCTGTCATTTCTAATTGTACGTGCAATGGTTCAATTATTCAACAATTTAGGCAGTGGTCAAAGTTCAGAGAATCCCCCGAGACCCAGGCGGTCTTCCGGACCCTAACCGGTCGGCCACACGACTTTAGGAAGTGTTTTGACAACAAAGGATTATGACAGGCCGGGACTATCAGACTCTTTTGAAATCTATTATAGATTAAGGTTGGATCTAGGGCCCTCATACCTGATGTATCAGTAAAAGTTTATTAGTACAAAAAATATTAAAATTAAGGAAAATTGAGCTACTTTACTACATCCCTGAAATTTATATTTCCACATTTTCACTTTTTCAGAGTATGAGAGCTCTAATGTAATTGTTCAACGAAATAACTACCAAGTTTTAAGAAACTGGGTTGCAAAACAGCGCCTGAAGCAAGGGAATGAAATGCAATGTTTTCCCCAAAAGCTGTATGGTTTAAATAGCCGACTGTGCTACACTAGAAGTAAGGTGAAGATTACTCTTAAATTACCTTTTAATGAATGTTGTCACAATAAATTATACTATTAATTTTCTCCTGATGATTTTTCTGCCCTTAGATAAAGCGCATTATAAGTTTTAGCTAATAGGAGGGGACATTATAAGCTCAGCAACAATTCAGCCAAAGTATGTTGATTCCACTTAGTACAGATTTTCACTAGTATGACAAGGTTAATGTTAATACAGTAAACTTCCCCCTACCCGGCATCCTTATAAAAATAATAATGAGTGTTAATGTTTGTTTGGGATCAAAAGTTGCGAGGGACAACAATGTGCCATACAAAGCACTTTGGAATGTGTGGAGGGGAGACCAGTCGTATTAATCTGACATTGAATAACATCGTATAATTCTCATTTTAATTTCATTATCATGTGCGGTATTTTTAAAGTATGTTATGCAATGTTTTTTTACAAGGTAGGTAGTAAAGCTTTTCAAAGAATAAAATACATATATTAATGGAGTATTTTCTTGAATTTACATTTTCCTGACATTCACCCTGTAATCCCAAATATTTTGTAATCCGGCATGTGTCAAGTCCCAAATGTGACGGGTAGAGGAAGTTTACTGTACTTTAAACTTAACTACTCCACAGAATATAGTTTAAGTCTTAATCCCTACAGCAAAGGTATTTCAATTTTAACTTAAAACGATTTTGGAAATCCGCCTCGAAGCAGATATGGGAATAGTTGTGTTTGAAACTAAGTATAGGTTATTGTGAAGAGTAGTATAGGTGCCAAATACTTATCATGGATTTGTCAGCATCTTGTCAGCCTTCGTTGAGCGGGTTTGAAAAATCCTCTTGTAAGCTTGGGCATTTGATAACTTGAGTTTGCCACTGTTGGGGTGAAACTGGAGAAGATGCGAAACCATTTCTCATGTGGGGTGGCCAGAGTCCCCAGCCATCGGGGTGAGTGTTGCATAAGGAAACAAATTTGGCTGATTAACGAAGAGTCTCCACACGAGCGAGGAGCGCGACAAGTGCAGGAAGTGTGATTGCCTCTTGTGAGTTTCCATTGGGCTCTTCGTTAATCGGCCTAATTTGTTTCCTTAGGCATTCAGCCTGGTGTTCGCGCGACTTATCTACTTGTAGTTTTCTGCGTCCAATGTGATTTCAATCTTAGTTAGTAACAAAGTTTTTTTATCCCCAATACATTACAGTAAATAAAATTTAAAGTTGAAATACAGTAAATTATTTTACACTAGAAATGAAAACATTAATTTGTTTTTTAATTTACTTTTAAATATTCCCTTGGAAACCAAATTTCTTTATTGACCTTAGATTCTGAGATAGATTGAACAAATCCTAATATTTCAATTTTTGCCACCCACATTCATCCACTTCCCCAGCACGACACTCTCTTACTCACAGCTTGAGACCAAGGACGAAACGCCTGTTTTTACCATTTAATACTTATTTTACTTTTAGACAAATAAGACCAGTTTTCATAACATTAATTTACCTATGCTAGGTAACTATAATTTTGTAAGTTACAAACTAAGTTTGCAATGAATTGTTATTCGTGAAAGTTTTAAAAAGAATGTAAAAAAATCACTGTTTTTGCAAACCATTTTTTTTATTCTAGGAATTTTTTATTATAATGGGATTTTTTGTCTCAAGGAATAAATTGGAGCCAGAACCATGACTGTAAAAATTCCAGTTTGTATCCTACATCCCCTCAAACTTCCCAAATTATTATTTAAGGCATTGTTTGTAGCTAAATTGAACACAACTCATCTGATGTCTGTGGACATAAACCATTATGTTACATTTTCAACCTGTGGTTCATTAAATTTAAACTAGAGTGCAGCATTGTCTGGTCTGGGGAGTGAGCAAAGTGAACAAGCTCATTGAGTGAGGGAGCGAAGGATTTTGTCTTACAAGTTAGCAAACAAATGCTCGGCCCCCCAGGTACTTTCAGCTTTATAAACTAAGTTTGTTACCCTGTAAATTTGTTACTCATTTTTATATTTAATCTGTGTATCTGTGTTTAATTTATGTGAAACTCTCTTATTATATAATAAACGGTATCAGCTAACTGACACATACTTTCTCCCAACAATATAAAAACATGTGTTAAAAGCTTTAAACATTAATGTCTGGATGACTCAGTCGGATAGCTACCAGCTGAGCAGCGCGAGTTTGACACTACGCTCGTCTGTGACTTATAACAACGTACTGCGTTTACCGCTAAACGAAAAATTGAATTTTCTCCGCAACCACTTGACTTAGAGCAATGATTTAAAATACTAGATTATTTAGTTTTTTGAGCTTGATTTAATCGTAATCAGTAAAATCTATTTCAGGATAACAGCTATTTTGAAAATCCAAAAAGTTGGTTTTTAAACACCTTTTATTGTACAACTTTTGAACGCACATTTTCTCGAAAATGTGGGTGGTGTCATTTTATTCAGCATTTTAATCCTAACAAACCACAAAATTTTAATCAAAATCGTTAGAGCCGTTTTTGAGAAATTTGAATTTTCCGCGTTTTTTGAGGATTTTTGGGGGTAAACTACCCTTAAAAATCAAAAATTTAAAAAATGAAAAAAACGCCTAGAATTATCATGGGTTTGAACCTACATACCAAGTTTCATTAAAATCGGACCATCAGGGCATTCTCTAGCTCTGTTTACATCCTGACACACACACACACATACACACACACACACACACACACACACACACACACACACACACACACACACAGACATCACTCTGAAACCCCATTTTTTGGACTCAGAGGGCACCAAAACGGAAAAATTTACCAACGACTCAAATTTTTAAATGTTGACAAAACCAATTTTTCTCCATATATACATTTATAGGGGGAAAGGGGGCTCCAAAATGGATATATATATATATATATAATCAAAGGAATTGGAAAATTTTTACGAATACAATACTTTCTCCATATACTATGGTATAGGGGGAGAAAGTAAAAGTATACTGTACATCTGCACACTTGTACAATATTTTTTAATAAAATTCCTACAACTACTGAATCAGAAACTTGTATAGGCTAGCGGCCTATATGTAAAAGTTTAAAATAAGCGGTTAGTCAGAATCTTTTGAATCAAACTTTCATAACTATCTTCTTCACACTGAAAAGCTCCATTCCACAGGCCTTTAAATTAGCATTTGAAAAAAAAAGCCTAATAATTTTGAATTAATCAAATGTATGTGTGAAAGGAATGCCATCAATTCTTTCAAAGGAGTAATAAAAGTTAGTCTTAATTTAGAAAGTTTGAGCAAAAGGGAAGTACAACGTCCTCTGACACAGTGGCTTGTGTTGGTTGATGGGCTCCAATTGAATAATGATGTCTCTTTATACCCCCCCCCCCCTACACCACATGCTCTTTGCAGCCTCAGGCCATGAATCACCGCATCACTGCTGCTGGTGCATTTTGGAGAATACCCCAAAACCATGATGAGTTTAGGTAATCTATATACATATTTAATACATGACATATTTTTGTACAAGGAACTCGTACTACAGTTTGCAACAGATTTAAATTATTTTTGTATCATTGGATAGAGCTTGACCTGAAAGTAAATTGGTAAATTGGTCGGATGGTACCTTCAAGCCCTTAAAGTTCTATATTTCCCCGTTAGATCAACATTTATAAGAAAATAAAAATATTTTCAAGTTGAACAACAGTAACGAGTAAACACAGCACCCTAGCGAGAACATCTGTCTATACATACCAAAGAAGTTATGTTAAACCCTGGAGGATAACCCAGAGATTAATGAACTGCATTAAACAATCCTAAACTGTTCAAAGTATCAAAACTAAATTGCTCAATTTCAAGCAACAAGTACGCTAGTTGATCTTGTTGATCAGTAAAGGAAAATTGTCATCATGAAAACCTGTGATAATAATTTGATATATCTTTCAAAAGTTTGGTTAGTTAATCATGAATTTACTCATTATATCAATACGTAGTATTTCTTACAATGTATATGTATGTTTAAGTTTGAATAAGAAGTGTATTTATAGTTCGGCTCTTGCTGATAAAATTAATGAAGATTATAATAATAATCCTTCTGAAATCTAGGTACCTAATTTTCTTATTTTTACGTTCAAAATAAATTTTTACATGTGATGAGAATTTATAGTAATAAATATTTTTGTTTAAATTATACTTAGCCAATAAAAATAAATAATTAAACACGATGAATCATTTGAATTATACATGTTTCTCATGATATGTAAGAATATTTTAAGATTAAAAAGTAAATAGAAATGCTCTATACATTAACATTGTAAAGTACGATGCCCCAATGCCATTTATCAGAGTTTTTAAAGTTTTAAATACACTCAGCTGAACCCCAACTGCCCCAAATTGGTGAGTGGGGAAATAAGCCTTGGTATGGTGCCACAGTCAATCGCCAACCCTTGCATCAAACACTCGCTGCCGAGAGTGGCTCCGTGGCTCCGCCTCAAACAAATAGACTGAAATACGAGGAGACAAATACCACACCAATTGCCACTCTTTTAGTGAATTGTCCTTTCCAAATTTGTTTTCACTTCACGTCTTCTTCACTTATAAAGGTTTGCTTGGCTTTTAATGTAGAGTTTTTTTGTATACAAATTTGTGGTCTATTTAGATTTAACCCTTAGCATGTCATAGTTTTAAGTAGCCTTCCGGCAGGATCCTTGCCCCTTTAGTGCCAGAATTTTCCAAAACAGTAATTTACAAAGTTTTGGGGTGGTGTGAAAGATAAAAAATAATTAATTACTCAATGATAAAGCATAAGAAATGCACTGGTTTTTTGTTGTTGTTTTTTCCAACAGAAACTGCTTAAATGCGAAACTAATACTGTAATACCTGATATTATTTTGTTTTTAATCATCTTTGAGATGAAATAACTAATATACAAGTCACTTTGTAGTTTTAGAGGTTTTGAACTTTTTTATTTATTTTAGATTTCCATGAATATTTATCTACATCAGAGTTTTACATTCCTATATTGACTTTTTTAGACATTAATATTAAATACTGTCGTCGTAAACTTAGCTAAACTCTTATTAAATCAAATTAGATCCTTCCCTAAGTATTATAAAATTGTAATATACTTTTTTTATAATGGTTAATGGAACTTTTTAATTAAATAATACCATACTCAATGGTTTTAGCAGCAAAATAACTTTTAAAATATAAGTTCTACTATATCCAAGCGGGAATCCCATCTACAAGACAATGCCATTAAAATATCAGCAAAAAATAATATCTATTTTTAGACAACATTAAACTATTAAAAAATAGAAATTTAATTCAATCAAATAAAGTAAACTTTATTTAGTCGTACAAACAATGTAGGCCTGTTGGAACAGTCAATTACTTTTTTTTAGTCATATTTTTTCTGATATCAATACTTTTTAAATTAGTGCTGAATAAAAAGATACAGTAGAACCTCAATAGTTCAACACTTTGTTGACCAAGAGGTTGTCAAACTATCGGAATGTTGAACTATAGGTAGTATATGGAAAATCTCAACATAAAAATCATTATTTGAATTTAGGAAACGCTAAATTATAATGAATCCATAACTTAATTGAACTTTAAAATAACCAATATTCAAATCATTCGCCACTTTGTTTCCATTTTAACCTTTGTCAGTCTCCAAAATGGACAAAAACTGTCGTTATTAACATGTTGAGTTGTCATGGACCGTGTCGAACTATCGAGATGCTACTGTACTAGAATACTTGTTGCTCGAATTGAGTAATTTAATTTTAACTATGACATGTGATTGCTAAAGATGTTACGATTAGTCCTAAATCAATTACATCCCACTAATCAATTTGCATGTTTAAAATGCTTAACCCAATCCCAATGTTATTCTAATGGAAAATCTTCAAATTTAAATTATGGGTAGCGCCCTTATTTTAAGTCTGATTCTCATCAATTTTGGTGAAAACAACCACAGACTAAAATGCCCTTTCCAACTACATCAAAAACTTGAAAATCAAAATCTGTTGAGAATTTGTGAAGTTGTTCCAATATTACAAACAAAAATCTTTGCGTAGTGTAAATAGTGTAAACGCTGCTCGAAATCGAGCAACAATATTATGTTTAGTTCACCAATTAGCAATGATATTGATAGCATCGATATTGAGCCTTACCATTAATTTGACACTCATGGAAAAGGAATGGATATTATTTTGAGAACCAAATATTTTTTTTTATAAAATTGTCTCGCACTTTTTAAAATGCCCCTTTATGAATAGCTGACCAATTAACTCTCATTGAAGGCTATTTAATAGCCCATATCACACTTGACACCTGACCCAGGGACCGCTGATAATAGAGCCGGACGGTTGTGTTGTAATGATGTTTGTGAAGTGCGTAACGTTGGATCCTGATTTACGAGCGGTGCGGCGGCGGCGGCTGCCGGCTAAAGATAGGATGAGACGAGAGCGATTATCATATGGCAGCATGATGGTGGGGTGGAGGGGCGGGGGAGGGTCAAGTGGAGCGAGCGGTGACCTTGGAAGAGGGGCCGCAACACAACATGTGACGGGGCATGCGTTTACTTCTCTCCTTCAAGTAGTTTCCTTTCCTATGGTGTCAATTTTTATTACCTCTGAATATATTTCTGTAGATGTTTGAAGCCACTTAACATCTTTAAGAGAAAATATTCTTGACTTTTTACATAGATTATGATGGGGAGCGTCAATCCGCTTAACGTGGCACTGTAATTTGAAATATGACATTTCTAAACATTTTTCCGAAGTATGTTTTTTTAAGACATTATTTTTGTTCCTGTTGAAATCTAGTGCATCCCACTGGAAACCCCGCACTTAAATCGAATTATAGTAATTTATTTATCGTAAGCATTCGTTTATGGTACTTTTTTGTATCAAAACAAAGGAACATAATCCTTGAATACAACTTATTAAATTAATTTGTTTGCTAATGTGACCAATTATAATTTTTCTTCAATTTAAAATACAGTACCGTTTATTTCTTACGCCTGAAGTCAGATGATAATTAGTTTACAAGTGTATTCAATTCTCCTAGAAATGAACCTGTACATTTAGAGGCATTGAAGAAGGTTGTCGTCTTGGTCCCATAGCTACGCCACAGGTCGGCGGTGAACGGCGTATGTTCACGTATGGTATGAATGAACGTTCGAACTCTGAACAACCGAATGACCCGTTACGTTCCCCGATGCGCGGCGCGACGCGGCGGCGCGGGTGGGAGGGGTCGAGGGGGCGGCGCGGCGCGGCGTCCCACCGCTGTAGTGGCAGTGGCAGTAGTGTAGTGACGAGTGGCATGCCGGGCGGCGGCGCCGTGGTGCACGACGGGTTCGCGACGGTGCGGAGTGCGCGGTGCGCGCGGCCCACGAGCCGGGGCCTGGAGACGGTGGCCGAGGCGGAGGCCGAGCCGTGGACCTCGGTGTCGCTGCGGCCACGGCCGGACGTGCCGTGGTGGGAGCTGGCCACCCGGCGGTACCGCTACCGCAGCCTCGCCGTCCCGCCACCGCCGCAGGACCAACAGGTGCGTCCAACAGTCATGTACAAGTGCGGCGACAGGTCCCAGCCGTTCATCGTGCACTGATTCGCTCATCCATTTGAGAATGCGCATAAAGCACGGGGGGAGCAGTACAAGACATGTGTGGGGTCGTGAGATGTATAAATAGTATCAAACTCCTTTCGTTTTCGCAAGAGGAATTGTATGTTTGTTTCATTTTTTATAATCCTCATATAAGGTTACTCTTTCTTAGCCATGCCGTCAAATGAACTTTCCGAGTTGGACCATTTCTTGGTTGGAGTCGCCGGATCGCATTTTCAGAGCTCATTTTGTATGAAAACTTGAATTTAGCTAACCATATAGGCACAAAACCACTATTTTGCAAACTGGCGCATTTGGACAGCATAGCACGGCAAAATAAACCCTTTTATTTTTCACAATTTTGTGTTTCAAATCAACCAACGATTATGTGCTTTAAAAATGTATACAAAAAACGTTCTGATATATTGATTATTAACCGCCACAACTTATTTTAGCTCATTTTGATATTGTATGTTTAACCAATACAACATTCGCAATTTATTTACAGTTCTGTTGTGTTTAGTTCACAACATGTGATTCTTTTTTAGTTCTGATGTTGATGCAAGATCCTGAGCATGGGTAGTTGCTTGGGTTTTCTAGTCCCGAGTCGGTCCTCGGTGTTTCTATGGGTCCTCGGTGTTTCTATGGCTCTGAGGAGATAAATAACAAAATATAGATCTGGGAACTCTCAGTAAATCTCGGGCACAACAGTTTACCTTGCACAGAACAAATGATTACAGCAAATAAAGATACGTTCTGATCAAACTGATAGTAATCGTTTTGAAATATATTCCATGTCATTAAATGCTTTTTACAATGTTTTACCATTAAAATACTATTCTGACTCCAATACACCCTCATCTTGCGCAACGATTGTGGATAAGGATGTATGTTACGCTATTGTACGACATAGGTACAAGAAAATATGTCCTCGGTTGTACACCATTGTTATTAGTAAAAAAGTATGGTTCAATATAGGAAACCGAACAGTGTAGGTATATTAGCAAAATAAGCATTACGATTTTCACACTTCGACCTAGCAACACTATACGCCTCATGATATATATATATATATATATGTATAACAAAACAAAAAAGCTGGTGAAATTTTGAATAAAAAAGTAGATAGAGGATACTTTAATATTCGCTGCTGGATATAGTTCTCTGGCACAAACTAACATTATTCAATTAAATATTCAACAGAGTTTCAATTACTGTTTTCGATGGTGATGGTTATTTTCCGTTGCCACACGCTGCCATTGTTGCGTGTCGGTGTGGTGTATGACCGCCACGCACGTAATCCACGGTGTTGCACCTGCCACGCCGCCGTCTGCCGTGGCCGCGCGTATAATCACGTGACACGGCGAGGCGCGATTTATATAAAACACCCACCACCTTTACCGCTGGAACTTGAAAAACTATAACATTGCCTTACCTGATGCTTTTCTGGACAAGAGTTATTCACAGGCCGCAATTCAGAGGTGTGAAGTATGACGTTGACTCGCTTGAAATACCTCTTTTCAAAAAAAAAAAAAAAAAAAAAAAAAAAACTTAAAATTAAGAAGTGCAACTTTTTTGTGACCTACAATTGAGAAATTCGTGGTGAAATTGGTTGGTGAATCCAAAAATCAGATAAAACATTTCAAACAAATTTGGAAGACACAAAACAAGAACAATATTGTTATTATTTTTAAAAACCCGTTGAAATTTTTTCTGTGATCAAACGCATTTTACTGTGTTGAAGAATTGATTCGCTCCCTAGTCGAAATTTGACCAAAATTTCAGTTGATGTTTAGCGTCTGAACACAATTAGTTAAAACAACCAAATTTTCTAAATGAAAAATCTGATTTTCTTGGTCTGTTAGAATTTGGTATTACAAAATAGCTGTTGTCTATACAATCAATTGCCCTTAACATTAACATTGGAACTTTAAAAACCTGTAAAGCCCTGGGGGCTGATTCTCATCAATATTTTGCAGAAGTAACTACAGACCAGGCTTATACAACGACACCAAAAACTTAAAAATAAAACTTAAAATTGTAAAAGGTGTAATGATCACAAAAAAAACCTTAGCGCATTAAATAAGGACTAGAGATCGCCTCCTGATCGAAATTTGATCAAAATTTCAGTTGAGCTGGACTCAAGCAATGAATACATTGACTCAAGTTTAAAAACATTTCATAACTGAAACATCTGTTCTTCTTATTTTTCTAGCAGTTGTTTTTACAACAGCTGTCTAATGATTCAATCAATCATTCTCCCTCCATAAGATTAACATTGTAACTTTGAAAGCTTGTCGGGCGTAGCCCTGGAGTACGATGTGAATTAGAATGGGATTCTGCTCATCTACAGCACTATACCTTTCTAACGGTATGCGCAGATTTCTCCTACGATGCACACGAGCTGAGAAAAAAGGAGGAAAAGAAACATGCTTGTCTATTAACATTGACTATGTACACTAACGTACAAAGTCAATGCTATTAATATATAGATGGAATCTGTGCATTCTCTGATTCTCTTGACTCTGCTAACATGTCAAGATTGTTTGTATTCATGGGTATTGTTTGTTGGAATATAAATAAAAATCATCTTATTTTACTACCTGGTATATTGGATAATAACGACAACCAAAGGTTCGACTGACGCATAACGCTGTTCGGCGACCACCATGTTCAGCCAGTCCATGTTTCAGCAGGAAATGGGCATACAGCACGAAGAGATCTCGTGATGGTGCACGCATTTCCCGAACTGTTGTATACACTATCATCTGGTCGGGCCATCATTATTCGAATGTTTCCCTCGCCGGCAATAAGACCCCGACCTTCCCCTCGTGTTTACCGGCTCGTCTGTGTTTATACCCCGGGTGCAGTACAATAGCCGCGGCCGCCGTGCAGCGTGCAGTGTGCCGTGTGCGGTGGCCGCGGCGGCGGGACCGGTTGTCGGGCGTTCGTCATGCCGTCACGCCCGCCAGCCCGCGGCCGCTTCTGTCTCGGATGCCGGAACACTTGTGCCGATGATGTCACTACCCGATGTTTCACACGTCCCTCTCCCCCCCCACACACACACGCTCATCAACACTCGACCGATCTGTCAAAACAAACCTCGCGACAGTGACAGCTGTTCTCAGAACAATAATGCGCCAATCGCCACCGGAATGTTCAAACAGATTCGGATGGCTCGTCGTTCTCATTGGATCGAGTGATGTTTTATTCCGTCGTCCAGGGTTGATAGTTTTCATCAAAAAGTTCGCCAATTGTAGAAAATGTGTACACTAAATACACTAATTATGTTTTCTTTTTTTAAATCACATACATTCTTTACGTTTACACTACGTTCAAAATATATTTTATTATTTTTTAACTGTAAGAACTAAAAAATCAAAATACAGTTTTAAGCTGTAAATTCACAGAAAATAATGCCACAATCAGATTGTAAAAACAGGAGTAAAAATTTGGAGTCAGATATAATTGTCTTCTAACTTCTAAATCTTGCCGGGTTCTACAGAGTATTTTCACTTTCATTATTCAATTATGTGATCCTGCTCCTGTAAATATATGTGTTTTACCACACATAAAGAGACGTTATAGTCATAAATAAACATGAAATCCACGAAGGAAATTTTAGTCAGTGTTATTAACAAACCAATAATTACTACCGAATGGAGGACTGATGTTACTGTATCTCATACTTGACAATTTGCTCCAGTTACATAAAAATTGAATCAGACCTTTCGTGAAAATGTGTTCTTTGTGACTGTCAGTGAAAATGAACATAACTTATTATACTAATTCGGTTTAGTGTATAACCATTCACTATGTACACTAACGTGATTAGACCACTCATACAATTCATTTAGTTTGTGGCAACATTAAGGAAGTTCGGTGTACGCGGCAACAGAGTCGCTGCCATCGATCTTGTTATTATTCAGCTGAATTTACAGTGCTGCAAAAACACTTTACCAAAACATAAACATAACTTTCAGTTATAAAATATTTCCTCCTTGTTTGAAGAGTGGTATTACTGATTTATCTATCATATGTTACGTGAACTTCCATGTACGCCGCACGAGATCGCACCACCGTCAATAGGTTTCACACACGCGTGCGCGTATGCTATGAGAAGTCTACTCACGTTAGTGTACATAGTCAATGGTATAACAGTAATGTACATGTAATGTTTATTTTATCGATATTGTATGAAAAATCATAAGGTTGGCGGAAAATATTAATCCGTACTATACTGATTCAAAACCGTTGCCTTCTCAGATGAGAATTGCAAATCTTATACTAGTACTCTGGAAGCGTCTCATGTGTACGAAATGCGCAAAACATTGTGCTAGATGAATTGTGGTATATCTCGGGGTAAAGTGTAGCCAATCAAGTGTAGTGTCTCCACGAGGGCGTCGGCCGCCACGCAAGGGCGTGGCGTGGGGGGGGGGTAAAAAGGCCCTGGGGGCTGCCATCCCCTAAACATCACCCCCTCGGTTCCGCCCCCGCCCACGACACCGACCTGACAACCTGTTCGACGTGATGATGGGGTAAATTACGGCAAGGCTTGACAGGTGGGACCGGATATCAACGTCAAATATTGTTATGATAGTGACAGGCGATTTAAGGTGTCAGAATTTAAAACTAATGTTGTGGAAAAGCCGGAAGTTTAATGTTTTAATAAAGGGTCTAGACCGTTCCTATATACTAACGGAGAAATAACACGGGTGTGGAAATACACAACAACAAAGTAAAAATACTGTATTCTTCAAAGCCGCTTGCTATAAAACTGTTTGGTGGAAAAGAGGTTTAAGTAGGCGTACATCTTCATTCATTAACATGATAATTAGCTCCTTCATTTGTATCGACAAATTTTGTGCCAGTGGGTGAAATCACCCTTAACTTTATTTCAAGTATTGTCATCAACAATAGACTAAACAAAAGTGGTTTCGTTTAAACATTTTATTTGCCTGGCCTTTACATCTGTCATCAAACAGTTCGGGCATTGAAGAAATAAAACTTATAATTCTCACGGTGAGAATTAGCTGTGCTTATTCGTTTGCTTTTATAAACCCAATTTGACTCGTTGTAGGCGTTTTTGCAATAATTTAACATGGATTGGCAAAACAATGGTCAACATTGTCTACCTCCACTGCCCACGAACTTCTTTCTTACAGTTTGCCGTTTATTACGTACGTATTATTATTATTAATATCTCTCTATCGTATTTTACCTAAACAAAGAATTTACTGTGTTGACATGTTTGAGGATGCTACGTGTTCACTTAACTTTTCTTGATAACTTTTGTTGTAACGCATCGTTGTAACCTCGAACCACTCTCGTAACTCGGGCAATTTGTGTTAACGTCAGTAGACTGTAATATAATTTCACGGCTGATATGACGCCGTCAACAACATTAAATGCGGCGGAGGCGTCTCCTTTTTCATTGTGCTGGAGTTCCTTACATTCTCCGTGTACGCGACGTACATTCTTGCAGTTATTGAAGCCATACAATTGCTCTCAGTTTCAATTCTCTTAGGCAAAAGTTCCACTTCTTTTAAATGTAAAGTTGTTTGTAAAACAACAACTGAATTTGCAACGTGTTATTATAGACAGCCTTAAGTAAAGCGATTATCCAATGTTGTAGAATTGCTATCATTCGTTTTCACTGCAAATGATTATCCAATAAACAATTAAAATAAACTGCAAATAAACTTTCTTTGGTTGAAAGCGTGTAGTTTTATTATTTACAATCCACTCTTTTGTCCAAGATATCTCCAACTCGTGTGATACCGAGTATCCGGTTGGCCTGCGGTTCCCAGTCCCAGCACTGTAGTCCTTATCCGCCGCGTGTGTGGTTGGGTGCCGTTAGTGTGCGGGCGTATCGACATCGGAAATGATCGCCGCGCGGTCACAGATTATCGACATCAATATACAGGACGTTCTAAAAGGCCGACCACGATTTGTTATCCATCCTTGTATTTTAATATAGTATTCTTCTGACTTAGTAGTCCCGCCGCTTGAAGAAAACGGAGATAAACCTAACAGAACTTTTATAAGTTTTGAAACTACGATAATTTCATTTGTATTCTAGTTCTAGTGTTAAAACAGTACAAAACTGTAATGGGACTTTTTGGACAGCCCACAACTAAATAATAATTAATTCCCAATATCAGCGCTGATAAGAAATAATTAGCAACAAATGTGTTTGCCCGGTGAATTGACCACCCAATAGATTGGACAATATATTGTATGCGAGATATCAATATTAAAGGTTTTCCGTAAAATATAACATCAACACCAATCGTCGATACTTTGTCAGTGCAGTGTGGTGTTGTGAGCGGCCGCGCCGCTATATTATGCCCGCACACGTGCCCTCAAGTGGTTGACGGGCCGCCGCCGCCGCGCCGCTGATATGGAATGATAACCGCTCTCCCCTCAAGCCGGCCTGTTTATTTTTAAAAAACACTTGCGTTTACTCCACTGATGTTATTATATTTATTTATTTGATTGCTTATTCTGTTTTATAATATTACTTGCCTCCGATCCCTTTAAGGTTTCCCCCGATTATTTGTTATTTTATTTTATTCAACAACTGTTTAATGATCATCAATTAAACTTCTCCCATAAGATTTTCATTGATACTTGAAAGCCTGTAGGGTGTAGCCCTGGGGGCCGACGTGAATTATAATATGATTCTGCCTTTCTGGTATGCGCGGATACCTCCTACAATGCGCACAAGCTGATAAAAAAGGAAGAAAAGAAACATTGTTACCTATTAATTTTTAAAAAGTTTATAAAAAATGTTTTTTTAACGAAGAAATAGGTTTATTTTAAAATTAACACATCAGTTGTATGACTTGTCAAGTCAGTGAGATTTGCATTCAGATTTTATCGCATTTTAAGACTTCTTAATAAAAATGGAGTTTAAAAACTAAAGTGGAATGTATTTTAAAACTCGTATGAGTTTTTCAGTTGTTGGTTTTCCGGTGTTAGAGAATTCTGAGAGGTTCAGGCAATAATAATTTAGGCCTACGCAAAAACGTGGGCTTCCGCAGCCCATAGAATCACCGTCACTTATTTTACTTTCCAGGTGACACCACTTGATGAAATTGATGTCACCAAGTGATCAAATTGATGACACACCATGTTGTTTCCCATCCTTTAAAAGAAGATAGTAGAATAATCTAAAGATGTCTTTGTATGTGGAAGAAAAAATAATTGAGAAATTTTGTTTACAGGCTCATGTGGTATCAGCATTCGAGCAATCACTGTCCAACATGACTCAGAGGCTTCAGCAGCTGACTGCATCCGCTGAGAAAAAGGTAAATCACTGTTCTGTTTGTTAAATTAGACGTGATAAGATACAATTAAATGTGAAATGTAAATGAACAAACATTACTTCTTAGCAGGTTCTTTTAAAACTTACTATTATCTTAATCAATTATACCCCATTCAAAATGTGCGGTCGAAAGACAGAATTTTATTACCCTCCATAAGGGAAATTCCTTCAATACCTTCCTGAATTCCCTGATTTTCTTCACAATCAGATGTTTTTTAATTTAACCAATAAAATTCAGAGTAGAAAATAGCGCTTATGATTGTGTTACTTCCCGTATTAAATGTGACTGTTTGTTCCGTGTATTAAATAAACTTTTTTAATTTAAAAAATATAAAACTTAACTTTTTTTGATAACTTTTGTTGTAACGCATCGTTGTAACCTCGAACCACTCTCGTAACTCGGGCAATTTAGCGTTAGCGTCAGTTTAGCGTTAGCGTTTGCGGGCGTTTAATATTTTGCGGATAATCCTCGCAATTAATCGTGCCTCCGGCATTGCTTCTCAGGCCCGCGCAGGTAGCCACAAGGCTACCTGTGGCCACAAGTGTTACAGTATAACCGTAAAATATAACATCAACACCAATCGTCGATACTTTGTCAGTGCAGTGTATCGACGCACTTAAATTCCTACACAGGAATTCCGTGTACGTGTATGTGTCGGGAAGTCACATAGTTGTCATCATAGTTGACAACTATCGCAAGATGGGCTTAGTTTTATTATAAGAAGCGGCTGAAGATGAACCGTAATGGTTCGAAACATGTCCCTCAAATAACAACATTTGACATCTTTAGGCTGACTGTAAGTAAAGCTTTACTTTGAAGTACTTCCCGTACTTGCCGTTGGAAGCACTTCTTGTTATATCTCAAACGTCAAAATTAGAATATTTGTTTATGAAAAAGCAAAACATTGGCATTAAGTAACATGAAACATTAACAGCTGTGGTAATTCTCAGTGATTGCGATTGGTTTGATTCTTGGCCGTGGGAGGAACAGGAAAAAGGGGGAATTGAAATCTTTATTTCGACCGCACATTTATTTTGAACGGATTATAATACAGCAGCTCCAGCAATATGTTAGACATATTTTTTATTTGTTCAGCAGCTGCTTGTACCTCTGGTAACCCCTCAAAGCAAAACAGTGTTATTTCAAGAGAAATCTGTAAAGATAATGATGTTTTTGTTTTCTCATGAGTTTGTAAACATATTTACAGGGTGTCGTTTATAAACATATTCAAATTATGTGTCCAAGTAGATGTTTTCTTGTCGAATGTAAAGTTTGTGTTTTCGTAATGAAAAGTGAAGTGGGAAAGAAAGTGGAATATACGCTTAAACCTTGATTAAGACTAATTTAGTAAAGAAGTGTAATAAGTCTATATTTTAAGCCCTTATCAATTACCTAAAACAAATGTTAACCTACTTTTCACCAAATGGTTTGCCAAAGTGACTCATTTTAATACAAATAATTTTGCTGTGATTAAATAGATGTTTGGAATGTAACTTTTCCACTATGGGAATGGGTTTCAGTGTATTTATTTATTTGTTTTTTGTACAGATAATTTCTAAGAATATGTATTTTGCCAACTTTTCTTTGAGGTATATTAGAGAGCCATTTTGTTAATCATATTTAGTAATGACATTTACATGTGTAAAGTCTACCATATGATGATAACTCATATGCCCTGAGTGAGTTCCTTTTTTGCAATAGCAAAGATGGAATACACAGTTAAGTCTGATCTAACATATGACAGAGTTATTGTTACGAAATATGAATGGTTGTAGTAGTTCCACAAATAACCAGAAGGCAACAATACGGTTAGGAGCAGGCCTTCAATTTTGCCAGTTGCAGGGAAAAGTTCTAAGAAATACAGGAAGTCTTCTTTGGTATATAAGAAAATCTTTTAGAAAGCATCAAGTTAGGCAGGCACAGGGGACCAGTGACCCCTTAGCCACAAACTTTATAAAAATTGGTATAATAAAAAAAAAAAAAAACTTGAACACTGCTACTGCTAGTACTTACAGTACTAATTCATTTTGCATGACCCTCCTTTCCCAATTTTAATCACATTATGTGTATATGAATCTTTGTAGTATTTGCTTTATAAACGAATAAAACTACCGTATCCGTGAAATATGCTGACGGAATAAATTACATTCTCCCCAAGACCTAAGCTCACTGAATCTTAAAATTGGCAGTTTAATTATTATCTTCAGGAATTAATTATGAGTCTACCCTTTAATTCACGTACTCAATTAGGTAACGTTGTCATGGTTACAAAGTTTTCAAAATTCAAGTAAATATATCCCAATCATGTAACAAGAACCAAGCCGCCCAGGTGACATCAATGAGCAAGTAGCACTAAAACCCTGCCAGAAAAAACAGTCTCCCAGGAGTACTACTAACAATCAATGGAGCGTCAGGGGGTGACAATGAAAAAGAATAGCTCAACACAATCGCAAGGTCGCACGCGCCCCGTGGGTGGGTGCCCCGGCCGCCATGAGCTACAGTCGGGCCCGTCCAACACCGAGGTCGCGGAAGGCATCATGCGCACCGTGCTGGCGGGGGTGGAGCCGGACCACCAGAGTCCAGGCCGCATGTCGGTCCGAGAGGTGTTCCGCAACCCGGCACCCATGGAGCAGTCCGTCTCCAACTTTAGCCAGTGTCCAAGCAGCGACTCTGCGAGCACTCCCCTCGTCATCATCAGGGATTCGGCTCAAAGGATCATCCCTAAGAAATTGAAACGTAATGACCCTGCCAAAAAGAAGTAAATAACAACTGGGATCTGAGTTTATTTCAAATTTGTATCGGGATGAGAATTAATAAATAATGTAGTTTGAAGGTTTATGTGTGTTATTTGCTCATCAGTGTGAATTGTTACAGGGATGATAATAGAAATTAGGTAATTAATGTTGAATAGTGGTGAAGTGAGAATCATGTTACCTAGGCAACATTATGTTTATGTTGACAGAGCACAGGTTTATAAAAACTAACTGAAAAACTTATCAACTTTCCAATGATCAAACACATCTATTACCTCAAACAGAACATACTTTCCACATCTGCATTATTTTTGTCTAGCTTTGTAAAAAATCTGTCCTTTTTATGGGGTTTTGTCAAATGTAATATCTATTGTATTTTTGTTTTGATTCTTAAATTTTTTTATTTTTCTACATTATTTTAATGAGGATTAATATCTTTGCCTGTAAATTTGATTTTGTGAGAAAATTTAAACTAGTTGCTGATGTAACAATTATTAATTACTGCACATTCCCGTAAATACTCTTAATAGACTTTTCGTAGTTTGTGACTAGTTACCCCACAAAGCTTTCCCACAATGTGTTAGAATATTTTTAGATTTATAAAAATAAGCTTTTCTTTAAACCTAAAAAAAAGTTGGGAAAATTATGTCCTCCCTTAACTGGCCCCGAATCAACCGTATCACGGGTTAACCGCATCGTCCAGTACGAAATGGAGATCGGTTTATCCCCCATAAAAGTTAAAAATAATAGGTTTAACCGACATTTCCTAGGAATTGAGAGATAGAACTTTCAGGACAGAGAGCGATTCCAAGACAGAGGCGGTTTCATCTTTATCAATTGAATAAAATAGATCCTTTCCGATCAATGAATCACATGGGGAACTCACAGGATTGCCGAATGTCACGTATTGTCAGTTTATAGTCTGCTTTTCCACTTCTTATTCGCACTTGTGCATAGCCTATTTTTATAATTGACAGGTTATTTTTGTCTAATAATATATAACGACGTATGATACATGTTTTTTGTGATTGCCCACTTTAACACCCACTTTATTTCTCTACAGTAGACCTTCTCTTAATCAAATCTCACAGGAACAGGCCTAGGTCGGATAACCTAAAAGATCTTAGGTCCTGGTCCTGTGAGGGTCGATTAAGAAGAGGTCTACTGTAAAGAAATAAAGAGCAGTGAAAGCATCAACACCATCAACGCTCATCAACGATAAATGATCCGGAAAGGCTATTGTCATTAAATAGCATTTTGATCCAGAGGCTAAAAATTCAATATGAAACACAATTGTTATTGCCTGCAGGACTGTGAGCTACAGGAGCTGCGGCAGACGATAGAGCTGCTTCGGAAGCAGAGTGTGGAGGCGGGGCTGACGTCGGCGGCAAGTCACACGTCCCCCACCCTCGCCCGCCGGCACACCATCAACAACGCCGCTGACAACGGCTCGGGGGGTATGTCTTCCACTTCTTTCCCTCCTTTAATTTGTATTTTCACCTTGGCAGTGCTTACATTAATGTTTTGTCTTTATCGCAAATTTTGTTGTACAGTAATATAAATTCTTAAAAAGTTTTCTGTTTAATAAGCAAGAAAGATATGTATAATTTTTGTGGATGTATTCACTCCTGATACATTCTTATTAAGAGAAATGTAAGTATAACAAAAACTCCTTCAGGGGAAAGTATCCCAAATCCATAACATTTTTGTTCAATATCCCACCAACGAGAGTCTTGACAACCCTGGAAGGTAATATAACAAAATTAAACATAGTAACCTCCTTCATGGATTATAATTTTTTGTTGTAACTTATTTTTTTGTACTTAGTACTCTAATTATTCAAAACTATTTTTTGGAAGGAAAACTTTTTTGCCATGAAAATATTTGGTTAAAACTGCAAATGGGCCCAAGTTTATCATATTAGGTCTAAGTATCGTTTACTGATGAAAACAGCAAAATACAACAATTAACTATCCGTTGCAGGCAGCAACATCTCGAGGCAGCTGTCCACCGACTCCGTGTCGAGTCTCAACTCTCTCTCCTCGGCTTGCAGCTTATCCAACCATACCGACAATGATAAGAAGAAAAAACGTGGCTGGGTATGTATAATGTAAATTAACCTAATGTAATCTATAATAAAACAGACACTACAATTTTATCATTAAACATCTTGTTGTAACTGTCAATCATCATAACCAACTATTGTACCACATTTCAATTTCCTTTACTTGCAAGATAATGAAGTAAAGGTATATTTGATAGAAATTAAATAACTTCAAACCATCGAAAATTTTAGATTAGTATCTAATTAGCTCAAAACTCATAATTTGTATAAATATTGTAAGAAATAACTTGGAAATGCAACTAAAGTTTTTAGTTTCATTTTTCTGTGTTTAATTTAAGCTTGATCAGAAAATAAATATTACAATCATTACAAATGTATTGACATTCCTATAACTTATTCTTGTTTGTCATCCTCAGCTGAGAAGTTCGTTCAACAAGGCATTCTCGAGGGGCAAGAAGAGCCGCGCAGGGTCAGTGTCTGACGCGGAGGATGGAGGGAGAGGAGCCTCGGACCTGTCCGCACCCTCCTCCCCCCTCCTAGGCCACCCCCACCACACCAACGGTGACGATCATGCCGCCAACGACCACAACATGTGAGTAGACATTACTTATCAAATTTGTTGTATATTTTCTTTTAGTCGTCTATAGTGACGATATGTTTGACTTAGTTTTTAAAATTTATTAAAGAATTTATTAAAGTTTTCACTTTGTTAAAGAAATAAATCAAACCACGCATGATACCACTTTTCAGGTTGGTATTTGTGGATTTTAAGTGTATAAGATATTTGAACTAGCGACAATTTAACAATTCCTCAAAAAATCATGAAACTTATTTAAAACTTAAAAAGGATTTTAGTTTGTTACAAGTGTATAAGCTAGTACAGTTTTTGTGTTTAAACTAATCCTTTAAATGATGGAAAACTGAACATTTTCATTGTATTTTGAAGTAGGAAAATACCTTTACTTGTTCATAATCGGGTTTCTCGTTGTGCAGACCGTACACGGAGAGGGACACGGTGGTGGAGGAGCTACGCAAGCAGCTGCGGGAGAAGGACCTCGTGCTGACCGACATCCGACTGGAGGCCCTCAGCTCGGCCCATCAGCTTGAGTCACTCAAGGACACCGTCATCAAGATGAGGGTCAGTCACCCAATGCATGATCAATATATAGTTTTTGCACTATCTATAATTTACCTATAATTTAAAAGATTTTTATTTACACCTTTCCGCAAGCGTTTTGTCCTTGCAGCAAGCGTTTTGTAAGTTGTTAGTTTTTTTTCTTACTGCAAGCCTTTTGTAAGTCCAATGAGAGTCTGGTTTTACTAATCATTGGTGATAAATATCAGCAATACATTAGAAGCCCTAGAACTATCTTTAAATGACCCATCAGCTTAGAATGCAACCCTCAATAGACATTCAAAACATTTTAACCTCCCCTGAATCATTCAACCTCTTCATAAACTCTCAAAGTATTCATGCTCAAGTCTGATTGAAATAAATAACAATAATCACAAAACAATCAATAACTTATTTTCAACTATTGAAAAATGTGTAGAATCAAAATTCATGTACTTTTGCATGTGTCATCAGAACGAAATGCTGAACCTGAAGCAGGACAACGAGCGGCTGCAGAGGATAGTGACAAGCAAGTCACTGACGTCGTCGCAAAGCTCACTGCCACTCAACGAGGTGGAGCGGCGGTTCAGCATGGGCGACGCTATCACATCATCAGGTACCAGTACGCCTCCTACACCTAATAAAATAAGGATAATGTCGGCTAAAGTTGCCGAAAATCAATTTTGTTATTAACTCAAAAACATCTTAAAGGAACCTGGAAAAGGCAAAAATCATTGAGGTATGAAAAAATCAATGACTAAATTATAAAAAGAAAACTATTGTTAGATAATTAGATAAATAATCATAAAAAAATAACAAAAAGTGCTGCGTCGCCACTAAAGTGCAACTGTGATAATACAGTCACAAGTAATCGGGAGTCTATTGATTACAACAATTCTATAAAAGAAAACATTTGTAACTTTAGAAAGAAAAGTACTAGCCATCTCGTAGATATTTTTGTGTCCCTGAATTTCTTTTTCCCCAAGGAGGATGATGAATATATGGAATCACAGAGCAATTCACTTCCATCATGAAAAAGGGTGTTAGTGTATTTGTAGGACTATTTTATTTTCATTTTTCTTGAATTTTGTTTATATTCCTGGAAATAACAAGCCAATTAACATTTTTAAACTCCTTCGCGGCTCTCCTTATATCATTAATGATATTTAAAATTCGGCCCACAGAGGACCGAACGCTGATGGCGGATGACCCTGATGGCAAGCGTGTGGTGGTGTCGGTGTTCCTCGGTGCCCACGGCAGCTACCACCAGTATGTGGAGGAGGATGCACCGCTGTGTCCGATAGCCACCCTCTCGGTCAGCGGCAACACTAAGTGGGACATGCTCGACGCCATGGTCCGCCGCGCCTTCAAGGTACAATAACATTGTTGTAGGTCAAGTGTTTCTATATCTTAAGAACTGAACTATAGCGATAGGCACTCATAATACATTATATTTCTTTTTGCCAAATTTACGATTATAAAGCGATGACACACCAAAACCGAACCAACCGAAACTCATTGGCACGAAAGCTGCTAGGGGCAAAGCTTGTCCTATCTAGTTCCATTAATGTTAATCTGGTGAAGGGGAGAGGTGGAGTTTGAGGTGTGCGAGAGTAGGCATTGGGTGGATATACTCATTAGTTATCTGTTATAGGTTGTTGACTTTGCTATGTTATGGACTGTAACCCAAAATTAAGATGTCCATTTAAAATATTCAAAGTACCGGCAGCTCCGCCGCTATTTCGCTACCCTATACAAACTCTGCTGCTCTATGTCATTTTATTTGTGAATTTTTCATGACCATTTTCAGTTTTCACAAACATTATGGCTTACTTTGGCACCTAAATCGTTGATCATAAATGAGGACACACTTTTCTCATTGTGGTCATTAGTCTGCACTTTCCATTCTTCCAAACAACATTCACAACTCCTAAAATGCAGAGAAACATATTATCTGTTCTCCATAAACAATAAAGAACAATCATAAATCCAAGTCCTAAGGTCCAAAGAAATTAAAAATGACAGAGATCAGCAGAATCGTCAGTAGCAGCAGCAGAGCTGGCAGCACTTTTATCTCATGATTGCGATTTAGATTTTGAATTGTATCTCACAGCGCAACTCTATCGGCCTCCACTATTTACAAATAGATTCCTATTGAGTTATCTAACTATTACTGATGCTCACAACCCTTCTACTCCCACCCTTCACTTCACCAGATATAAACGGCGCTTACTTTTTGAGGTTAAAACTCAAGGTATTTTAACACTTGAATTGTTAACAAAACAATTAGTTAAACATTTAGTGACCTTAGAGGTTCAGAAATACATAAAGATAGGAGAAAATGATTAATTTAGTGATTTATTTGCTTTTAGGAATATTGCGAAAGGATAGACCCGCTGGGCTGCCTGGGAGGCCTGGGCGTGGACTGCATCTGGAGCTATCACATTGGGGAGGTTGTCCGCTACAAGGACAGCAACCTTCCCGACCTGCTGCCCTGCGGATACCTGGTCGGCGAAACCTCCAACATCACCGTCTGCCTTAAGGGTAACCGACTCAACATTTACTATATGATCAATTGAACTATTGAACAATTGAACTATACAATCATGCCATCAAAGTATATTAGTATAGCTAAGTAGTCTCTCAAACAATTTGAATCAGATTTTGTTGTAACCAAGAATATGTCTATACATACTTTCTTAAAAGTGAAAAGTCCCCTGCCTTTTATTTAGTTATGTATAGTCTTAAAATAATTTGTCTTAAAAAACACACACACATTTTCCCTCTATCAAAAGTGATATTCTCTTTTGGGTTTGAGAAATGAAATTATTAGCACTGTGCCATACCTATCCAACATTTTAAAAATCTTTTAACTTTATTTTTTAATTTTTTATTTTTTTTATTTACTAAAATATAATACAACTCTGTTACGAAATCCACAAGTTTTTAACTGAAGGATTAACTACATGCAGATGACTAGATAGGCTAAAGTTTTTTTATCTACTCTGTTTTTTTTTATCCATCCACCTAAAAGGATGTCTCAGAACCCAATTATTTTGTTTTACCTGAATGTGTTCAAGGTGTAGGCCGAACATCACTTGGTTGTTGTATGTCGCAGGTGCCTTACACAACGGCAGTGTGGACGCGCTGGTGTTCCAGACTCTGATCCCCAAGTCGATCGTGCAGCGCTACGTGTCGCTGCTGACTGACCACCGCCGCATCATCCTGTGCGGCCCCAGCGGCACCGGCAAGACCTACCTGGCGCACCGTCTGGCCGAGTACCTGGTGCTGCGCCAGGGCAAGGACAACCCCGCTGAGGCCATCGCCACCTTCAAGTGAGACATTGCACTAACTAAAAGGCTATTTCCCGTAGGTTTGCATTTTACTTAAAGAAGTTTTTGTCGGGACTGAAAGCAATAAAAATAAATAGAAATGTTGCATTTCTTTGCTTTTAAAATACTGCTGCTAATCAAATAACGTGAGTAATAAATATAATACCATTGACAATGTACACTATGTATATAGAAGTATCATGAAATAGCTGTATTTAAATTCATGATGGTGGTGTCTATTGCAGTGCATGAACCATTTTATTTTTCAGCACTGAAAGCAAAGCTGAAAATTGTACTTGTCAATTGCAGCGGCTCTGGCAGAGGTTACTAAAAGCTAGACAAATTTTTATTTCGAATGAATGAGTTGGATAAGAAATCTATTCACACAGTTTATGCAGTCAAGTCACCGATTACAATAACACATACTAGCTGTTTTTGTACCTTCAGATTAGTAACATATTGTGTGTACACAATAAAAGATATATTTTTCAAAAAAGAACTACACAATAAAGTCTTTAATAATGATAATAACTATCTTGCTTTAATAAAGTCATGAGACGACCCTTCTCTTTTACCTTGCAACCCTCAAACACAGATTTTTGTGCGTTTATTGTCAATTTTTATGAAATTTGTATATTTTTTTATCAAAACCTTTTATTTTGTTACCTAATTGTTGATACAGTACACTCTCGTTCATCGGACTAGGCGACATCGGAACTCTGCTTCATCTGAACTGAAAATCTGGATATTATTTTTTTTTTACGAAATAAATAATTTTTCCGTTTTAGCGCCTTCAATTTCCATTCGTTCTATCCGCACAACAGTAAAGTATCACATTTTGCATCAGAAGTCATCAGGCATTTTCCATAATCTGTACCCATCGATCGTGGAGTATTCGCACAAAAATAGAAAGAGGAAGGGGGCAGGAAGTGAACATCCGCGTCGACCGCTCCCCAAACTGTCATTCAGTCTGTCTCGCGTCGCGACCGCGAATGCACCTGCGTTACGTGGAAGTCAGTTGACTGCTGGAATATGAATATGGAATATGAGAATAAAGATTTTGGATCTTTATTTCCTGTGTTGTTTTTATTCCTATAGGTTCATTGTTACCATGTTCAAAGTTTGAGTCCCTTATTTTCATAAAATCTCTTGTGTTATCTTAAAAACAAGAGTAAATACAATCACGATAGGTCAACGTACGGGCGGAAATGATGACTCACGACGGACTCCGCTTTATCGGAATTTTTTGACATCCAAACCGGCCGTCGGCCACATTAGTTCAGATGAACGAGTGTACTGTACTGTGTAACACAACATGGTGTTTGGTTGTGGTTGTCAGTGTGGACCACAAGAGCAGCAAGGAGCTGAGAGGCTACCTGGCGCATGTGGCGGAGCAGTGTGAGCACGACGCCAGTGAGCTGCCGTCAGTCATCATACTGGACAACCTGCAGCACGCGGCCAGCTTAGGAGACGTCTTCAACGGTCTGCTGACGGCCAAACACCAGTCCTGCCCCTTCATCATCGGCACAATGAACCAGGTACCACTTATCCTCTGCCACCATTGCCCACCAGGACTGCGTAGAAATAATGAACAAAGGAGGGGCTATTTCACACCTCTGAGATTTCTAAATGCCGCATCTGATTCAAACTTTTACGTAATACATGATGAGTAACATGCACCAGCTATTTATTGTGTTATCTGGCTAGTGACATAGTGGGTACATTGTTTTATCAGCTAATGACAATAGACAATAGACAATATTTCTTTATTTACATATTCGTTGAGAATAGTATAAGCGTCAGAAGTTACAGTAAGAATTCAGGAGAAGCTCCACTGGTGCTGTTATTCAGGAATTCAGCTTCTGAGTAGTATGGTCTGTCCTGTAGCCATGATGTCAGTTGATTCTTGAAGCGTGGTAGTGGTATTGTCTTGAGATGCTCAGGTAAATGGTTATAATACAAAGCTCCTTTGTATGCTGGTTTCTTTTCAAACAGACTGAGATGGTGCGGTGGCAAGGCAAAATTTGAAGCATGCCTTGTGTTGTGCTGGTGTATGTCCTGATGTCTTGGCTGTTGTGAGGTGACTGCAAACAGGACAAAATGAGACAGCCCTGTCATTGCCCACTGTGTGCCTCTCCCTTCATCACAATTTGTCTATTTTTCTCTATTACTTTCACTTTGCCCCAAATTCTATCCATATTTACTTCTGGTTGTCTTCCACACCCCTCATCCATCTTCTCCTTTCAAGCTCTCTTTGTCTGGTCCTAGGCATTTGTCTGGCTAATAATACCACTTCAGATTCATTCTCATCATGTGACCAAGCCACCTCAATCACATCAAATTTATTGTTTGTTCTCATAATTACTTCCACCTTTATGACTCTTCCAACTCCCTGTTGTTTCTTATCTGGTATGGATCACATTGAAGACCCACCTTTTTGTGTCTTAGTACTGTATTCTTAATTTCAAAAGCTTTAAGGAGTTTTCATCAGGGTCAAAGTATGTCCATATTTCGGCTGAAATTAGAAAACTTTAAATTTACCAAGATTGATCTCATTGTTTTATATTTCTTTATCACAGATATTTACTTGTCATCTCAAGTACTATTTATTAGTTTAATTTTTTTTGCGTTTGCCTTAACAAAGTAGTATGTAGGTTTGATTCAAACTTACAACTTATCAAAGCCTGTTGATACCTTTGCTGCTATAGAAGTCTATTGGGGCCTAGTACCCTAATAATACCTTAAAACCTAGATCAAACTAATCAATAAATCACTTTTCAATCTACCTTGAACTCTCTTGAAATGGTTTTTTTCCCATTTACTAATAGCTACTCTTGTTGTGCAGGCAACATGCGCCACCACCAACCTCCAGCTGCACCACAACTTCCGCTGGGTGCTGTGCGCCAACCACATGGAGCCGGTGCGGGGGCTGCTGGCGCGGTGCCTGGCACGGCGGCTGGTGGAGGCAGAGTGTCGCGCCGGCGTGCGGGACAGTGACCTTGCGCGGGTCGTCGAGTGGCTGCCGCGTGTTTGGCATCACCTCAACCAGTTCCTCGAGACGCACAGCTCCTCGGACGTCACCATCGGTCAGTGTCACATCTACACCATGGGCAGTTTGTAACAATTTGAAAGGGAATAGTACAAACCCTGGTCATGTTACGGTTTAATGTCACATGATAGTATCACCTTCCTTCCCTTAAAGGCCCAAATTTATGTCTTAGTACTGTTTTATTCTTAAAAAAAGCTAAGGAGTCTTCATCACAGTCAAAATATGTCCACACTTCGGCTGAAATTAGAAAATGTCAAATTTACCAAGCTTTATTACCAGCACAATAAATTAGTTGATCAATAAATTACAAATATCAATCAATTGGATCTAGAATCAATCTGTTGAGGTTCACATTAAAGATCTCAAGATTATTTAGGTCTGCACTAAAACCATGAGGCTTCAAATTCAGTTTTGATGCTGACTGATGATGGGAAGGCAAAATAATGTTGGCAAGATGTGAAAACATTAAGGTTTTGTAAGTTAAGCAAGTCTTAGGGAATTTCAGAATAAGACAGATTTACCACATACCTCTAAAGGAGTTATAATTTCCTCTTTTCATTTCACAGATCAACTACAGTTATGTATTGTATTGCATCATGAGTAATGAATGAATTGCATTGCAATTTTAGTTAAATGTTTAAAATTCGATCATGAAAAACTACTGAAGTTGAAAAAATAAAAATTTTATCATCAAATTGTACAAACAAATTTATTTCAATATTTTTCTGTTGTAATGTATTTAAAGAAAACTCCTCAAGAAATTTTGTTTGAAATTTAACTGTGGTTACACTTTCCAAGCTGGTCCAAAACCACCTGGTTTGCTACATTGTAGTCTATCATGTGTGTGCAGGGCCGAGGCTGTTCCTGACCTGCCCAATGGACACGGATGGCTCGCAGGTGTGGTTCACCGACCTGTGGAACTACTCAGTGGTGCCGTACCTGCTGGAGGCGGTCAGGGAGGGACTGCAGCTGTACGGCTGCCGCGCCCCCTGGGACGACCCCACCTCCTACATCTGCCAGGTACATAGAACAGGCGGCATTGTCAACTAAGTGGGACCAGTGCTGGTTCGGATTAACCAAACAATTATATTTAAAAAGAGAAATAAGTTACAAAATGTGATTTTTTTCCAGAACAATATAACATCAAATATTTCTCCACTGTATTTAAAAATCTTATTAAAATGTTGAAACAAATGAAAAACATTACCAAAATAATTTGCGCCTCTCTAAATAATTTGAGTATCTTGTAAATAATATTTTCCATTTATCTCTTAAACGAAGTGTCACACAACTTTGGTCTAGTTTGATTCAATTTGTGTAAATTAGATGAAAAAACTAGTCATAATTTGTTAAAAAGACAACCCTAATAATACCTACAAGATATTTTTACATACATACCCAACTTAGTTGTAACGTCTAAATGAGTGTCCTGGTTTGTTTTTTAAAAAAGTCAGTTGGTTTTGATTCAAGCAGTTATGTAGTAGCAAGCCTTATCATGGTCTTATCACTGGAATAAGTTGCTGCGGCCCTCTACTGGGTGTCAAACAATAGATCGTCCCTGTTCACAGAATTTCTCGTTATGATATAGTGAGACAGCAGCATGTTAGAAGTAAACAACATTGATCAAATTTAGTAAAATATAATTTCCCCACAGTTTTACAGTGTGACAATTTTACCAACCATCAAGCACCCCGAGTTAACTGTAGCCATGTTTTCTGTTCAGAAACATATATATTGTTCATTTCCGTTCCTTTACATTAATTTTCACTGAGTATAAAATTTTTTACTACCAATCAGCAGTTCAGATTATTTGAAAAATAAAATTAATGAATTTCAGATTATTGGGGTTCTAGTGTAGTTGTATATTAATTGTTTTTAAATAAATATGTTGTATTACTTGTTTCAAGAAGCTGAACTTGGCATAGCTTAAGTTGATTCCGTTTGAGTCCAGTTCATAGGGATGCACATACACTAATGACACGAACTCAAAGATGTGTTTGTATATTTATTTTTAAGTATCGATAATGTCCATTACACAATGTAACCAATCAAAATACTCAGAATGTGATTCTATTCTGTTAGAGTACCATCCTATGTCATATACAAAGCAAGGGATGCATACACCAATTAATATTTAATAACCAATTAATGTGCTAGAGTGGGTTGCATTATTCAATATTTACATTTTTTAAAACCATCTTAATTTTATTTATGCTTAAAACTATCCCAGAGTTTTTTTATAGCTGACTTTATAGTTATTTTTGACCAACAAGGCTCTAATGGGTTGTCACTGGTTTTCCGCAGACGTATCCGTGGATCAGTGACGCGGTGCAGGGAGGGTCGGAGGCGCTGATACGACTGAGGCCAGAGGACGTTGGCTACGACACCTCAGACCGCGACCTGGCCGGCATCGGCAGCAGTGCAAAGTCTCTCAGCTCCACGCAGAGCGACAACGAGGCCGACCCCTTAGTGAGTGGCTAGCTCATTATTGTACCGTTCCAGATTATTTTTGTTTTTTACCTTAGTAGATCTTAAGTAGATCCTAAGAACACACAAGTATAACACTGAGAAATTTTTGTTTAACTGTCTAAACTCCAAGTACTTTTAGTAGACACTCCAAGATCTTAACCCTTTAGTATTTATCTTCCCTTTCTTTAGTAAGGTCCATAAATGGGCCCAAATATTGGAGATACCGTGTCACCCTGGCTTGTGTTGTCTCATTGGGCGTTCCCTCTTTTTAAATAAGCCAGTTAGTTGAAATCTTTCTAACCTAAAAAATTGGAACTCTTTGTAGTTATCCTTAAAAACTAGCTCTATTATTAAAGTATTTTTCATGAAGGAAGAGTATTTAAAATGTAATAGAATAATACATTATGTAATGACGTAGACCATCAACCAATCCAGTGTTAGAAGAGGTAGCATTGCATTGACTTCAAAACCCATTTTTGAGTTCCATAATACCATATATTGTGGTGTTGTGTGCTGTGCAGGGGAGTATGAGATAGCGGTGGCACCTTCCTCCATCAACTGTGATCATTTCTTTTCAACTTTTTTTAGCTGAAGTTTCAGTCGGGCGCTATGCATACCAGACAGCACTGAGTTTCTACTCATCAGCTTCCATCAAGTGAGTGTCTCAATGTAATGTATTGTTGTGTATATTGCAGCTGAACATGCTGATGAGACTGCAAGAGGCAGCCAACTACCCCAGCCCGCCCGACACTGCCAACAACAGTTCTGGTGTCGAGTCCACCCTATGAAACCAAAGATTCTATAAAAGTTTCTCATTCTTCTATCAGTTGCAGTTCTCTTCCATCGAATACCTAATATACAAAAATATTAACAATTGCTCAAGGTATTTAGTCATCGTAACCGACCAAGAATTTTAACTTAGATTTTGATGAAAATAAATGTAAAAAGATTTTACGTGAAGGCCGTGCTTTTTCTTTATTTAGAATTAACCCGTACCAAAGGCAAAAACATGTTTTGTTATTAACGTTTTGTAAATAAATTTTGTTATAATTTTAGGTAAACGCAGATTCTGTACCCATGAGAAACTTTTACCAAAACTAACAGTATTAGTGTGATTATGTGTATATTATAGAGGGTATCTAATGTACAAATATGCTGCTTTTTATTTAGAGGCTCTGTTCGATGTAAATAGTTATGTTATATTTTAAATACTATAAATACTTTATTTTTACAAAATATAGCTTTAACTGCCTTTCTGTACATGTTGGTGAAATCTCTTTGAAAATACTTTACTGTTTTGGCTGCTGTCGTTTTACTCTGTTGTAAAATATTTTATAAGCACGCCTTACATTTCCACTTGAGGCACATAAGAATTGACTACATGATCATGTATTGACAGAGAAGTACAAATTCAACTGTTGTGTGTGTGATTCATACAATTTTTTTTTTTATTTTAAAACTTAAGCCTCAATATGAAAACGAATAGATCTCAAGATTTTTATAACGGGTTCCTATTGTGTACTTCAACTGCCACTTTAGAAAAGACAATCTTTTTTCGCAAAGGTGTTTACTCTGCCCAATTAAGTATAGTATTTGCAGCTGGTCTGCTTTAAAATGACTTTTATAATTTTAACTTTTAACTATGATTATAACAGTCAAGTTCAACATTTTAATTTGGTGTTTATTAGATTAAGTGTTTAGGAGATGACCAAAAGATTTTAAACTGCTCTCTTTTTACTAGTTCTCTGAAATGTTAAATTTTAGGTGTTTTATTATTTCACATGGAATATTGAAAGTCTAGTCTGAAATTACTGTTTTAAAATTTGACTTATGTCTAAAAACTTTTCTTAAATTCAAACCTAAAGATTATTTGTAAAATAAAGCTCCTAAAATAGCTAGGACTTTATTGAAGCTTCAATAAAATATTTTGTTAGTTAAATTTATCATTTTGAAAACACATATTTTTTACTTTAACCAAACTGAATGTTTTACTGTTGTATCCTAAGATCTAAATTGCAGAGACATTACACTTTTGAATATAAATATCTTTAATATTAATTCATATTTTTATTTTAATGGAACTAAAATGAAATTAATATAATTAAAACTTAATGTTTGTGTTTCTAGCCATAACATAGTTCATAGGAACAGTGTTGTGACGATAACTGAAGTTGATTTTTGTGTAACATAAAACTAATCCAAAGAATGCAGATTTTGTATTTAAGCATTTACTAAAGTGTACCAAAGTATAACATTATAAGCATACATAATATTATAAACTGGACTGTGTGGTTGTAAAATAAAATTAATACAGTTTAATTATTAGCTCTTCAGTAGTCAATTTTTCAGCTTTGTTTCAGTGAATTTGTTAAAATCCCATTATGTCTGTCCTTCATGCTATTAGAGGCAAATGTTTCATTTTAAAATTGCAATTTTCAGTGATGTAAATATTGCTCTTTTGACACACAGTGAAAATTTTGTTGTAAAGAGGTTGTTAATAGTTTTTATGTATTAGTTATACCGAAAACTCAACTAAACTCAAACTTCTAATTTAAAAGCCAAAATTCCTCGACAATAAAAAATTTAAATGAATGTATCAACAGTTTTGTAAAAGACATTTGTAATAACGAAAGACGTAGGCGTAGACCATTAGTTTTGCTTATTGTACCGTTTGTATAAATACTGGTTACAAGAATGTGCTTTAGCAATAGTGTGACCTCCCAGCAGCCCCCCCCCCCCATCCTGAGTGACTATTATCACTCATTGCATGCTCTTATCAGTGCCTGGTCAGCCTGCCTGTCTACTTTTTGGTGTTATCCTTTTATAGAAATTTTTTTACTCCTTTTGTACAATGTGCAATGTTGCTACTTTGTTTTTTTACACTGTTTTATATTGTACTAAAATATACATATAAGCGACTAGCTTTTGCTGTAACGAGTCTTATTGAATGTTTATAATAATTTTATAAAGCTAATATGATATAATGTTATATAACAAATGTAAATGTTTGTAATGCGAAACGACGAGTGATTACCATTTAAAGCTACAGTTTGTTGACAATACAATAAATGTTATTAATTTGTCATATACCTCTGTTGTGTTATTGATTATCCTCCATTTTAAATCATCACAACAAATTTGGATAAAAAAAGGCCCCAAACGTATGGGATGAATTGGGATGAATTAAAACCGGTACATAGGCACATGGTCCATATGTCATACAAATTAGGACAAGTGGTAAGCCTGTTTTTTTTTTTTTTTTTTTTTGGGGGAATGATTTTATAAGATTAGTAGGAATGTAGGAGATTGGATTTTTAGTTTGAGAAGAGATGAAACGGGATTTTTTAATTCCTATAAAATTTTGAGACAAGATCAAGACAGGAATTCCCTTCTCAGTTTCCCGTTATATTCTTGTACATAACAGGAAATGTACGTTCAGAATTTGAATCTGGTTTTGTAACATTGTTAAATCCTGATATATGACAATTTGTGAAAAATGAAGATTATAACAGGCAATTCTCTTTAACAACTTTTACTTAGAAACATCTTTAAAATGCATCAGAATCAAAACAAATATTAAGTACCTTATTACAAATAAATCTAAAACATAGACTAAGATTTGGTGATATGAGTTAGGATACAACATTGAAAAATGCAAAAATTACCAGACTGAAACACCAGTCTTTTTAGTTAAGCATTAAATTACAATTTTAGTCTTTCTTTTTTTTGTGTGCCTTTTTTTGCTATATTCAGTCAAATATGTCTCAAACTAGTCGCACTTAATCAATAAATACTTCTCAAAAATACCATGATAAAACAAAAATAATAGTAGATGAAGGTCGTAATCGTTTTTGCTATGGAAACTGGACAAATATGATTAATAAAAACTAAAAAACAAACTTTTAATTACATAAAAATTTGGGATGTATCTGTACGAATAGGGAAAAGAAAACACTTCACTTTGCTTCAAAATCATGTATTTCAGTATTAAATTGCTAATAAAATAGGCCTAGTAATTCGTAGATTATTTATACCAATTATAACATTATTCACATGTATTTCCCAACTTGAGAAATTATGAGAAAATAAAAATCCTGTCTCAAAAAAACAAGATTTAAAATGTTGTGAAAAATTTGAGAAATTTCAAGACTTGTCCATCCCTGAAGATTAGTTGCTTTATCTGTATTTAAAATAATAGCAAACTATTTGAAATCAACAATTAGAATTAAAATAAAAAGTAAAACTTTGGAGGATTTAATAATGTTTTCTAAGCTCTGAAGAAGGTAAAAAAATTACACTCTGGTAAAAAATAAACAAATTTATTATTATTAGTTGCTTCTTTCTTATTACAAATAGATGTTAATTTCCCTAGAAAATTGCATAATATCATAAATCACACTTCAGGTTCTGAGGGAACATCCCCCAAACCCTCTGTGCTGGGGGGAGATATGGTCGGTTCTTGTGGTTCTACTAGTGAACTGGAATCAGTGGTGTCCTCGATATTCTCATTGGGAACACTTGTCTCAACTTGTGCATTTTCACTTTCAGTAGGGAGATCTGTTGTTTGATTTCCTTCAGCTTCGTTTTCAATTCCTCCGGGTACATTTTCATCAGGAATCACAAAAATATCATCAAGCCAAATTTCAGTACCGTTAGGAGTCTCGAACATAACTTCCTCATCTATTCCTTCTTCAACTGGAAAAACTGAAAATTCTGTGATATTGAATTCTTCTGCATTTGTGCCATTTACACTTTCATCTTCAAGCCTAAGTGTTCCATTTTCAGGAATCAAAGATCCAACCAATACTTCTGGAGGACCGACGAGTGGATATCTTACAATGATTAAAGGTGGGAAGAGCAACTCTTTAGATGACGTGTCATTTTCCGAGCCTCTCTCAGCCCCGGAGGGTTTATCGGGTTGCACGGGACCCACCCACCAGCCGGGGCCTCCGTCCAGACCCTCGGAGGGGGAAGTCGTTACTGCACCAGACTCGGGTGATGTGGACAATCCTGAGTTATCTTCACAAAATCCACATTCCATGATTGTGAGTAAAACACAGAGGGCAATCCCTAGAAAAATTTGTATATTTAAGTTTACAAAACTTGTAACAAATTAGTTTTTATAACGTTTTAAACACATTTTTTAACTTAAACAATATGGTAGTTAGTTCAATTTTAACCTGAATAGACTTCTCATATCATAAGGGTGTTTGAAACCGATTGCGGTGGAGCGATCTCTCACGGCATACGTGAGGCACAAGTTACATGTAGTTTAATCAAGTTACTTATAAAAGAATCTACATTCTTCTTAACCCTTCACAAACGATTTTAAAACAAAGGATTCTGCGTATATTTTATGTGTTTTGCAGCATTGTAAAATCATTTGAAATATTACAACACTGATAACAGCACCTCTGGAGTATGTAAACCTTTCCAAAATTTGATATATAATAAATGCATCGGATGAGAAATTTATTAATATTATTGTTAGTGTTGTATAGTTAATACAATTACGTTTAGAAATATGATTTAAGTTTCTATTAATTTCAATTCTGAAGTACAGCATAAAATTCTTTACTTTAGCCACTACTGTGATGTAGACATATTATTAGCCCTCAAAAACATTTAAGAAAACTAGGGGGCCCGTGCAGCCCAATGCGCTGCATTTGTCAAGAGTACCTGGTGATCATGGTAATTTACAGAGTTACTTTGAATGAAAATTGAATTGTTGTGAAAATCAGATTACACCATATTGGTGTTTCATCAATCGATCTTCTTCAATAATTCTCCAACTTCCCAATGTGATAGTGTTGAGATTTGGTGGTTGTTAGTTTAGGTCCAAAGTAGCTAGAAATAAGTAATGGTTCTTATGCCGATTTGTCTTAGAGCCTCTGCCTAAAAACTCCTATAAAATTTAGAATAAATTCAAAGGTGTTGGATCTAGATAGTTTATCAAACAAAAAACGTAAAGAAAAATCAACAGAAAAAATCAATTGTTAATTACAACTCCCTGGTTCTGTATGAGCTATGTCTTTTTTCTAGTAATGTATGAGTTAGTAGGCGCCATTAGAATTAGCTACACTATTACACTGTCTATCTTCTTATTTCTATAAGGGATTCGCCCCTATTTCTCTCGACCTACTGAACCAATTTTTAAGATTGAGGTGTCATTTTAAAGCTTAGGATATAGCGCATAGGCGAATTGTAATTAAAAAGGCCATATCGTTTCGGGCTTCGCCCCCCTCGCCTTTGATTTATTTCTAGAGGGTGCTTTAAAATGTTGACCAACTTTCATTGTACGATGTTTATAAATGTTAATTGTAACTTAACAGCTAATTTTTTAAGACAGATTGTAAAAAAAAAAAAAAAAAAAAACAGATCTCTGTCACTTCATAACCAACATTTAGGTTAGTTTCTCTCATACAGAATCATAACATGCGCAATTTGCGCACGGGCCTCCTCGTTACTATTTATAACGGACTAAATCCTCTTTAACATAAATTTTCCTTGGCATTACAGAATTTAAAGAAACAAATTACAAATTAAGAAAATCTACATCTTTGTTGGCCCATTTTGGTATGATGGAGCATTCATATTTTAGTTAAATTTCTCCTTAAACAAACCACTTTTGCAATATGCTTAATATCTGTACTAGAGGTAAAAAACTTTTAAATATCGTCTTTTTTAAACAGGTGTTTTAATATATGTAGCATTCTGCATTAAATTTGTCATAGTATCACAGTAAACCGGTTATTAAATTTACACCAACAACCAACTATCCCCCTTTTCCTAGTCCACAGTAGTATGAAAACCCATGCGTAAACATTTAGTGTTCTCTTTTAATTTTTGATAACTTTCGTTGTTGTTTCAATACCAATCTGACAGCCAATAAGAATTTCAAAAATTTCTATTTCCAAACATGTTTTTGTACAGGAAAATGAATTTTCTGGGATTTAGTTACTAAACTTATTTTGGTGCTCAAATGCACATAAATAGAATGTTCAAGCAATAAAGTCTACCACTTTGATGAATAAACGGTATCAGTTAACTGACACATACTTTCTCCCAACAATATAAAAAAGGTGTTAAAAGCTCCAAACATTAATGTCTTTATGAATCAGTTGGATAGCTACCAGCTGAGCAGCGCTCGTTTGACCCTACGCGCGTCTGTGACTTTTAACAACGTACTGCGTTTACCGCTAAACGAAAAATTGAATTTTCTCCGCAACCACTTGACGTAGAGCAATAATTTAAAATCCTGGATTATTTAGTTTTTTGAGCTTGATTTAATGGTAATAAGTAAAATTTATTTCGAGACAACAGCTATTTTGAAAATTCAAAAAATTGATTTTTGAAACACTTTTTACTCCATAACTTTTGAACGCGCATTTTCTCGGAGATGCAGGTGGTGTCATTTTATTCACCATTTTAAGCTTAATAAACCACAAAATTTTAATCAAAATCGTTAGAGCCGTTTTTGAGAAATTTTGATTTTTGACGATTTTTGAGGGTTTTTGGGGGTAAACTACCCTTAAAAATCAAAAATTCAAAAAAATGAAAAAAACGCCTGGAATTATCGTGGGTTTGGACCTACGTACCAAATTTCACCAAAATCGGACCATTGGGGCATTCTCTAGCTCTGTATACATCCTGACACACATACACACACACACACACACACACACACACACACACACACACACACACACACAGACATCACTCCGAAAACCACTTTTTTGGACTCAGGGGGAACCAAAATGGATAAATCCACCAACAACTCAAATTCGAAAATTTTGACGAAAACAATACTTTCTCCATATACTATGGTATAGGGGGAGAAAGTAAAAAGGTAAAACACACAATTTGTTCCACACAATAGATACTCCGTGTATTAAATTAAGAAATTGTTTTGATATTTCAGTACCAGAGTAGTCCAATTACTTCTATTCAGCTAGTTTTTATAACATGTGTTTGTTTATTTTACAATCAACAGCTGATTTATTTTGCAATTCAATAAAAATTGTTCCCATGTTAATCTTATGGACAAAAATCGAACTTTAAGGGCTTCCCGTGGGCTTCAGAATAAAAATATAAAAAATCTAAAACCTTTATGCAAAACTACAAACTGAGTCTTTTGACACCTTAAACGTTAAAATCGGTCCAGAAACAACGGAGGAGTTTTGTTCACAAAAAACAGCCCTCACGTATTAATATAAGAGATCCTGCTCAACGTAGTAAACAAACTAAACACAACTGAGTTTTCTCAAGAAAAAAACAGAATTTTAGACTTAAAAAAAGTATTTATTGTAATGTTATTTTTAGTATTTCACATTCAAATAATATATCACATAATTTTGTAAAATTATTTTCAATAAATACTGTTTTAAACCTGTATCTTACATTGAAAATTATGTATGAACCATAACTATATTTTTGGTTATGAACAAAAGCAATTTTTGTAATACAGCGTATATATAAATATTATTTTTTCTATAATATTATGTATAGTACCAGGTTAACCGAGCCTTGCTCGTTGGTTTTTATTCACTTTTGTTATAGTGTCAAGGTAAAAAAGCAATTAAATTTCCACCAACAACCAACTATACCTCTTCACAGTTAACAGCTGTTTCAAAAAGTCTGCTTACTATTAATGTTTCTTTCTTTTTGTTTACATTTCGTTGTTATTTCGTTACCAAAATAGCAACCCATAAGACTAATGTTAAAAATTTCAATTTTAAAACTTAATTTTAGACCATATTCGATTTTTCCAGGGTTGAGGCTGTTTCTAAACTTATTTTTGGGCCAAAACACTCTTTAATGCAAACTTTAAGCAAAATCTAACAGCTAGATTTCGAGATCGTGGAACACACATCCCTTCAGATATTTCTCGTATTATAGTATAGGATAAGCTCTTATATAAATAATGATAAATTTCAATTTACATAAAATTCCTAAAAAAAGTCGTTTTGAGTGTGGTGACAAGATCTATCTACGCAGACATTTTGGAAATGATCTCCAGTTGGCAATGGTATAACATCTGAAAAAATGGTTTCCAAGGGGTAGAGGTGAGCGCATAATCTTAAAAGAATAAATTTTTAACCCAAGAGTGCTATAGAGCGATAATTTTGATCTCGATTGTATGGAAAATCGGATGGAATCCTCGGTGTTTCAAAATAGCAATAGAGACAACCGATATTCCCATTAACTCCCTATATTTCATACCTTAGCACTTTTTATGAAAGGCTTTTTTTTATGAAATCTGATATATTGGTCCAATATATCAGATTTCAGTTGGTTTTTGCACTGATATAGCTGATATCGCGTCAGTGAAAGGGCTAAAAGGCAAAACATTTTAACTTAAATTATTAAGGGAGTACATACTCTTCAATGGAAAAAATTAATTGGAATATGTAATTTGTCTGTTTCCAGGATAGAGTAAAACATTTCCTTAATTAACCCCCCTAAATAAAGAAATATGTAAATAAATTTTTTACCAAGAGTTGTTTTTTATTAAATTGTTCAAACTTACCGCAAGCACAAATAATTTTCATCCTTGTAGGCTAGTACTATATTACCTTCTAGGGATCACACACTTCTACGAGAATGTGGGAAGAGAACTAAATTTGCAACAGGCAAACACTAATTATTTTTCCAAACACGTCATTTCACTGATAGCATTTTTGAAGTGGCCAATTATTGTCAGTTGTTATCAATGTCCTTAAGAGTATGATCCTTGACAAATGCCCACATAGGAACAATTAAAATTACAAACATTTGTCGAACTGACTCACAGACATTACCAAATCTGATGCAATGGATTTAAAATTTTGATTCATATTCCATCTTAATAATTAATAATTACTTAATAATTATTTTTATTTATTTGTAAGTTGTGTTACAGCATGTTTTAATTTGTACATGTAAATTTAATTGGAATAAACGACTTCATTCATTCATTCATTCAATATTCTAATAAAATGAAAAAACAAAATAAAAAAAAATAATATTGTTAAAAGTAGATTATTTTGTTACAAATCTCCAATTCGTATTAGATTCTTTGATCTAGTTTTTTTTTAAAGAAATCCATTTAAAGTAAACAAGCCCCCGTCTCAGCGAATTTCCAAAGAATATATTGTTTCAACATCAAAGAACTTTGTGGCTATATTATATAATTAATAATCTTTACAAGGAAATATAATATATTTAATGGCATTATATTTCTGAGTAAATTATTTTTATTTAATAATTTATATATTAATATTATTACATCTATACTTATTTAATACGCTAAGGGTTTTTTTGTCTTGAGAACTCCTCCTACAATTTTCAACCGATTTTCAAGTTTTTGGTGTCGTTTGATAGGGGTTGGTCTGTAGTTGTCTCCGCCAAAAACTGATGAGAATCTGACAGAAAATAAAGGCGTTATCCACCATTGAAATTAAAAATTTCCCATTTAAATAACATTGGGATTAAAAAGCATTTTAAACATCTGTTAATAATCAGCTGTAAATACGTGTAGTTTTGGTGATTGCAGATATTCACAATATTGGATTGGTCGGACGTCAATGATTAAGAAATAAAAGTAACATTTGTATTTTATTAAAATAAATTGCTCGATTTCGAGCAACACGTTTACTAGTTGCAATAAATGACTTTTTAACAGTAATAAATGTGCATATCCATAGCTTCCATGCAAAAGGAATTATTTGTTTACAAATAACAAAACATAAACCATCCAAATTTGACAAATATGCAGAAGACAACTGATCAGCTGATTAGGATCAGATACCTTATTATCTCCATCTCTCTTGCTCCCATTATACACTTATTTTCCATGAGAATACCATGGGATTTAGCATATAGGTTTGATGCCATGTGGGATTTTGATCTAATCTTGATTAGGCTACTCACCACCTAGTGAAGGTTCATAAAAGTTTTTATTAAGATATGTTGATAAATAAGCGATATATAACTTTTTAAAGATTTGCCCATAAGAATAACATGGGAAACTTGATTTGAATTTTCTCTATAACCAGTTAAGCTATTTTAAAGATTCAAAATACTAAATTGTTTGTTTTTTTAAGCTCTTTAAAATGGTTTAAGTTCAAATTGCACTCCATTTATGTGGTCAGTTCATCAATACACTCCTTTTTATAAAAGTAACTCTCAAAAAAAGATAGTAACATCATGCCACAATAGAAAAAATGCATACCTGTGTTTATACGATGCCACTCTCGGGTGGCAGAGTCGGATGTGTGTATTACAGTGTTGCCATGCTGTGCCTAGTCTTGACACTGCTGAGGGAAGGCGGATACGAATGAGAGCGGCCCATTCTCTTATAGATTTGCCCATTTGAATCTTATCACAACCATAATTTGCCACTTATATTGCCATTTTTATTTTTTGTTAATAATTTTAAATGAATAGAATTACAACCTATACTGAGTGTTAGAAAAAACGTATAAGTAGTTTGGGAGATGATTAATTGTACAAAAATCAAGAAAACATTTTCTGTAAACAGATATCTCAAAATGGTTTGTTAAGCCGCTAGCCACCATTTAATTTTTATACATGTACTTAATAATTTTTATTTCGACAACAAATCATTGTATTAAGCCCATATTTTTCATAAGCCTTTATCTGAGCAATGCTCTTATTCAGGAAAATTTTTATCTTTCCTCGATGTGTATTTTCATAATGGCGGCCATTAAAAATTGTTAAACTCAAATATCTCAAAACCGTAAATTGATATCAAAATGTACAAAAGTTAGAAAACTTGACAAATTAAATTAGATGACTATTAACACCAAGTTTTTAAGCATACAGCAAGAAATAATGGAGTTATTAGAATTATCTGCAAAAAACATTGATTTTGCTAGTGGAAATTAGGTAATTTTCATTGGAAAATCCCAATAACTGTGTTATTTGTTGTTAGGTCCTCACAAACTGATGTTATTGGCTTGATAATTTAATTTTAAATTTTTTTTGTTATTGTAAAATATTGATAAAATTTGCCGGTTTTGAGATATTTGAGTTTAACAATTAATATGGCCGCCTTTTTTACAATGCACCTAGGAACAAAAATGATTTTTTTCCTGAAAATGAGCATTACTATGATCAAGGCTTATGCCAAATATGAACTTAATTTAGTGATCCAAATACTTAAGTCAAATTTTTAGAGTAAAAATGAAAATGGTGGCCAGAGAAAAAAAAACATGATAAACCTGATGATTTAAGGGAATTATTTGAAACATTTGGAATGGGAGATCCACTTCGCCCATCGGTGCTCACTAATAAACACTGTTGGAAAGCACCTTAAGGACTCCACCTCACAGGACTACTGAATTACTCTCAAGCCAACGGGATTGAAATTTGTCATGGGTGTTAGTCTTTTCTCATTCACTAAAAAATGGTTTTGCAAATATAGTTTTTTTAGGTCGTTTAGGGCTCAGCCCCACTGCACTTCACAATTACTCTAGGGCATTCGAGGTTGATATTTGACGTGGGCGTTCCTCTTTGCTCATATGCTCTCATTTTAAGAAACGGTTCAACAAAATATATGTTTAAAGTCCTTTGGGGCTCTGCCCACTGGACTTCAAAATTACTCAAATACATACGTTGTTGAAATTTGGCACGGAGGTTCTCTTTGCTCTTAAGTATTCTCTAAGAAACGGTTTTGCAAATATAGTTTTTGAGGTCCTTTAGGGCTCCACCCCACTGGACATCAAAATTACTTTAGAGCCTATGGGTTTGAAATTTGACGTGGACTTCCTCTTTACTCATATGTACTCACTAAGAAAAGGTTTTATAAAGTTTAGGTTTTGAACTCCTTTAGGGCTCTACCCCACTGGTCCCACCGGGCTATAAAATTATTGTAGGGCATTCGAGGTTGATATTTGACGTGGGCGTTCCTCTTTGCTCATATGCTCTCATTTTAAGAAACGGTTCAACAAAATATATGTTTAAAGTCCTTTGGGGCTCTGCCCACTGGACTTCAAAATTACTCAAATACATACGTTGATGAAATTTGGCACGGAGGTTCTCTTTGCTTTTAAGTATTCCCCAAGAAACGGTTTTGCAAATATAGTTTTTGAGGTCCTTTAGGGCTCCACCCCACTGGACATCAAAATTACTTTAGAGCCTATGGGTTTGAAATTTGACGTGGACTTCCTCTTTACTCATATGTACTCACTAAGAAAAGGTTTTATAAAGTTTAGGTTTTGAACTCCTTTAGGGCTCTACCCCACTGGTCCCACCGGGCTATAAAATTATTGTAGGGCCTACGGGGTTGAAATTTGACGTGGATGATCCTCTTTACTTATATGTACTCACTAATAAATGTTTTTGTAAGTATATTTTTTATGTCAAGAGAAGCTTTTAGGTTAAGATCTTCGAAACTAAGCTAAAAACCTATCTGATCCAAAAATGTTATTATGAACTCCCCCCTTCCTTACCTAGCCTAGCCCTGACCTAATGACCTTTTTCGACCTAAACTACAAGAAAAGGGAAAAATGTCAAACGAGGGGTCTCATGCCATAGATATGGTCTACGGGACTACAAGAAGAAGTAAGAAGTAAGTTCCTTAGGGCTCTGCTTCACTGGACTTCAAAATTACTATAGTGTTTATGGGGTTGAAATTTGACATGTACGTTCATCTTTACTCATTATGTACAAAATGGTTTTGTAAATATAGTTTCGGAGTCCTTTAGAGCCCCCCCGCCCTACAGAACTTAAAAATTACCATAGGGCGTATGGGCTTGAAAGTTGACATGGTCGTGCTTCTTTTGCTAATAGGTGCTTACTAAAAAAAGGTTTTGCAAAATTCAATTTTCTGCTAACATTTCTTCAATGTTTTGATAAAATTCTTAAATAAGAAAATTTTGTTGCTCTTATAATATATTCTACAAAATATACATATACATATTGTAATGAAACATTCAGGCATTATCAAGCATTATTCAACGATGGTTTGTGTGAAGTTTGGAGCTCTTTAGGGCTCCGCCCCACTAGAATTCGAAATTACTGTGGGGCCTCCGGGGTTGAAATTTGACATGGGTGTTCCTATTTGCTCATTAACTAAAAAATGGTTTTGCAAATATAGTTTTTTTAGGTCGTTTAGGGCTCAGCCCCACTGGAATTCACAATTACTCTAGGGCATTCGAGGTTGATATTTGACGTGGGCGTTCCTCTTTGCTCATATGCTCTCTCATATGATTCTCTTTGCTCATATGTACTCACTAGAAAACGGTTTTGCAATTATAGTTTTTAAGCTGTTTAGGGCTCCACCCCACTGGACTTAAAAATTACTTTAGGGTCTCTGGGGTTGAAATTTTATGTACGATTCTCTTTGCTAATAGGTGCTCACTAAGAACCGGTCTTGAAAATATAGAATTTTAAGTACTTTAGAGCTCCGCCCCACTGGACTTCAAATTACTTTAGGGCTACCATGGTTGAAATTTGATGGCAGATTCTCTTTGCTCATATGTGCTCACTATGAATAGGGTTTCCAAATATATTTTTTTTGTATTTAGGGCTCCACCCCACTTGACTTCAAAATTACTTTAGGGCCACCGGGGTTGTAATTTAACATGGACGTGCCTTTTCCTCTTAGGAACTCACCAAGAAACGGTTTTTTTGCAAATAAATATAGTTTTTAAGCTGTTTAGGGCTCCACCCCGCTGGACTTAATTTAGGGTCAGTGGGGGTTGAAATATGATGGAAGATTACCTTTGCTCATAGGTCTTTGCACTAAGGATATGTTTTACTAAATTATTTCGGGGCTCTGACATAAAGGATTTCAAATTTTCCTATATATTTTCAGGCCAATTTTTAATACGAATCAAGGAAACAACAAATCTGCAAAACTGACCAATGGCTCTTGAATTTTGTATGGATAGGTGCGCTCTTTGCTCATATGTGCACACTAAATATAGGTTTTAAAAATTACTTCCGGGCTCCACCCCAAACGACTTCAAAACTACAGCAGCGTCCAAAGAATAGACATTTGAATGTTTCGTTCCCCTTTAATCATACATACGTTCTCACTAGATAGATATTTATAAAACTCTTTTAAGACTCAGCACCACGGGATTTTAAAATTTTGATATAATGTTCCTCTTATGACCAATTATAATATAAATCAACGAGACGACAAATCTACAAAACTATGTGGCCGACAGTGTTTGAATTTTGCATGAACGTTCATCTGCCCATATGTGCACACTAACTAATGGCTTGAAAATTACTTAATGGCTCCGCCCCACACGACTTTGAAAGTAATGTAATGTCTACGGAATTCAAGTTCAGCATGGACGTTTTTATCTTCTAATATGTACTGACAAATGAAACCTTTTTCCAAAATTCTTGCTGGGCTCCGTCCTAGAGGACGTCAAAATTGCTATGGGGCCTACGGGGTTGTAATTTTGCATGAACATTTCTCTTTGGTCATAAATCACCAAGGAACAGTTTTTTTTTCAATTTTTTAAGGCTTCGCTCTACAGGACTTTTAAATTTTGATATAATCATGAAAGTTTTAATACGAATCAAGCAATCAAGGAATCTACGAAACTATTGGGCCGACATAGGGTTGTAATTTTTCATGGACGATTCTGTTTGCTTGTATATGCTCACTATGAAACGGATTAGTAAATTTTTTTAGGGCTTAACCCCAAAATATTTCTAAATTTTTAACTAATCCTATTACGAGAAAGGATTATAGTGGGATTTGTGGTTGGAAGGTATTTCCCAAAGTACAAGCGGAAACCCGTTCCGGAGGTGAACATCTATTCTTGGGTACAAAATGTTGACAGTTTCATTCATCAAAACGTTAAAAACACTCGAATTATTTCTTTAAATCTTTAGTAAAAATAATATTTCTCCATAAGAAAAGCATTGGAGCGCTTACATGGTTATAAAATTGTCTTTGTAATGTAAGTCTAATTTTTTAGCCATGTAGCCAATTTCTGGATTTAAAACGAGAAAGATTGGTAATTGTGTTAGTAGGTAAACATCATAAAAACACAATTGGAAAGCCTGTCTTGAGGGTGAATGACTATACATACTTGGGAATATAAAAAAACGGAGGTTTAATGCATCAAACCCTATAAAAATAGGATTGTTTCATAATTGTAAATGCAAATATGTTGCCTCCATAATATAAGAATTTGAGTCATCAGATATAATAATAAATCCTATCCTTTACACTAATACGAGTAAGGTATATTACAGTATGTATGCACACGGATATAACAAATGGCTCGAACGATTTTATTCAAATTTTGCAGATAACTTGGTTCTGAGATAATAATAATATAAATACGAGTCTCTATGCCAGGAAAAATCTTATTTCTTTATAATCTTTCAATGAAATTAAAAAATTGTAACATTGGTCTTATGGAGTTAAAAATAAAAACAAAGAAATAGTGAAAACTGTTGACTCAACTGTCAAAGTGCAGACTACGTGTTTCCATATAAAAATTTGTTTTTGCATTGCGGCCAGTTACTAAATTATTAAATGGTACTACAGTATAAAAAACAATTTATCATTTCTTAAAACGTACTCCATGCTGTTAACTATAAATGTTTAAATAAATAAAAGTCACATAAAAGTATAAAAGAAATAATCAATTTGTAGGGTTGCATTTATATTTAAAAACAAAAGCATTAGTAAGAACTAGTGCACGTGTTGCTCGGCATCGAGCAATTTTATTGATACAATACAAAAGTTACATTTAGGTCTAGATCAATGAAATCCGACCAATCCAATATTGTGAATATCTGTGATTACAAAACAACCACAGCTGTCCGTTAACATATGTTTAAAATGCTCAAACCAATCTCAATGTTATTCTAACGGGAAAATTTCAAAATGTTTTTTTTGTGGATAGCGCCCTTATTTTAAGTCCGATTCTCATCAATTTTTGGCCCTATCCAACAGACGAACCCCTATCCAACGACACCAAAAACTTGAAATTCAGTTGAGAAATGTAGGAGGAGTTTTCTACCAAAAAAGCTCTTAGAATATTAACACGTTGAGTGTGGCAAAGAATATCGGAAATCTTTCCCGCGGGCCTGAAAATTTTTTTTTCATAAAATCTTACTTTTTGTCTCCAGAAGTCCAGATCGAGGCGGTAAACTGGCATTCTTGCATTATTTCACCAAAAAAATGGCGTCCAAAAGTGCAGGTCTCCAGTGACCGAGCCGGCCCGCGCAACGACAATACACAGTTTTTTGTAACACAATATCGAATATTTACATTAAAAATGTTTAATATAATTATAATAATGTTCAATAGAATTATAACTAATATTTCCAACTATTTACAGCCCCTTCCACCCTCCCAATCATTGTTTTTTTTACTCAAACTTCGTTAAGGTACTGGTCGAAGCATTTCTATTAATGGGGGTCCATTTTAAATAAAAGACGATAAAACTAAAATAAAAAAATATTAAACATAATATTGTGTCACAAAACACACCAAAACACGGAAAAAACACTTCATAAAGAATTAAAAAGTAATTAAAAAAGTTCAGGTCACAATGGACCGGAGCCGGCCCACAGGAACGGCGGGCGACGCACAACCGAAAGAAGGCAGGTTGCCCTGGTAACGCAAGTATAAACAACTCCGAACTACTCCTCAACCCAGGGCCACACTGACTGATTCATTTCGCCGAGTCACGGCCGGCGACACGTGACCGGGCAGGCCGGCGCGCGCGTTTCGCTACCGGTCACCGGTGACCGAGCCGCACCCAAAGTGTTAAATAAGTACTAGTGTACTTGTTGCTTGAAGTCGAGCAATTAATTTTTATACAATACAAAAGTTACATCTAGTTCTAAATCAATGATATCCGGCCAATCCAATATTGTGAATATCAGTGATTGCCAAAAACTACACGTATTTACAGCTGTACATTAACATATGTTTAAAATGTTCAAACCAATCTCAATGTTATTCTAACGGGGAAATTTCAAAATGTTTTTTTTTGTGGATAGCGCCCTTATTTTAAGTCCGATTCTCATCAATTTTTGGCCCTATCCAACAGACGAACCCCTATCCAACGACACCAAAAACTTGAAAATCAGTTGCGAATTGTAGGAGGAATTCTCAAAAAAAAAAAAAAAAACTTAGCGTACTAAATAAGTATAGATAGATTATGAAAACAACCGTTAACTAAATAATTAAAATCCACGTGTTACAGATTCAACATGTGTTTAAACAAATATAAATCAGAGTGCAGCGCCCATAGGCCTACATTGAGACTTTCTGAAAGGCGAGTGATCGAAGCGAACGAGCTCTTCGTGAGGGCAATTGAGCGAAACAATAACCAAACCTTTTTGTACTGGGCATTTTAGTGCACTGTCTGTAACTGATATTACTATGATGTATATTACTGTTTGAGTTTACCGAGCAAATGCTCGGCCCCCAGGTACTAGATTAAAATAAACGTAACTACCGTTTTTGAACCTAGTAGCCAGTTTTTGCTTTAAAATATATATATTTTATATGGAGGAAGATATGTTGACATGGTAATATGTGATAAAAATACCCCTGTCGCAGCAGACTTGCGTACGTAGCGAATTGCCAATGGCAATCTTTTTATGCCTGGACCAAATTTCTTAAAGATCAGACCATTTTTGCAATAGTTATCGTGTAAACAAACACTCAAAGTAGAAAATTCTATTTCCCATATAAGCCCATAAAATTATTTAGTAAATCGTTATCGTGCAGGTTTAATGTGTTTCCGATTAAAAATATCCACTACGTATACAGCAAGTACACATAAAAAGCTATAAATTGATATATAAAATTATGTAATCACCAAGGTGGCCCTAAACTGTATAGTGTAGCTCCTATGAAAACGACAGTAATAGCTTTATTCCAAAGGAAATTCGGCAACATCTTGGTAACCAGTGGACTTTAAGCAATGACTCAATTTACCACATTGTTTGTTTTTTCGATCTAAATTTAATGGTGCAAACAAAATCTGATTAAATACAAATTTCCATGTGATAAATGGCAAAAACCCACTTTAGGGGGGTAGAATCCCCCCACTTTCCCTACTGAAGTTGGGCCGATCCTACTGGTTCACGAACTCATCCAAGATAATATAAATTTACATGCCTGTAACAAATTTCATAAAGATCAGACAATTTGTGCAATAGTTATCGTGTAAACAAACACTCAAAGTTGAAATTTTTATTTTATATATAAGCCCATGTTAAATTGGTTATTAATTCGTTATTTGTGCACTTTTAAATGTGTTTCCGAAAAAAAACCACTAAGTATCCAGAAAGTACACATCAAAAGCTACAAATTGATATAAAAAATTATGTGATTGCAGAGGTACAGTAGTTGGGATACAACTACTGTATATATTGTAGCTTCAATGAAAATTATGGTAATAGCTTTATTCCAAAGGAAATTCCCTAATACATTTAATTTTTATAAGTAGCTTTTCTCCACCCAAATTTCTGTGCTGGGTTTGCCACAGTAGAAGGGGAGCAGGCAAACTTTTGAAAATGGCAGAACCGAGTCTCTACGTTTAATAACATAGTTTTGATATGGTTTTAATCTCATATCATGTATGTCAGCTAGATTCTTGAATGAGTGGTGAGCACTGGATGCTACAATGTCAAAGAACCAGCCAGTCTTGTGGCCTTATGGCTTTAAATATTTTCATCATTGATTCAACTAAATCACAATCGTTAACGAAACCGTGACGGGTAATATTTAATACAGCTGGTATTTAATAATCATTTAAAAAATATTATTTACAAACAAACTTCCTCTCTGATTAATTTTTATTAATTTTAAAATGCTTTCAAAAGTTATAAAATCTTTGAAAATAGTTTAAATTAATTTGTTGGGATACAACTAAATCAGTTTAAAGCAGTTTGTTAAATTCAATGCTGTCCAGGAACCTATAAAGCTAATGTGTGGCTCACCTACGCTTTTAAAACGTGGAAGAATCTATAGTAGGCTATTTATGTATTAATGCATTTAGTGCATTAATGTATTTATACATTGATAACAATACCCATTTTGCAATTTTAAATTGTCAAAATAAAAGCCTAGCTTTGAGCGAAAGTTTGATTGGTTTAAAAACTATTCAAATAAATAATTAGTCAATAAAACTATTTGAAATGCATATGAATTTTGAGGGAAAATAGACAAACTATAAATTTATGAAATGATTTAAAAATGTATTTAGTAATATTTTTAAAAATAATTTTTTTTCTTTATAAGTACTTTGAAATATTTAATGAAAATTATTTTTAAACAATTGTACTATAATGTTTATAAATTAAAACATCAATCAAGTCTACAAAATGATTTAAAACTAATTCCAAACTCTTTTTGAAGCAATTTGAAAAAGATTGTGCAACAACGACTTAAACTGACGTGCCTCCGACTACTGTGGTCGGCGAGCCGGTACGGCGAGGAGACGCGGCCGCCCGTCGTGGCAACAGCGCATTCGCAGCGCGAAGTTCGCCTCCGCGCCGCGAGGCTGCGCCACTAGACGCGGGCTTCTGATGATTCCACAATCGACCAATCATAGTAAAATCACACACAACCCAAAATTACTCAATAGTGACATCCATCGCTAAAATGATTTAGGAGGTCATTATCGATACAAAACAAACTTAAAAAAATAGCGACATCGTGTGTAAGGTGTCACTATTTTTGAAGATGCCAAAGCACGGTCGATAGGTCGGCGAATGAGGTCACTATCGACTAAACACAAACACACACACACACACATATATATATATATATATATATATATATATATATATATATATATCATATATATATATATATATATGTATATATATTACTATACATATGTATGAAAATGAACGAACGGTGTTTTTGGCTTCGGGGACCTCAAAATGAGAAAAATAAAGGGGTCCCGGGCTTAGGTCTTATAATGCCTACTACTGTAATAGCGTATTCCCTATAGGAAAATGCGCTAAAACGAAAAAAATGACATAAACCTGGGGGGGTTTTGTGTTTAACCGTTTTTAGTTGGCTGTCATATTGGAAAAATGGCATGAAAATTTAGAAATTTAAATACATATCTAAAAGCAACAAAAAATAAGGAGGGGACCCCATAAGAAGTTTACTGTCAGATATAAAGTAATAAAATTAGCTATTGGAATTTACCTATAGGGAATACGCTATTACACGGTAGTAGCCATGGTAAGACCTAAGCCCGGGACCATGTTACTTTTTCATTTTGAGGTCCCCAGAGGCCAAAAATACCGTTTGTTCATTTTCATATAAGTATATGTTTATACACAGGGTGAATCTCGTAAGGTGTCCTAAATGGATTACAGAAAAACGCTTTGCCCTAAAATATTTAAACAAAATTATTTCCCCCTAAATTGACCCAAAGGAACAATTTAAAAATATTTTTAACGTTGTATAAATACAGGGTGTACCAAAAACTGATAGTCACCGGTTCGAATCTTGGAAATTTCATATACAGTACGAACATATGTCATATTATACATCATTAGAAAGGTGTATTTAATACAAACATTTTGGTGAAAAGAGAATGTCGTTATCTTTATCCGTTTCAAAATGGCATCCATTTTACTTTCTCCCCCTATACCATAGTATTAGTATATGGAGAAAGTATTGTTTTCGTAAAACACTTCGCATTAGTTTGATGATGTATATATCCATTTTGGAGCCCCCTTTCCCCCTATAAATGTATATATTGAGAAAGTATTGGTTTGGTCAAAATTTTAAAATTTGAGTTGTTGGTAAATTTATCCGTTTTGGTGCCCTTTGAGTCCAAAAAAGTGGTTTCCGAGTGATGTCTGTGTGTGTGTGTGTGTGTGTCAGGATGTAAACAGAGCTAGAGGATGCCCTAATGGTCCAATTTTTGTGAAATTTTGTATGTAGGTCCAAACGCACGATAATTCCAGGCGTTTTTTTCATTTTTTTGAATTTTTGATTTTTAAGGGTATTTTACCCCCAAAAACCCTCAAAAATCGTGAAAAATCCAAATTTCTCAAAAACGGCTCTAACGATTTTGATTAAAATTTTGTGATTTATTAAGCTTAAAATGGTGAATAATATGACACCACCCGTATCTCCAAGAAAATGCTCGTTCAAAAGTTATGGCGTAATAAGTGTTTCAAAAATCAATTTTTTGGATTTTCAAAATAGCTGTTATTTTGAAATAAATTTTACTCATCACCATTAAATCAAGCTCAAAAAACTAAATAATCCAGTATTTAAAATTTTTGCTCTATGTCAAGTGGTTGCGGAGAAAATTCAATTTTTCGTTTAGCGGTAAACGCAGTACGTTGTTAAAAGTCACAGACGCGCGTAGGGTCAAACTCGCGCTGCTCAGCTGGTAGCTATCCAACTGAGTCATCAAGATATTTATGTTTGAAGCTTTTAACATCTTTTTTTATATTGTTGGGAGAAAGTATGTGTCAGTTAACTGATACCGTTTATTTGTAACCAAAATCAAAATTTACGGAATACCCTGTAATACTTTTTTTTTTGCCATAAACGACTTCTGATTCAAATTACTTATTTGAAATAAGCTAAGCTTTACAATGATATGTCACAAAACCACATTGATTTAAAAACTAAAATTTTAAAAATTTTATATTTTTGCAAATGTTTAAATAAACAAAACTCAAAATTTTTTTATTCTAACCCATGTCATTTTGTATATCATCTTAAAGCTCTTGTTGAACTGAGCAACTTCGTAATTTACTCTAATGCCGTATCTCTTTTCGTTTTGTAGTTATAACGTAAAAATGTCATTTTCCCATATGATTTGCATGTTAATTAATCAGGTCATGATAGTATGGCAGTCCTTCTTCCATTGTTGCCATACCATGTAAATTAACATGCAAGTTATATGAATAAATAACATTTTTACTATATTACTACAAAACGAAAAGAGATACGGCATTAGTGTACAATACAAAGTTGCTCAGTTTAACGAGAGCTTTAAGATGATATACAAAATGACATGGGTTAGCATTTAAAAATTTTGAGTTTAGTTTATGTAAACATTTTCAAAAATATTAAATTTTGGAAATTTTTTTTTTTAGAAGAATGTGGTCTTGGGACATATCATTGTAAAGCTTAGCTTATTTCAAATAAGTATTTTGAATCAGAAGTCGTTTATGGCAAATAATAAAAGAATTGTAGGGTATTTCGTAAATTCTGATTTTGGTTACAAAAATGGACGCCATTTTGAAACGAATAAAGATAACGACATTCTGTTTTCACTAAAATGTTTGTATTAAATAGACCTTTCTAATGATGTGTGATATGACATATATTCGTATATGAAATTTCCAAGAATCGAACCGGTGACCCCCAGTTTTTGGTACACCCTGTATTTATACAATGTTAAAAATATTTTTAAATTGTTCCTTGGAGTCAATTTAGAAGGAAATAATTTTGTTTGAAGGTTGTAGGGCAAAGCGTTTTTCTGTAATCCATTTAGGACAACTTACGAGATTTACCCTGTATATGTATATATGTCCGTGGTATTGATAACTTTTGACAGGGACCTCCGATTTTGATGAAATTTGGTATGAAGGTGTAGGACCAGGTCTATTTTCATTAGTTCGCGAACCAGCATGATCGGGTTATGGGAATGGGTTTCAAAAGGGTCAAAAATGGGTTTTTGGCTTTTTTTATATAAGTTTTCAAAATTTCAACAATTTTAAGTAAAACCATTAAAAAGAGCTTAAAAACAAGCAATTTTGTATTTTGAATTTTTAACATGGCTTAACAGGTTTTGGAGAAAATCCTAAAATAGGTTTTTCATGTTATTCTTATGGGGAATTAACAAAACCCAGTAAATTATCTCATTGACATAAGTTGATCAAATTTTTGGTATGTATATTCACTAGGTAGGGTATAACTTATATTTTCATGATGGAATGTTAGCCTCCGGATTACCAATGAATACAATTAATGGTGTAAATACCTGATTACCATTAATCAGGTATTTACACCATTAATTATAACTTATATTTACTTATAGCGCCCATGTGGCGGCAAACCTACCTACTCAACCTCAAGACTCCTATGGGATTTATGGGGAAAATGAAAATAATCAGAATTTGATGCAATTATATACATGCACTGGGAATGGATTTTCCTATACAGGGTTAGGCAAAAGTCTGGACACCCAAAGTTAACTTTTTAACGCGTTGCAGTAGGAAAACCAAACTCGGCACATGTGTACAACATCAAAATTTGCACTTTTTCATCAACTACACAACTTTGCCCCTGCCCCCAAAATGGGGTATTTTGGGGGCAGCCCCAAATTTTCAAATGTAAACCCCTATTGAGTAACCCCTCATTTTAAACGGTTTATCAAGAGAAATTAAATGGCGCAAACCGGAGGTCGATATCTCGCCCCTAACCAAAATGGCAGCCATTTCAAAATTTGAGATGGGCAAGCAAGTATAAGTCTGGACACCCCCAGTTAACTTTTTAACGCGTTGCAGTAGGAAAACCAAACTCGGCACATGTTTACAACATCAAAAACTGCACTTTTTCATCAACTACAAAACTTTGCCCCTGCCCCCAAAATGGGGTATTTTGGGGGCAGCTCCAAATTTTCAAATGTAAACCCCTATTGAGTGACCCCTCATTTTAAACGGTTTATCAAGAGAAATTGAATGGCTCAAACTGGATGTTGATATCTCATCTCTTACCAAAATGGCAGCCATTTTAAAATTCGAGAAGGGTAAATTGACATTTGTTAAAATCAAATCGGAAAATAGCTTTTTAGAATTTATAATTTCTTGAATTATTTTAGAATTGAACCTAGTAGCAGAAATGAACTAGTAGGTTCAATTCTAAAATAATTCCAGATATTCTTAATTCTAAAAAAGCTAATTTCCGATTTAATTTCAACAAATGTCAATTTACCTTTCTCGAATTTTAAAATGGCTGCCATTTTGGTTAGAGATGAGATATTGACATCCGGTTTGTGCCATTCAATTTCTCTTGATAAACCGTTTAAAATGAGGGGTCACTCGATAGGAGTTTACATTTGAAAATTTGGGGCTGCCCCCAAAATACCCCATTTTGGGGGCAGGGGCAAAGTTGTGTAGTTGATGAAAAAGTGCAGTTTTTCATGTTGTAAACATGTGCCGAGTTTGGTTTTCCTACTGCAACGCGTTAAAAAGTTAACTGGGGGTGTCCAGACTTGTACTTGCTTGCCCATCTCAAATTTTGAAATGGCTGCAATTTTGGTTAGGGGCGAGATATCGACCTCCGGTTTGAGCCATTTAATTTCTCTTGATACACCGTTTGAAATGAGGGGTCACTCGATAGGGGTTTACATTTGAAAATTTGGGGCTGCCCCCAAAATACCCCATTTTGGGGGCAGGGGCAAAGTTTTGTAGTTGATGAAAAAGTGCAGATTTTGATGTTGTAAACATGTGCCGAGTTTGGTTTTCTTACTGCAACGCGTTAAAAAGTTAACTGGGGGTGTCCAGACTTTTGCCTAACCCTGTATTTACTTGCAACACCCCCAAGGCAGCAAACCTACATCCTCGCATGGTGTTTATGGAGGAAGTTTAAAAAAAATAGAATCATTTTGGAAATTCGCTGAGTACTCAGGTCTGCTGCGACGGGGGTATTTCATAGTTTCATTGACTAAAAACACTTACTGTAAGCAATAAATAAATCATCGATATAACAATGATTTGGATTTGGTTGTTAATCTTACTGTGTGTGAAACTCAAGAACACAAAAGTGTATGTATGTGTTAACTTGGTAATGTTGTATGTAAGGTTGAAAGTAATTTTGGCAACACTGGCGGAATAGAATAATGGTCTTTAAAACTGCAGGGATGTAAACATATACAGCCCTAGGGCTGTAACAGGTTTTGCATTCAACTGACGTTCAAAAACAGATCATTTCAGTGTAGTGTGGTGAAACACCATGTAACCAAGGCTGGCGCTGTGAACGTACTGTAACAAACTAAATAAAGGTGACAAAAATAAATATGAGCCGAGGTTAACGCCTTTCCGCACAATGAATACAGATCGAGTTCTTCGTGAATTACGGGAAGACAACTGTGACGAAAAAACTTTGATGTCAGCAGGTATGATGGACAGGTTGAAATGTTTGGCTTTACTTTTTTATGAAAGAAACTTTCAGCAGTCGCTTTTGCACTCAGATATGAATACTAAGTTTTATTATATTACTAAACAAGAGTAAGAAGTCTAATTGTTTTCTCAATAAATTTCAAACAAAATTATGAAGAATGTATGTTGAGAAAATTAATCTTCAAACCAAATTTAGATCCTTGAAATATTAAATTCTAAAAACACATTTACTATCAAATCTCTTGAGTCAATGATTGTACTGCCGTCAATGGATCGAAGGAGGAAGCTAAATCACCCCCTTCTCTCCATCCCCCTTACAACCCAAACTCTACAAAACTAAACAAGTAGGAAAGAAAAATTTTCCCTACTACTCTAATTAATTTTATTATTTTTTATTAATCCATATTAATGGCTGTATTTGGAAGCCAGAAACTTATTCTATTGACATACAAAATACTAACATGTACTATTTAAAAAAAAGTTTTGTAAAAATGTATTTTGTTAGATGTTTATTATTTCACATTATTAATTCAGTTGCCTAGTAACAAACTCATTTTTGTAATATTTAAAATTTATTGTTCAGCTCTAAATACTACAAGAGGATAACTTCAGATTAAGAAGAATGTCATGTTGGCGAGTCGTGAGTAAATGTAGATTAGTGTAGAAGTTTAGTTTTCCTGACATATCACGATTTATTTACTATAATAGTTTTAACTGAAAAGAACGAAAGTTATTTACAGTCTGTAGAGTTGTTTGCAGACAACCCAAAAGTCTAATACCATTAGTCTCATATTAATTTAGTTTTCATTTTTCACAAAATTTAAATTATAAATACAGGTAGTAAGACAGGCCCAGCACAGTTGTGGTGATTTAGCACGTAGTTTCCTGATATGCCACAACTTATCAATGACAATTTTACAAAATAAGTAAAAAAATAAAAGGCTGCTCCTATAAAACAGTTTTGATGACTGCAGATCTGCAATAATCTTAATACAATAAGCTCTAGATTATCGACGAGCAGATTATAAGCGTGGCGGCTTAACAGCAGCTTAACCCAATTAAAATTTTTTAAACATTATTGTTTATTTCACAATAGTATTTATTTATCCTATGAATTAATTTTTCCTTTAGCGATTTTTTTCTAATTTGGCATTAGTTTTTTTATTTTTGTTATTGATTTTTATTATTTTTAGGTTTTTAGGCTGTATTTGGTATCGGTGATAGTTCGACCACTGACTATCAGAGATAATCTGGGGTCGACTTCACATTTTTATTAAGTTATGTATTAAATTCATATAATAAAGACAATAATTATAAAATGTCGAAATGCAAATGACAAAGTGAAATCTCAATATCCGGTAGGTATTCTTAACAAATTTTCCTACAGGGAATGTGCTATTACAGTAATACCCAAGTCTGGGACCATAATACTTTTTTGTTTTGAGGTCTAAAGAAGCAAAAAATACCACATATATGTGTCTGTGATCCTGATAACTTTTTAAATGAACAGAACCTTAGAATTTTATGAATTTGATTTAGATACGTAAGGCCACATCTTTTTTTTACCAGCATGTTCGGATTATGGTAACGGGGTGTTATGGGGTTTTAAAAGGACATCAAAAATGGGTTTTTGGCATTTTTTAATCTTAATTTTTTTAATTCAATAATTTTAACTGAATGGATTTTTAACTTAGTGAAACCAATTACAAAGAAAGTCCAAAATGTCTTTCCCATGTTATTCTTATGAAAAATCAACAGAGTCCAATATCTTGCTTATTTATTGACATCACTTTATCAAATTTGGTATATACATCCTCTGGATAGGGATTAACTTGCTTACAACATCCATATGGCGGATGCAGAGAGAAATACACCATGGGGTTTATGGAAAAAATAAAAGTGCCAGATCTTGATACAATTTTGTGTTTACCTTCGCCAATTAGGGATCAACCTACATTTTCTAACACCTCATGGCAGCAATCCTTCATACTCATTCCTATAATGTTTTTGGGGGAAATAAAAATCTTTAAAATTCTCTCGAAAATTTTCTGAGTTTGCAGGTGTGTTGCAACGGGGTGTTACAACCAGCTCCAGCATAACAATCCTAATGCTGATTTATAATTTGCTACTACTTACTTCCATTTATCTACCTTCTTCAATTTCAACAGTAGGAAAAACTGCTTAAAGTTGTTCTTTAATATGAATCTTTGGCAGTGCTGTGTTTTTCATTACTGTAGAATGAAACCCCTAATTTGGGGTAAATTTGTTTCAAAATGGTTTTTACTCTTTTTGAAAAATTTCAATTTTAAATTTTTGGGTTTTTTCCAAACAGTAAATTTTCACTATTCAGAAAATCCGCCAAATCTCAATACATTTTGTGAAACATTGCTGACTTATTCCTTTATTTATAAATGGGATGGATAGCAATTGTCAGTATTATAAGGAATTTACTGTTATTAGGCGTGGTTCTGAAGTCATTGCATCCACTGAGGTTCGATTGTTGCCATCATACTTTATTACAATGTTCCTTCAGTATTTCCTACTATTAAATACAGCTCTAGCAGTAGCAGAGGCTTTCTACATATTTTAAATAAAGAAAGAGGACAAATTCTTAATTTCACCGTTTATTAAAATAAAATATAATATCATTATATAACTTGGCAGCTTTTAATATTTTATAGTTCTCAAACGAGTGACCAGATATAGTAGAGGAAATAAATCTACAATCGTATGGCTTCTTTAGCCTGCCACAAAGTAGTGGGGGTATGTTGATTGTTGCACAGCAATGCTTAAGCTGCACATCCTCCCTACATGGTTGTGACGACTTTGGCAGTGTGACTGTCACACTATTGAACTCCCAGCTATGTCAGCTGCCACATGATAGAGGAGAGCAAATATGTGTAAAATAAGTTGGTTAAATAAATGAGTGTTACACTTAAAACACATTTAATTTATTTTCTTCGCTGAATCACTTTCTTTTTAGCCAAAAAGTAGATTATTTATGCACAATTTACACATTCTAATTGTTTACACTAAGATAGCCACAGGACCTACATCAGGGGATGCTCCAAGCAAAAGGTAATTAATTTCAAACATTTTCAATAGAACTAGAACTTTGAATACTTCTTAAGCTGGCAATAAACAGCTTTATTGAAGTTTAACTGATGTTTAAACAAGATTAACTGTTTTCAAACTTTGTACCAATCAAGGAATCTAGAATAGTAATGGAGATAAGGGGTAGCGGGCATGAAAACAAGAGCCATGATGTAGCCGGTGCATGGCTTGACAGCTGATTCAGTTTTTGTTCACAAATTGCAGACAACTGTCAAAACCTACGAAATATTTTGATTCTGACAGCGAAATAAAGTCATCAACCTTGGTTGAGTGAATGTCATAATCAAGGGCAAATGTTGATTTTGTAACGTACAGTATTCATTATAAAAAATCTATTTGTATTTTACCTTTGATAAAAAATAGCCATCTATTCATTTATTCTTGAGTTCTCGGTCCCAATGATATCACTTAAAAAGCCAACTGGCATCAGTAGGAGACTAGTTTTTTGCATCCAGTTGTTTTAACTCAAATATACATCCAACAACTATTACTGAAGAACTTTTTTGCAAAGCAAAATACTATTACACATTCGGAGGATATATAATTTTCTTTATTTTTTTAATCCTTACAATTTGTAATGAAATGGTTATAAAAAGGCTGTTTAATATGACCTTCACAGATTCAAAGCGATTAAAAATTCTAAAATTGTCTTAAAGGATTTCATTATAATAAAGATTTTTATTAGACTTTGCTCATGAAAATATTTTCACACTATATACACGATGCTTAAAAATAAAATATCCTAACGTTTTTGTTCTTTTCTTTTGTTGCAGATGATCATCTTCAAGGAGAGTGTTGGCCTTCAAAACCTTCACTATTTACATCTTTCTTTTGAATCTCTCTTACTATCCCCACACCAAGGTGGCCCAAAAGGTCATTTTACAGGGCTTTTTCAGAGGCGTAAAAATGCTATGTCTCTGAGGGAGTAGCTCGTATTCCTCACCTTAAGAGTAGTGTCTGATTCACCATTGGGCTGACTGGGTCACACCCAGGTCAGTTGTCTGCGTTTCAGTTTACATTTGTCTTAAACTTTCAAATAAAAATTAAGTTTTTATCCTGTAATTTATATTTTAATATTTCAGTAAATCCGGCACTGCTTGTGCGGGGGCAAAAATCTGTAAGATGACCTATCCTACTCCCTAACATCTTCTCTTTACCAACGAAAAAGCCAAAAATATTAAGCTTCAAAGCCATCACTTCTACAACTTTTCTTTTTTCTTTTACACTTTTTTCTTTTTGCATTTCAAGCAAGTGACATTATCAAACATTCTTATAATCTTTTCAAAACACCTACTTTAAGTGATTATATTTTCAATAATATTTCTGCTTTTTTCCATTCCTGAACTTATAACCGATGTTTTAGTTAACTTCTCCCCCTACTCCTGGCCACCTTGTTCCCTCTCCCTCCATTCCCCTACCTTCGCGACATGTTTGTTAGGGACAATTTTTTAATTGTCTTAGTTTAAGTTGAGCATAAGTGCACTGACCAATGTACTCAAGAAGCGGGGCTTGGGTACGGTTATTTCTTAGAGACTTATGCTCTACACCTAAGAGGTCCAAGTATAGTATGTTCACCCCTTGTGGGTGAACCGAACTCCTCTAGGTGTCCAACGAGGCAACTCAAGCTGACACTCCGCTCAAACGATCTTCAAACCATGTGATCCAAATGAGTCTTCACTTCTCTACAAAATGAAACAGCAGCCCACAAAGGATGGACAACTCGGACGTGCCCTGCTTCTGCCCTCATCCCATCCTCCCCTTTGAGAGCTACGCGGTTGTGGAAGATCAACCTTTCCAGATGTGACTGCTGTTTCAACTCCAGATCCTCCTGTCCTTTAAAGGTTTGTATATGATTCAAAAAGCATATTTAACTTAGCTTTTTTGCAAGAACTCTACAACATCACAAAAAGGTAGGTAACTAATATTTCAAATAACATTTAGAATGTGTTAAACTGTGCATTATAATCTTGAGTGTTTTTATTTTTATAGTTTTATTGAAGTAAACATTCGTTCTTGTAAAAACTCTTTAACTCTTAGATGATCCTAGATACCCCCGTCGCATCTACTTTCCCCATAAAACACCATAAGATCGAGTATGTAGGTTTGCTGCCATTAGATGTTGTTAGTCTTAGTTAATCAATAATTGGTATATGTAAACACAAAATTGTGTCAAGCACTGGCAATTTTTATTTTCCCCATAAACCCCATGGGGGTGAGTATGTAGGTTTGCTGCCATATGGGTTTTGTAAGCAAGTATAAGTTAAACCTTATCTAGATAATGTACATACCAAATTTGATTAAGTTATGTCAATAAATAATAAGCAAGATATAGGATTTTCTTGATTTCTCATAAAAATAACATGGAAAACACATTTTTGGATTTTTCCAGTTACCAGTTATGCTAAGATAAAAATTAAAAATGCCAAATTGTTTGTTTTTTAAGCTTTATTAAATGGTTTCAGTTAAAATTGATGAATTTTAAAAAATAAAGGTCCAAAAATGCCAAAAACTTATTTTTGGCCCCTTTGAAACCCCATAAAACCCCGTTCCCATAACCCGACAATGCTGGTTCGCAAACTCATGAAAATAGACCTGGTCTTACACCTTCATACCAAATTTCATCAAAATTGAAGGTCCCCTTCGAAAGTTATCAGTACCACGGACACATAGATAGATAGATAGATCTAAATTATATACTCCCGAATGTGTAACTCACTCACTCATTCACTCATCGGGGTATCAGAAATTCGTCAATGTCGGTAAAGTAGATCTCCTATATATCACTTACTACAGAGTGATTCCCAAGCGAGAACTAAACTTACCGACCTGTATTACTGAGAAAATTGCCAACATACTGGAAGTCGCGGATTACCGAAACACCCTTTTTAAGAAATTTTATATCATTAACCAATTGTGCCTTTATAGGAAAAGCGGTCTATTCACCGAGAGTAATTTCAATGTACAGGGTGTATCTGAAATTACCTCTCCAGACCTGAAGTCACTGATGTCAAATACAAACTCTCACTTTAAATAATTTTTTTAGTTTTACACGGTTTTTAAGAAAACTTTACAATTTGATCTTGTACGCGTAATTTTAGCAGTTTATTGAATATTTGAGGTTGAAATTTGAATTTTAAGCAAAAATGTCTCGGCACAAAAATGTCTTAGACTCTTTTAAATACGTTTCTAACAAAATTGTCAGTTTGGTCCAAAATGTTTTTTTATTAAATTTACAACATGACGGAGATTAATGAACATGTATTTAAATGTTTAGTAAAACTAATCACGTGATAATTGATGTTTTTTGATGGCATATTATTTTAAATGAGGTTCTTAGACATTTACATGTTTGGTAAGTTCTGTTATATGTAAAATGTTCAGACATAATATATGTTAAATTTCCCCCCTTTTAAAAAAAATAATGTCATGCTATTTAAATTTTAAAGTTGCTTCAAAATAACGTCTGGTCCTCTCTGTATTGAAATCAGTGTCAATCAACAGAGCAAAATATGTTTACCTACAACGGCACTATTTGTTTTTTTTTTTTTTTTTTTTTTTTACAATTTTAAAAGAGATGCAAGGTTGGTATGGGACACCCGGTAAGACAGTATCATATTTGCACAATAGTCCTCCCAAAAATTGGTTTTTTATTTGGGATGGCACTTAATTATTAATGAACTCATTAGGAAGTACATCATTGACTTTACCTGATAGCATGCTAATTTAAATTTTACAATTCAACAAAAATTTTAACTAAAATAGCAGATTACACAATTGATTTATCTTTTAGTGCGTACTAAGTTAATGTTTAATTTAAAAAGGTGGCAGTACAGTATTTTCATTCAAAATAAAAAAAGCTTTTTTATTTCCTGCCCCAGAAAACTATCTGATTTCAAAATTTAGCGACCAAACATTTTTACCCAAAATAAATATGACATTATTTTTTTCTACTCTAGTAGCCAAATTATAACATCTGAGGCAATCTTCGCGAACATCTTTCAAGTTACTACAAGTTTGGTTCTATGAATTTTTGCCCCCCAGTCCACACAATTGAACATAATTAAATGTTTATTTATTTTTGCGGGGAATTTTACCCCATGTAGATGTAATTTTACAACTACTATAATATTTTACTCCGAACCTTCACTTTGCACATAGAAATATCTTGCACAGTACCAATATCAATTAAATTATCAAACTTAAAAATTATCATGATGATTTTCAATATCACGTATTCTTCTTTTGACTGTGAGTCGGAACGAATTGCTATATCAAGCAACTGATTGTTTTACTTTGATTGTTATTTACTGACCTGGTCCTACGGCTAAAACATACGTCCTTTGATGTGTATGGTAATTTTAATATTTTAACCATTATTTAACATACTTTCGTTAGTAACTACTGTATTATTGTATTTAGAAGCTTGAAGTTTTTTTATTTGCCTTGACAGTAATATTTTAGGAAATTAGGTAAATTTTAAAGTTTTACACCATTAAAAACTGAAATGAAGGAATTGTAATGAATGCCAATATATTTATTAAACTACAAATATCGTTCTTTTGCCTTCCTGTTTTGTGGTACAACCTACTTCCATCAAAACAGATATTTTTCCCCACTTCCATTCTTTCTGAAATACACTCCAGTCATAAGTTATCATAATAGTATCTCCAATTTTTTTTACACATACAATTCTGATCGTAATACCTAGAATAATACATAGTTAAGTATTATTTCACAACTCTCAATTTTTTTATTTTTATTTTTATATTGAAATGAGGGGAACTAAGAAGGGGATTTAAACGAAGAGCCGTAGGTTATTCAGCGAACACAATGAGTGGTATTGGAGTGGAGCCCTAAACTAGCCTCATTGCATGAGAGTTTTATAGTAATTTTTATAGTAATTACGGAATTGGGGTAACCAATTAGGGGGTGGACCCTACATCCAGCATAACCTAGAAATATTTACCTAGAATATTTACATATATTATGTAAATTATTATCATTTCGCAGTTAAAATCTTGTTAGCGAATTTTAAATACGAAGGGGTACTAAAACCGATTCATAGGAGTTTTTCAAAGCTTTTTTTACTATTGATTGTGAATTTTATGTATTAAACCGTTTTGTTACTGTCTTCAACGTATAGCTCTTCCGTGGAACTACCTTATTACATACTTGACTTTTAATTATTCTACAAATTTAGGGCAACCCCTAAGGGGGCATGGGGGCGGAGCCCCCATCGAGCCGTAGGCGAGTATATCTATATATATATATATATATATATATATATATATATATATATATATATATATATATATATATATATATATATACATATATATGAAAATGAACGGTGTTTTTGGCTTCTGGGGACCTCAAAATGAAAAAGTAACATGGTCCCGGGCTTAGGTCTTACCATAGCTACTACCGTGATAGCGTATTCTCTATAGGGAAATTCGCTAAAACCTATATTGATGCTAAAATTCAGTTTTAAAAATTCTAAACTTAAGTTATTACAAAAGTATTTTTATTGACTAGAGTTATTACTTACGTAATTGCCTTTAGGTATCAAAGTAATCAATGAATCATTTGATTGCTTTGATACCTAAAGGCAATTTGGTAAGTAATAACTTATGTAAATTTGATCAAAAAGAATCAAGGGTGTTAGAATAATAATTATTATTGAATAGTGGTGGAGCACCTCACATTTAACCCTCGAGCTGGTGCACGCAGAGTTTTATTCTGCATGTGTACTTTTTGTTAAAATAAACGTTCATAATAGTGTCGGCAGTCTTGTCCGCCCTAGTATTTGACGTACCTCATTACTGGAATCACTTTAAGCTATTTATACCCACCCCGTAGTTCTTTGTTATTTTCCATTCAGTGATGTGGTGTCAGTTTGCGGAGGTTTTTTCCGCATACGCCCCGATCTTGCAAGTGCTCAGAGCGAAGTTTATTTCCTCTTGGAACTTTCTGTTATAGGTTATTGTACGAATGTATAAGTATGTTTTTATGTACAAATTCATTAATAATTATTATGAAATATATTTTGTTTTCATTAATTAATTGCATTATGCGGAAAAAACTTCACATGCACCCTCTGCTGTTTTACCAGTGAAACGCTCGCTCAAGGTTAAAAAAAAAAAAAAAAAAAACATTTCAATAGAAAAGTTTTAACACTCATAAATTGGCAGTGCTGACTGGCCGTCAATGAGCCATGACCAGACTTGGCAGTTTTCTTGTTTTGAGACCATACACAAAAAATAAATAAGGCTACAGAATTACAATGACTTCAATCTTATCCTCCTTAGGGCCGCTTTCCCCAACTCAGTTTAAACTAATCCAGAAAATTGTCAATGTTAAAACAACTGGTTTAATCTTGAGTTTTGGTTTAAACTAGGTTGGGGAAAGCGGCCCTTAGAGGTCAAACTATTAGACCACCTTTAATCACCCCACCCATCTTAATGAAAATAGGGACATATAATAAACGGGTGCGAACAAAACTGGTTGAGCCCCCTGGATTTACCAAAAATTATACCAAAATAAAATTATGATTTGTTTCATAGCTGTTTTGTAAACAGTTAAAACTTTTATGGGTGTATTTAGACCTCAATATCTGGGGGTCTGAGCTCGCTGAAAGGTGTGGAATAATTGATACCAAACTCATTCACCATAAAAATCCAATTGAAATGTTTTATTCCTAAAAAGATCGCCAGTGGTTCAGTGGTTCCGGAGCGGTCCGCTGACACAGGTTTTGGAACCAGAACAACAACGCTCTCTTACTTCGTCTGTTGTGGCGCGTTCCTGCAAGGATTTTTAAACGAGTCAATTCCTTGAGGTGATTGTTTTGCCACTTTTTTGCTTTGTCTGTTCTCAATGACCATTGAACAGCATAAAAGCAGACCCTAGCGATGCAAGGCAAGGTTGTCATCATAAAATACCAGTATTGTAATATAGTAAAACGACGACAATAGAACATAGAATAGCAAATATCGGTCAATCTAATTGATCGCATCTAATTATTTAAATTTATGGTAATATAGAATACCGGGCTGAGAAAAGTCGAGCTATTATCAATGTTTAAAAAGCGTCTGATACTAAATCCCTGATGGATTGACGACGTAACTGATTGACCAGGTAACTGACAGTCTTCTTTATTTATCAATATTTGATTTTTCCTTTGAATGCTCTGTTCACTTTTGGCACAGCTAGTAGTGCTGTACTAATTTACAAATTATGCGCTAAAAAATATCCACACGCCCTCCCCATCCTGGCTTCCTGTCAATTATTCTCGGTTTACCACTTTGCCACCACTCACCTCTCCGCCACAGTTAATTTTAGCACTGCACGATTGAAGATAGCCTATATTTCTCTAATCTAATAATAATCATTTGAATAGATTATGTTACAGTTCCTTACAATCAATTGTAAAAAAATTATCATCCCTCGAAAGGATACTAAAATTTGCTCAAATGAAAAACATTCAATCTACCATGGAAATAATATTAAATTTCTTATCCATTTATATTATTACTTTTACTCAGTCAAAAATATATAGAGGTAAAAACACATCTTAGACGAGTAAGTTTTCAATCATGTTTTAATATTGACTGAAGAAAAATTGTATTAGATAAAATCGGAAAGCTGGTTATTTCAAATAATACCAGTGATACATTTATTTCAACAGGACGTTTTCAAAATTGTCCATTTCAACTGCTTTTTAAGTTAAGAGGGGGTTAAAGAGATAGAGCGATTATTTTGCCTGCCTAGGTCAAGTGGCCGTTGCAGTAACTACCGTAATACGGTTGGCATTGTTACACAATCATTCTGAGGTCTGGTTGGTCAAAAATTCATTGTGCAGTGCTTCACCTGCTCCCTTTTTTGTCTTTATTTAAAGTCCAATAAAATTGAGAGAGGTTTTAAATAAAAGATTAAGACTTGGGCTATTTGATTGGCTTTTGGAATTTTTAATATGCAAACATGTTTCATTTCCTCCTTTTTTCTGCTTGTGTGCATCGTAGGAGAAATCTGTGCATACCGTTAGAAAGGTATCGTCTTGAAGATGAGTAGAATCACATCATCGTCCACATCCGTCCCAAGGGCTATGCCCCACAGGCTTTCAAAGTTTCAATGTTAATCTTATGGAAGAGGCATACTTGATTGAATCACTTGACAGATGTTGCACAGTTGGTTGAACGAGACATGAGACGATCTCTAGTCTATATTAAGCTATGATGGCATAAAGTTTATCAAGCATAATCTTGATATGGATTCAAAATTTAAAAAGAATTTAAAGCGAATCAAATAGCCCAAGTCTATTAAACTTAGAACTTATTAAACTTTGTTTGTTTTATATTAATTTAAAACTTCTCTCACTTTTATGGGACTCTTAATAAAAGGCATAAAATGGTAGCAGACGAAGCACTGCATGACACACCTAAGAGGAGCTTTTTTCACCCCCTCTTAAACAACTGAGGCCCAATCTTGTGAGGGTCAGGTGAGAGAGGGTGTACTGTAATAATAGTAAACTAGACAGTCAGACATAACTTAAAGAACCAATTTTTGAGAAAAAAAACACACTTCATGTTTATAGAAATTACATTAAAAATAAACATTTTTCACTTAGCAAACTCATTACTTGTCCCAAGAAAGGTATGTCCAGCCAAGTCTCCCTCTGCTTCAACACCATCTTCGTTGATAGATTCTGGATCTGGAAGCTGTAGGCAAATTGAATCACCCTCCTCTGAATTTTGTGCTAAGACAATTCTCCCAGATCCACACCAATACCAAAACCTTCCTGATAAGTCTTCTTGTCTCTTCTGCAGAGTTTGAACTTGGTCCTTATTTGAAAATGATTTTTGTTTGGCATTCAAGGAATCATCTGAGTTAATCAAATCACTTTGAAGAGATTCATCAACATACTGGTTTTCTACATTTGACAAATTTTGGCTCAAAACCTCAGAATCTGGAAATATTATTGTTGGATCATTTTTATCCTCACAATTATCCATAGGATTTATTTCAATTTTGTCCTCCAATGATTTAATGTCACTTCCTTCTTCCTCATTTGATAAATTGACTGTAGGATTCCCTGGTAAAACATTTTCTGCTTTATTACCATCTTCTTTTCCTACTGTTTCACCAACCATAAATGGAATTTCTCCTGACTCCACTCCTTTGCCCTGTTCTAAAATTGTTTCTGTAGGATTACCTTCTTCTAAAGGAGTTAGTTGTTCCTCTAGTTTTTGTATTTCAACTAATGAGATTTCTTTGGTGTCTGCTACTTCCTCATCTTGAGTTTCTTGCATGCTTGGAGAAATTTTTCTTGTCTTCAATACTTTGTTCATTTCTGAAATTTTTTCTGTGGGATTTTCTTCTTCTAATAGAGTTGGTTCTCCTTCAAGTGTTTGGCTTTTAAGTGGTGAGATTTGTCCACCCTCTATTGGTTTCTTTCGTGCCAAATTTAGTTCTGCAGCACTTTCCTCTTTTGATAGAGCTATTATTCCATCTAGGGTCTCTTGACTACCTGATGAAACTTCTCTTGTCTCTGCTACTTTGTTCGGTTTTGAAATTTCGTTTATAGGACGTCATTTTTCTGAAGGATTTAGTTGTTTCTCAAGTGTTTGTACTTTAATGGGTGAAACGTTTTGAGATGCCAAGATTTCATCCGCAATACTTACTTCTCCTGATGATGTGGATTGTATTCTGGTGTTTCTCCACTTATTGTTGAAATTCCTCTAGACTCAGCTACTTCTTCTGGTTCTGAAATTACTGTAGGAAGACTCTCTTCTCCCAATGGATTTGAAGATAGTTCTGGGGTCTCTCCTCTTTCCAGTGGAATTTCTCCAGTCTCTGCTCTTTCTTGAGATGTTACTTCTTTTGTGGTGCTTTCTTGTCCTCCAGATGTTTGCTGAACTTCCGGTGTTTCATCTTCAACTCGCACTGCTTCTGGCATTGAACTTTCACTTGCTGATTTTTCATCTAGAGAAGTGCTTTCTTTTGCAATACCTGATTCGTTCTGTCCTGAAATTTCTGATTCTCTTGATGATGTTTCTTGGTCACTAGGACTCTCCATCATAATCTCATCTTGTAGATCTCCCTCTGCAGTACCTAATTCATCCTGTCCTGAAACTTCTGGATCTCCTAATGATGTTTCTTGCCCAATTGGACTTTCCCCAGTTATCTCTCCCTGCAGATCATTATCGGGTCCTATTTCACTCCCCTCTCCTCCTCCCAACCCTGGTCTCTCTGCAAACAATGGCCTCCAAATACCTGCATATATTGGATTACAATCTACTTCAAAACGCCCTCTGCAACTCAATGAGTGGATATCAAACCTTTGCCAAGGAAAACATACTGCTGTTCTAATAAATCCATTTTCACACCGGTAATAAATTAAACAATCTGGACTTGTTGCATAGTAAATTCCTCTCTCTTTTGGGCAGTTGTGTAGTTGGGATTTTGCACCAATAACAAAGCACATCTTCAACAGAAGAATTTTCCCTAAAACAGAGTAAAAATAGAAATGTATGGAGATAAACATTAAGTCTTGTAGGGTCTAATATTTTGTATTATTAAGTACTGAATTAATAAAAATAGGACATTCTGAAGATTTTAAACTAATGGTTTACTTGTTCTCCGTATGGCATCTGTGTGATTTATTAACACAAATTATACATGGTGTCAGAAAAAAACGTTTAAGGATTTTTGGAGATGATTACTTGGACAAAATCAAAGAATAAAGTTTCCGTAAACATATGAAATAAAATGCTTTGTTAAGTCGCTAGCCGCCATTTTGTTTTTTACACTAAATAATATTTATTTCCACAGCGAATCATTGTATTAAGTTCATATTAGTCATGAACCTTAATTACAGCAATGCTCGTTTTCAAGAATGTTATTATTTTTTCTGTTGAGTATTATCAATATTTTTTTCTTGAAAACGAGTATTGCTATGATGAAGTTTTGTGACAAATATGATGAACTTTAATACAGTGATTTGCTACGGATATAAAAATTATTTAGTGTAAAGAACAAAATGGCGGCTAGCGACTTTACAAAGCGTTTTAGAACATATGTTTATGAGAACTTTTTTCTTTGTTTTTGTCCAAGTAATCATGTACCAAAATCCTGAAACGTTTTTTTTTTTCTGAAACCCTGTATATTGTAAAATTATGCACAAATACATTATAATAGTTTCAGTAGGGTTTGAACGGTGTCTAGAAAGTTTTTTTTACATGTCTTTATTTACAGGATCAACACTTACGTATTTTACATTGTGTCATGAACATAAATATTCAGGGGTGTATTTACATATGGGCTAAATGGGCTATAGCCCAGGGCGGCAGAATTCTGAGGGCGGCAAATTTGGAAAAACGGCATTTTTTAAGCTTCAAATTAAAAAAAAAACTCAAATCATTGGAATCATCGGAAATTTTTTGGAAGAATTGTACAGAAATATTTGAGAACCGAGAGTGACTATTTTCTAAGGGAGATCATAATATGTTAGCGCAAGGGGTCATTAAAGGGCCTTAAAGAGGAGCTGGGAGAACTCAGCACTACGTTTATTTGTCACAGTAGCGATCCATACGTCGGCGCAAAGGAATCATGTGCCACCTCGCCGCCCCCTCTTTCTCACCCCCTACATACATCCGCCACCGCCGAGCTGCACCAGTGTTTTCGGGAAGGGTGATTTGAGGTTATGTCAGATTATGTGGCAGTGATAATTTATACTACTATTGACACTATTGTTACCACTTCAAACTTTAAATGGGGAACACATAGATAGCCGTAATTTAGCTATGCACTTTATCTAATACTTAATTTTAAATACTGTAGTAGGCCTAAATGGTTTTGTTTCTAGAATAAAATTAAAATCACTATTCCAATTTATTATTGCTACACTCAGACGTGTCTAACAAACCTCAAAAAATCTACTGGGACCGGGAACGAAGATCACCGTTTCCCGCCCTATTCGGCAGTGAACTACGCACGCGCACAAAGGCTAGGCCTAGTTTTCGACTGTTCGCAACGGCACTTATTGTTATTGTGTCTCGGATTGATCAAAGAACCAGTCAAACACTAATGGCCATGCTTTGGAGAAACACTTTAGTAATTCTTGCATCGCAACGCAAAATCTTTGATTTTAAGTTTTTAAATTTGATTTCCCCGACCATTGAAATAGCATAGGAATTGGGGCAATAATAATTGTGGATATAAATTAGGAAATTATGGTGGGGGGAGGGGTGGCACTTTTTTGAATAGCCCAGGGACGGCAAATTTCCAAATCCGCCTCTGAATATATTAACGTACAATAGCTGTCTGAAGATTTTCAAAACTGAATTATAAGGAGTATATACTACAGTAGACTCTCTCTTAACCAGCCACCTTTTAACTGGCCTCTGCTTTATATGGCCTACCTTGTCACAAAACAACTTCCTCTTAACTGGCCAATTTTTAACATAACATCGCTTTTTTTACTGAAAACTTGTTTTCATATCTATTTTTCAAATCAATTTCACTTCATGTTGCAGTTAGTTCCAGAGAAAAATTTATGCAAACTTGACTGAACAGAAATAATCAACACCAGAAATGTTTGTTCACCGCATCGATGGTTTACCTTCATTCCAGTAGATCACAATACCAAGTTTTTTAGTCTTATGAGTCTATGTTTAGATGAGATTTGTTTTTGTTACAGTACAAAGGAAAGACAAGTTTACTACATAAGAATGTAGCTAAAATTCCATACAATATTTAATGCTATTTTTCATCTTATTCCGGTCATGGAGAGATATAATTCAAAGTTTTTAAAGGTAACCGGCCAATTCGTTATTCGGCCATTGTCTTGTCCTGAAGAGGCCAGTTAAGAGTTGGCCAGTCTACTGTATTTTCATGTATTTTTTTACTAAATGGGAAATAAATACTATAGTGTTTTTTTGTTCTAAGTCTCCTTTTACTTTCTTATAGGGAACATTAATCCCTCGTCTCTTTACTAAAAAAGATATCATAAAATATTATTAATAGCCCAACGACCTAATAGATAATAACTATCATATTTGTGATTAATTTTACTGTTTGTGGAAAAAAAAGAGTAGGTGTACTGTGTGTACAAAAAGCTACAGGCGTAAGCTTGGAGTTGAAGCTTGTTGTTCCAGTGGTAATTAAGAGTCATCTTCACCCCTGTGCCAGTAGCCCATTGTTGCGCAGTCAACAATGTTAATCATACGGCTTTTAATGCCAAACATGGTATTTGATTCCCCTGTTTCAGATGCCGTTTTTCAACCGATTTTCTTTAAACTTGGTAAGTGTTTAGTTGAATAGTTATATTAGGTCCCTCATACCTCGAAATTTTGAAAATTTAACATTAACTAATTATTAATTACTAAGGAAAATCGAGTTACTGTGCGACGTCACAAAGAGTAATATTTGTCAAATTTTCAAAATTTGGAGGTATGAGGGACCTAATATAACTATTCAACAAAACACTTACCAAGTTTAAAGAAAATCGGTTGAAAAACGGCGTCCAAAACAGGGGAATAAAATGCTATGTTTTCGCATAAAAGCCGTATGATTAACATTGCCGACTGCGCAACAATGGGCTACTGGCCCAGGGGTGAAAATGACTCTTAAGCCAGAACAATACAATTATAGCCATCAAAATATTGTTGCTGGTTGATTTTTACCTTTGCTTTGAGAAAGTTTGGGCCACTTATCTACCACCATTTATACCAAATGAATTTCAAGCCCATACTTACAAATTTACTAATTTGATTGGACTAAAGCAATTAACTAGATTATGTTATAACATTAATTATAAATATTCACGAGATAATTTGTACAACAATCATATTTTTAAGGGTCATAAGCCTAAAATCATTGGATTTTCTCACATAATGTTTTACCTTCTTTTTTTCAAGAATGATAACAAAACATTATTAACAAGAACTTAACCACTCCAACAATGTGATGATGATAGTGTATCAGAAAAGAGCATCAACTTATATTTATTCTTATTCAAATGTTATGTGAAAGTTTTCTTAAAAATTAAAACACTAGCACACTTTAATGTGGGAATTTGGGGCTTGCAACAGACATTGTACCGATAGAGGCCATTTTGGTTTCAAGTAGTGAGAATAAAAAACCTATCCACAAAATCACCTAATTGGCCATGGGGATGTGACAGAACTTTTGAGATAACTTTGTGCTGATCTTGCATACCTAATGGATCACTTGACCTAGACGGTTGGCATCCTTCTTGCTTCCGCCCGTCTTTTGCTAAAGAGTATTGCATATTTAGTATTGCTCTCCAAACTTCTTAGTTTTGAAGCATTACAATAAACTAAGATTTTATTTTTATTTTCTGTTTTTTCTCGGATGTGATGAATATTATCACTTCTTCTGGGCAGTATTTGCTCTCATTGGGTAACCTATCCCTCGTCATTCAAAAAGAGTAGTTTACGCTACTCGGTTTTAGAATTAAAGGTGGTACTGTATAAAAATAAATAAAATATAAAATAGAGTAAAAACAACATTTATGAGCACAATACCATTTAATGGTTTTTTAGTTGTTATATATTGATGCTTTTAGTAAAAAAGTTAAACTGGAGCCCTAATAAATTTAGAAAAACACTAGTTTTATAAATACTTACAAACAGCCATTGTCAAGTAATTGCAAGGTTATATGTAGGTGGGTACCACTTAGTCACCAGGATATGTTCACACAATTCACTCGAAACACTATTTTCTTTCCCCGTCCTTGCCTTATCAGTCGACCACTTATTAGTGTTTATGTTCTCCTTCTTTCTTTATCTGAGAACAAGTTTTTAATTACCTCTTGAGGTGGTTTCTTAACATTTTACCTCTAAGAAAAAAAGTAAGATTTTAAAAAAGAAATTATAAGTAATACGTAAAGTACACAAATATACTACACATGAAAAGAGCAGATGAATATTTTGACCTTATTCAAATATGATTGTATGTAATAAATAATCATATTCTTTCATATTAGTTCCATGCACTCTGAAAATTTTAAGTTTTTCTGGATTTTTGAAAAATAGGGCTGTACATTAAAATGTTTGAAACTTTTTGCACATACGGTAAATGAATACAGTAAATGCTAAACGTAATTTAAATAATGGTGGATTTAGCTTTTTTTGCCACCTAAAGCTACAAAAACTCGTTGAAAAGTGATCAATGGCAAGCATCACATTATTTATATTTATTCATGATCGTATTTGCATCCTGGATTGATTCCCTTTACCGTAATGTGTCATAAGAGTGAATTTTGACTCCTCACGTTTGTTTGCAGTTAAATTTTGAGAACTTTTTTTAAATTTTAATACAAAGGAGTGTTAATACTACAAATTTTGTGAAATAGTTTTAGTTGATACACGATGGTCCAATTTTCCTTTAATTCTTATTACTTTTTTCTGTATCACAAACAAACTTTTACATTCTTTACATACTGGGCCCAAAACATAATTCCATATTGCATGTGGGGATAAATTAGGCCATAACATACCATCTCAAATATTTCATCAGTACAAAATTTTTGTAATATTCTCAAAAGATAAATATTACAATAAAATTTAGCATAAGTATCGTCTATTTGGAAAGTCTCCTTTAGTACAGAGTCTAAATGTAAAACTAGATATTTAATAGCTCAAACTTCCTGAAGGACCACGTCATCTATCATAATTATTGGTGAGTTTTCATAGCTCTCAACTTGGCGTTCTCAAGAAGTGCATGGCAATCAAACACAGGAGAGAAAAAGATGTAGTTAAAAACACATAGATGTATTTTAAACAAATCACATTTACATAGATGGAATTCAATTTATTGGCAGCTCATAATTTGTTTTATTACAAACATTATAGGCTGGTAAATATACATTTCTACATATTTTTGTATTCCAATTTGTAAGGAAAAGAATTTAGTTTTGTCTTGATTGTTAGACCAATTTCTCTTTTGGATATCAGATTTATGCCCACTCATTAATCTATAATACAATAACAATAAGCAAAACAGTAATATGAAAATACACAAACTAGGATTTGCTATTCAAAAATGCAATTTGTATTTTCATTTCATGGATTAAATTCTCTACGACTACAGAACGGACTGCAACCCAAGTTCACATATAGATAGTCTGAAGGGTATATGTTTCTAATTGAATTTTTAAATTGATTTTAATTTAATTTTTAACCAATAGTCAGTATGGAGCGTGTCCATGGCGCGGCTTGGAGTGGTCAACTGATTAGCGGGAGTAGTCTCCGCACTTGTAGCACTTGCAGTCCGCCGGCTCCCGTAGCTTTGATCTCCATGGAGGCCTGCGCCTGCCGAGGTGAGTCTCATCCCGTCGGGGTCGTAGCAGTGGGTCAGCGTGATCACCCGCTCCCGCAGAAAACTCTCCCGGCAACAGTAGCACTCCTGTAGGATACAAGGATAACCTCAAATACTGTACATCTCTGGTGAATAGTTAAATTTATCGAATGTCAAGTAAGTGTGATGGAAATAGAAAACCAAGGGTAACTTCAAGTAAATAATACAAATATATCTTAGTAATTTTCTTTAGAAAAAAAGAAATTAGCAATGATATACTTTTTCAAACCAAATAAGTTACCTATTTAAGAAGGTGGGAAACAAATAATCTCGTTGCCATATTTGTCCAAAGTAAATTTTTCAACCAATGACAAAGAGAGTTGGGGTAAAATGGTGAGTTAGCCACTAATAAACTACTTTTTGCAATCTAAAAGCACTTTAGTAGTTGGGTTTCATAATTTTTTTTTAAATATAATAATGTTTTGAAAACACTGATTACTGAATTGTTTCTATGTGAGCTTAAATCCAAGAGTTACCTTACTTATTATAAAATTCCATGATCGGTGTATATTTCTTGATAATAAGAAACAAAAACTTAAATTTTGGGAATATGAAAAGGCTTAGAAGAAAAAAGGAGTGCGATGGGATTAATGTAACATGCTATAACTCGTATAGTTTTGCGATATGACATTTCTTGCAAGTGTGACGACGGCTTTACCTTGAGGAAGCCAGTGGGGGTGATGACGCTGGGCTGCACCTGTGAGTTGCAAGCGCCCTCGCACTTGTTGACGGCCACGTCGCCGTTACACGTCCGCTGCAGGCGACCCAGCTCATCAAACTCCTCTGTAGTAGACATGTCAGTAATGGATTGTGAATTATATGATAACAAATATTTACTAGACTTATATTAAGATAAGAGAAATAACTAATCTTAATAACATAGTACGAAAAGGCAATTTTTGAAGTCTATCTCAAAGGTTTGTATAGGTCAAACTTACTGACAGCCATGTGTATATGAAGGTATTAGGTTGTTTTTGAAATCTCGACATAGAATGCAGCATATAGATAAATGTTTCTTCTAAAGTAAAATTATTTTTAAAGTTTTTAAACCACTATTCCACCAGGTTATTATCTCTGTTTACTTTTCACTAAGGAAAGTGCGGTAAAAGGATTCTGAAACTATGGCCATTCTAACCTTCCAACCTTTATTTTAGATTCCTTGATAATAACAAACTACACTTATTTCTGTGTAGATTGAGTTTTCATGATTCAATATCAAGCAAGGTACCGTAATTGTAATGAATTTAAATATTGGCCATCTGGGAGTGGATTAATAATAAGGGACATTCTTTTGGAAATACTAAAATCAGACTGTCTCAAAGTGACTAAAGCATCTTATAGTACCACTAAGAGTTATTTTTAAGTAAAGGATTGAGCTGATTTGTTGAATTGGCGGACTTTATGCGTTCATACCGGATCCAGAATTTTGGATCGTGATCCTTGATTATGATACGGATTGAGTGTGTAAAGTTAAATATTGATGTTGATTCGGATATTGACTGTCAATATTTATCACTGTCAATATTATAACTGTCAATATTTATCACGATCCAGAATTATGATCCGTACTGAGCGTGGAATGGGGGATCCGACAATAGATGTATATGGGAAATATTTTGTAGACTCTTGTAAAGTTATTATTATTATTATTGTTTTATTGTTTTTGTAAACACTTATATGTTTGTTTTGAGCATGCACTGAAGTCAAAATAAGCACTTGCAATGGACATTAGGAGGAGTCACACTAACATTATTGCTTTATTTAACTCTAAACTTTTTGTAACCTGGGATGTCAGTAGGTCCTACTTATTAAGAGTCATCTTCACCTTTGGGCTGGTAGCCCATTGTTGCGCAGTCAGCAATGTTAACCAGATGGTTTTTATGCTAAAACATGGTATTTTATTCCCCTCTTTCGGACACCGTTTTTCAACCGATTTTCTTTAAACTTGGTGTTTTGTTGAATAGTTACATTAGGCCCCTCATACCTAAAAATTTTGAAAATTTGACAAATATTACTCTTTGTGACGTTGAAAAGTAACTTGATTTTCCTTAGTAATATTTGTTAAAATTTCATAATTTCTAAGTATGAGGAGCCTAATATAACTATTCAACTACACACTCACGATTCACGAAGTTTAAAGAAAATCGGCGTCCGAAACAGGGGAATAAAATACCATGTTTTTCTTTAAAAGCCGTATGGTTAACATTGCCGACTGCGCAACAATGGGCTACTGGCCCAAAGGTGAAGATGACACTTAAGTTGTATATACATTCGTGTTATT